>CM077647.1:4078874-4201374 GCA_039707465.1 Rhabdophis nuchalis | reverse complement strand
GGTGGAGGACCACCCATGATCCTCTGGACAATGACGTGTTGACCCTCCGGAGCTCTGTGCAAATATAGCATTGTAAATCAATCATTGCATTTTAGTGGAACTACGTCTGATTTGGAGGGAAGTCTAGCAGACGTCTTGGAAGGGACCTTGGAGGTCTTCTAAACCAACCCCCTGCCCAAGCAGGAGACCCTTGCAGAATTACAGAATATCAGAGTTGGAAGGGATTTTGGAGGTCATCTAGTCCAACCCCCTGCCCAAGCAAGAGACCCTTGCAGAATTACAGAATATCAGAGTTGGAAGGGATTTTGGAGGTCATCTAGTCCAACCCCCTGCCCAAGCAAGAGACCCTTGCAGAATTACAGAATATCAGAGTTGGAAGGGATTTTGGAGGTCATCTAGTCCAACCCCGTGCCCAAGCAAGAGACCCTTGCAGAATTACAGAATATCAGAGTTGGAAGGGATTTTGGAGGTCATCTAGTCCAACCCCCTGCCCAAGCAAGCGACCCTTGCAGAATTACAGAATAACAAAAAGACACATTGACACAATGGGTAAAAAACTTTGGTCATAATATAGAATTAGATAAATAGCAAAACCTATGGGAAAAGACCTATCCATTGAAAACTGCAAAGAAAAGAAAAAATATATATAATGTTTTATAGATGGCACTTAGCCCCCCCACCCCGGCTAGGTTAACTAAAATGCTTAAAAATATGTCTAGCAAATGTTGGAAATGTAATTTAAAAAATGGGCACATATTATCATCTGTGGTGGACCTGTGTTAAAAGCAAAAAAAGTTCGAGCAAAAATGTATTAGTGGTTAGAAAAGATGATAGGAAAACATGTAGATTTTAAACCAAAACTGTTTTTATTATAACATCAGAAAAACCTGATAAGCCCAGTGTCTATCTAATATTGTGTGTTTTAACAACAGCAAGGATTACACTTGCACAATATTAGAAAAATGAAGGAGAGACAAAGAAATAATTAGGATGATACTAGATTGTGCATAAATGGATTTACGATGAAGATTAAACAGAGAGAAGATACGGGATATTATCAAACAAGGACTTTATTTTAGCAGTTGTAAAACAGTGGTGATTAAGAACGTAACCTGTTAATCAAATTAAATAATCCAGACAACACAATGTTTATTAAGCACTAACAAAATGTAAACAACAGAAAATCAATAAAATTAAACAAACAAAAAAAAAGAATAACAGAGGTGGTAGAGATCTTGGAGGTCATGTAGTCTAACCCCTTGCCCAAGTAGGAGACCCTTACAGAATAACAAAGTTGGAAGGGACCTTTGAATTTTAGAATCAGAGTAGAGCTGGAAGGGACCTTGGAGGTCATCTAGTCCAACCCCCTGCCCAAGCCCAAGTAGGAGACCCTTAATAACAATGTTGGAAGGGACTTTTGAATTTTAGAATCAGAATAGAGCTGGAAGGGACCTTGGAGGTCATTTAGTCCAACCCCCTGCCCAAACCCAAGTAGGAGACCCTTAATAACAATGTTGGAAGGAACCTTTGAATTTTAGAATCAGAATAGAGCTGGAAGGGACCTTGGAGGTCATCTAGTCCAACCCCTTGCCCAAGCCCAAGCCCTTTGTAGTATTACAGAATAGCAGAGTTGGAAGGGACCTTGGAGGTCTTCTAGTCCAACCCCCCTGCACTGTTTGGAAGCCCTACACTACTCCAGTCCAATCTCTTCCCCCAAGGCTCTGCCTTAGGCCCCCTACTCTTCAACACCCTCATCAAAGAATAGCAGGAGGGCTGGGTGGGTAGAAGGAGAACTCATCAAACTGGCAGGCCAAACCCACTCCCATTGCACAAATGCCGGTGTTGGGTGTGTAAGAGGATGACCAGGCTGATCTGCCACCCAAGTGACACAAGTCTTAACAACTTCCAACAGCACCTGGAGAGGAAACTGTTGGATGGTAGGTGGGTTTTCTGGGCGGTGGGATCTGGAGGTCTTTCTCCTCCAGGAAAGAAATTGGGCAAGGCTCCACCGCAGGCCCGTTCCCCACCTTTGCTGACTCAGGACATATTTGAGGAACCTCTTCAGATGCCTCCTGCCTGAGGTGATCTGGTCCAACAGTTAGGAAGTGGTTCCTCCAGCAGCTTCAAGCGATTGGGGGTTGAGAGATGGGTGTTCTCAACACTCCGGGAGATCTCAAGGTGCCCCCCTCAAAATGTGAGGTGATTAGAGAGCATGCTTGTCCTTGAGGGTCCCTTTCCAAAAATTTGTCCAATCCCACCGCAGATTCTGCCTGATTAAATTGACGTTTTCATTATTCTCAGCATACTGCAAGGGTCTGTGAGTGAAAAGGATCCACTGGATTTTCACCTCGGAAAATATATCATTTCGAGAAAGTCCAGAAGCTACACCCTGAATTTTAAGGGGTGACCTGCCCTTCTCTGCTCCTTCAGGGAGTTAAATGCATTTTAATTTTACTTTATTCGTTATTCAGGAAAGATTTAGAAGTCTCTTCAAATGAAGCTAACTCGTACTGGTGTCCAGTCCGTTCCTGGTCAATTTGATTTAAAAATGAATATTGATAATAATGACAAATGAGCTATCTAGAAAATTGAATGAATTCCTCATGCTGGCTGGGGGATTCTGGGAGTGGGAATCCTCCCCTCTTAAAGCATAGCTGAATGGGGGATTATGGGAGTGGGAGTCCTCCCCTCTTAAAGCATAGCTGAATGGGGGATTCTGGGAGTGGGAATCCTCCCCTCTTAAAGCATAGCTGAATGGGGGATTCTGGGAGTGGAAGTCGTCCCCTCTTAAAGCATAGCTGGCTGGGGGATTCTGGGAGTGGGAGTCCTCCCCTCTTAAACCATAGCTGAATGGGGGATTCTGGGAGTGGAAATCCTCCCCTCTTAAAGCATAGCTGAATGGGGGATTCTGGGAGTGGAAGTCCTCCCCTCTTAAAGCATAGCTGGCTGGGGGATTCTGGGAGTTGGAGTCCTCCCCTCTTAAAGCATAGCTGGCTGGGGGATTCTGGGAGTTGGAGTCCTCCCCTGTTAAACCATAGCTGAATGGGGGATTCTGGGAGTGGAAGTCCTCCCCTCTTAAAGCATAGCTGGATGGGGGATTCTGGGAGTGGAAGTCATCCCCTCTTAAAGCATCCTGGCTGGGGGATTCTGGGAGTGGAAGTCCATCTTAAAATTGCTAAAGCAGAGAAACACTGCCTTGCTGCAAAAGATTAAGTCGATTTTAACAGGTAAGTGACAAGAGAAATATGAAGAATAAATTAATAAATCTTAAAAAACGGGAAAGGATCGTCAGAATTTTTCTGCAGGGGAGCAAAAAGATTGGAAAACTGAGGTCAGCTTTATAATTGGTCAACCAATTATTTTTATAATAATTTTTTTTACCTTGTGTGCTTTAAACCATTTTATAATTAATTTTTTTTACCTTGTGCCCACATTCCTAGATAAGATCAGGAAATAATATTATATGGCTTTTTTAAAAACGCTTCACTGCATCTGAAGCTAAACGAAAGCAAATTATTTCAAAGAGGTAGGGTATTAAAAAAAGAGAGCAAATTTTCTCTTCCAAGGCGAGCAAACCTCGTTTTCCATCACATTGATTGGTGGATGCATTCATCACTTTACTTTATACAGACAGTCCTTGACTTATGACCACAACAATAGTGTCCAATATGTCTGTTGTTATGAGTTTTGTCCCATTGTACGACCTTTCTGGCCACAGTTGTTAAGTGAATCCTTGCGGTTGTTAGTTAACGCAGTTGTTAAGCGAGTCTGAATTCTGACTACGTGACTGTAGGGATCGTGCAACGGTCGTAAATGTGAAAGTTCGTCATAAGTCACTTTGTTCAAATGCCGCTGTAACTTAAAACCATCACTAAATGAACTATTGTAGGTATAACCATCATAGGTGGATTACAGGAAAGCAAGTTTAAAAAAAACCATTTCAACCCTATTTAGATGTTTATTTCAATACAATACAATACAATACAATAGCGGAGTTGGAAGGGACCTTGGAGGTCATCTAGTCCAACTCCCTGCCTAGGCAGGAAGCCCTATACCATTTCAGACAAAAGGCTATCCAACATCTTCTTAAAGACTTCCAGGGTTGGAGCATTCACAACTCCTGGAGGCAACTTCTGTTCCACTGATTCATTGTTCTAACTGTCAGGAAATTTCTCCTCCGTTCTAAGTTGCTTCTCTGCTTGATTAGTTTCCACCCATTGCTTCTTGTTCTGCCCTCAGGTGCTTTGGAGAATAGTTTGATGTTGAAGATGTTGAAGAGCCCTGGGCCTAAGAGAGATCCTTGTGGTACCCCACTGCTTACATCTCTCCACATAGAGTCCTTTTGGAGAAGGGCGGGGTATAAATTGAATAAACTATAGAGGTAGTAGCGTTAAGGATGACTTGTGGAGTACGGTGTGTCAGCCAGCTACACATCCATCAGGTGGTGATGCTCTCCAGCCTCCATTTTTCTAGCTTACCCAGAAATTGATTGTGGTCTACTGTGTCGAATGCCTCACTGAAGTCTAGGTATACTATGTCCACAGCATTTCTCTGTTCTACTAATTTAGTCCCTTTGTCATAGAGGGAAGTAAGAGTGGATTGGCTGTAGGTCTCAGAAATCCATCACAGCAGGGGGTGCCCAAAATGTCTGCCTGCCTTACTCAGACTTGATTTGGCTTTTATACAGTTTTCACAAGCAAAGCAAGAGCATAGGTAGCAACAGCACCTTATTGGTGCATTCTCCTTGTCAATCTCTAAGACCATCCCAGACAGAGTAGAAGCTCCACTTATCCAGAGGCTCCTGGTACCACCTGGTTCTCATAAACAGCTGAGGTAATCGGTCACTGAGCTCATGGCAGTTTGCTGCGCATGCCCGTACGTAACCTTCCCTCTCTTCTCACATCTGGTTCTGCCAACTAGGTGAGCTCATAGGTATTCAAGGTAACCAGCTACTGAGATCATGACAGCTTTTTTACGCATGTTTTATGTAACCTTTCCTCTATTCCTACATTTGGCGTGATCTGTTTTCCCTCGTTGGCTACTAGTTATAACTTCATTTGATGAGTTCTAGTCCTGCCTTCAGCATGAAAGGCATTTGGGTGACTTTTGTCCAATCCCTCTCCAAGACCCCCTCACCTCGCAGGGGTGTTTTTGTGGAGAAAAATAGGAGGAGGAAAGTGTGTTCAATATGTTCACTGTCTTGAGATATTTCCAAAAATAATAGAAATACAATAATACAAATAAATAAGAGACAGACAGACAGACAGACAGGGGGATGGATGATGGATGGATGGAGAGAGAGAGAGAGAGAGAGAGAGAGAGGTAGGTAGGTAGGTAGATATAGAAGAGAGATAGATAGACAGATAGAAAGAGATAGAAAATAGATAGATAGATAGATAGATAGATAGATAGATAGATAGATAGATAGATAGATAGATAGATAGAAAATAGAGAGAGGGGGGGGTAGGTAGATAGATAGATAGATAGATAGATAGATAGATAGATAGATAGATAGATAGATAGACAGGTAGATAGAAAATAGATAGATAGGTAGGTAGATATAGAAGAGAGATAGATAGACAGATAGAAAAAGATAGAAAATAGATAGATAGATAGATAGATAGATAGATAGATAGATAGATAGATAGATAGATAGATAGAAAATAGAGAGAGAGAGAGAGAGGGGTAGGTAGATAGATAGATAGATAGATAGATAGATAGATAGATAGATAGATAGATAGATAGATAGATAGATAGATAGATAGATAGAAAATAGATAGATAGGTAGGTAGATATAGAAGAGAGATACATAGACAGATAGACAGATAGAAAATAGATAGATAGATAGATAGATAGATAGATAGATAGATAGATAGATAGATAGATAGATAGATAGATAGATATAGAAGAGAGAGAGATAGACAGATAGACAGATAGAAAGATAGAAAGAGATAGAAAATAGATAGATAGATAGATAGATAGATAGATAGATAGATAGATAGATAGATAGATAGATAGATAGATAGATAGAAAATAGAGAGAGAGAGAGAGAGAGGTAGGTAGGTAGGTAGGTAGGTAGGTAGGTAGATAGATAGATAGATAGATAGATAGATAGATAGATAGATAGATAGATAGATAGATAGATAGAAAATAGATAGATAGGTAGGTAGATATAGAAGAGAGATACATAGACAGATAGACAGATAGAAAATAGATAGATAGATAGATAGATAGATAGATAGATATAGAAGAGAGATAGATAGACAGATAGACAGATAGAAAAATAGAAAGAGATAGAAAATAGATAGATAGATAGATAGATAGATAGATAGATAGATAGATAGATAGATAGATAGATGGATGGATGGATGGATGGAGGGAGGGAGGGAGGGAGGGAGGGAGGGAGGGAGGGAGGGAGGTAGATAGATAGATAGATAGATAGATAGATAGATAGATAGATAGATAGATAGATAGATAGACAGACAGACAGACAGACAGATAGAAAATAGATAGATAGGTAGGTAGATATAGAAGAGAGATACATAGATAGATAGACAGATAGAAAATAGATAGATAGATAGATAGATAGAGAAGAGAGATAGATAGACAGATAGACAGATAGAAAGATAGAAAATAGATAGATAGAGAGAGAGAGAGAGAGAGATAGACAGAGATAGATAGATAGATAGATATAGAGAGAGAGACAGATAGAAAGAGAAAATAGATAGATAGAGAGAGAGAGAGATAGATAGACAGATAGAAAGATATAGAAGAGAGAGACAGAGACAGAGAATAAGAGATGTTAACCCAAAGAGAACAAAGTGCCAACAAGCACAACAGAACCCATAAGGCTGATCTAAAGCCTCCAACTCAGCTTCTTCCAACTGATGGGCTGACTTGGCTGCCCCATTCCATTGGGGGTCCCCATCTAAAACAGAGAACCCCCCCCCCATCCCTCCGGTCCCTCCTAGCCCAGAGACCCCCGGGAGCTTCCCCAAAGGCTCCGTTGCACAAGAGGGATTTCGACAGGGCTCCTCCAGCCCTCCAACCGCCTCCTCCCCCCTCCCTGGGCGGTTGGACCCCAAACCCACATTTCCTGGGCTGAGGGGGGGGGGAGTGGGTGGTGGTGGCGATGGGGGGGAAGCCACCTGTTCCCCCTCCCCACCCACCCTCCGCAGAGAGGAAGAGGGGGGCCATAAATAGGGCAGAGCCCAGTGGCGTCTCCAGCAGGCTCAGCGTCCCCCTCGGAGAAGGCATCTGGGCGACATGGCCACCGCTTGGGCTGCTCTGCTGCTCCTGGGCTTGGCTGCTGCAGCCCCCCAGACGCAGGTCCTGACCTACGACCAGGCCATCGCCTCGGCCGTCCAGCTCTACAACCAGCAGAGGCCCTCCCAGTTCCTCTTCCGCCTGCTGGAGGCTGAACCCCAGCCCAACTGGGTGAGTCTCGGGGGTGGGGGGCTCTTGGCCCCCCTGGGAAGGAGAGGCGGTGGGACCCCCAGGCTTCTCTGGCTCCCCCCCCCCAGCCATTGGTTTCCCCTCCTTCTAATCTCAATGGGGCAGGATTCCTTTTTCCTTCCCTTCTTTCCTCTCTCCCCCTTTCTCTTCTTTTCTTTTCCTTTCCTTTTCTTTCTCTTTCCCTTTCCTTTCATTCCCTCCTTCCCTGTCCTCCCTTTCTCCCTCCCACCTTCTCTTCTTTCCTCTCTCCCCTTCTCTTCTCTTCTTTCCTCTCTCCCCCTTTCTCTTCTTTTCTTTTCCTTTCCTTTTCTTTCTCTTTCCCTTTCATTCCCTCCTTCCCTGTCCTTCCTTTCTCCCTCCTACCTTCTCTTCTTTCCTCTCTCCCCCTTTCCATTCCTCCCTCCTCCATTCCTTCCCTTCTTCCCTTCCCTTTCTCCTTTTCCTTTCCTTTCCTCCCTCCCTTCCCTTCTCTTCTTTCCTCTCTCCCCCTTTCCTTTCCTTCTCCTCCTTTTCATTCCCTCTTTTCCTTTTCTCTCTCTCTCTCCTTCCTTGTAATCTCAGTGGGGCAGGATTTATTTTTCCTTCCCTCCCTTGATCCCCCTTTCCTTTCTTTTCCTGCCTAATTCTTCCCTCTTTCCCTCCCTCTCCTCTTCTCTCTCTCTCCCTCCCTCCTTCCTTGCAGTCTCAGTGGGGGGGGGGATTCCTTCCCCCCTTCCCCTTCTCCTCCCAATCCCCCCACCCTTCATCCCTCCATTCCTCACTTGAAGGAAGAAGGCAGAAACCGCCATCCAACCCACCGATTCTCCCACAAGGATCGGAAACCTGCCGGCTGTTTCCTGGGCAAATCCAGGCTGTGCAGAGAAACCATGGCTTGTTTGGAGGGAGGGGGGAAAGAGGGGGGTTTCCCAAGGCGGAGGCTTTGTGAGTGGGGGGCTTCCTAACTCCCCTGTCCTCTGGTGTCTCCCCTCCCTCCTTTCCTGCAGGACCCCAACAGCAAAGAGCCCCAGAGGCTGAAGTTCTCCGTCAAGGAGACGGTGTGTCCTTCCTCCTCCTCCTCCCAGAACCAGAGCCCGACCCTGTGCGAGTTCAAAGAAGATGGGGTGAGTATCTCCGTCCCCCCCTTCTCCTCCTCCTCCTCCTCCTCCTCCTCCTCCTCCTCCTCCTTCTCCTGGGCTCCCTTGGGGTGGAGGAGCCGGGAGCCCAGGCCAGGCATTCCTCTCTGGGCTGCTTTGGGGAGGTTGGGGGAGGTTGGGGGGTCCCTTCTTCCTAGAGGAGGGTGGTGGCCCCTGACCAGGAAGCCTGGAGGATCCTTCCTCCCTCCCTCCCATCCAATGCTTTTCTCCTCCTCCTCTCCATCCCTCTCTCTAGGGAAAGCCTTCCTCCACCTTTGGTGGCTTTAAGCCCTGTGGACTCCAACTCCCAGAATCCCCCAGCCAGCAGAGCACAGCTGGGAAATTAGCATAGCACAGGTGGCTGGGGGATTCTGGGAGTTGGAGTCCACCGGGCTGCTCTGGGACCTCCCTCTGTCTCTCTGTCCGTCTCCTCTCTCTTCTCTGTTGTCCGTCTGTCCGTCTCATCTACCCTCCATACAAGGCAGGGACCCCCACTCCCATCATCCCCTCCCAGGCACGGAGGTCCAAGCCTGCTGGCAGGGGTATTCTGGGAGAGGGGGTCCATGTTTGGACAAGGGAGAGCATTGTGTGTGTGTGTGTGTGTGTGTGTAAGGGCAACCTTTGTGTGTGTCCATGGCTGACCCTTGCCTTGTCTTGTCTTGGGCAGCTGGATAAAGATTGTTCCGGAATCTATTCGGCCCAACAGCAGCCCTCGGTTCACAGCATCCAGTGTGACGACATCGATCAAGAGGTAATTCTAATTCCTTTTCTTTCCTTAAGTGGGGGAGGCACCCCAGGCAGGCCTCCACTTAGGGCGTTTCATTTAGCGACCGTTATATCACTGACCTTCTGGCAAGCAAAGTCAGTGGGGAAGCTGGATTCACTTAACAACGGGGTTACTAATTGAACAAGGGCAGGGATTCACTCATCACTCAAAACGGGGAAAGAAAAGTTGTAAAATGGGGCAAAACTCAATAAATGTCTCAACAACCCAATTTGTGGGCTAAATTGTCATCATAAGTTGAGGAGTACCTGTATGTTGCTTTAGAATAGAATAGAATAGAATAGAATAGAATAGAATGGAATGGAATGGAATGGAATGGAACACATATATTTGGAGAATATAATTGTGTTGCATTTGCCTAAAATCTACTCAAAATTCTTTGTATAATTGACACTTTATCGCCTTCAATGCACCTCCATGCATGAAGCCATCATGTCTTTGTGAAACAATGGTCTGTTCAGGACACTGTCAATCCAGCTTCTGTGCTTTGCAAACCGCGATCGATGGCCTGATCAAAGCTTGCCATCAATGGTTTATTCAAAAGATAACAAACCCATGAAATTAAATTTAAACACAGATTAAACTAAACAAATATTTATGTAAGTACATCAGTCTGGAGGTGTTTAGATCAGTGTTTTCCCAGAATTCCCCAGCCAGCATGCTTTAAGAGGGGAGGACTTCAACCCACCACAAAGAGACCAAGATTGAGAGAGGAGGAAAACCCCACTAGTTTAGATACATGATCTGTGATTTTATAGTGGACAGCAGAGTTTCCCTAAATTGGCCACTTTAAGACACGTGGACTTCAACTCCCAGAATTCATGCTGGCTGGGGGATTTGGGGAGTTGAAGTCCATGCCTCTTAATGTGTCCAAAATTTGAAGATCCTGCTGTGCAGAATACAACCCCAGAGCATGTATCTAAACCAGAGGGTTTTGGGGTTCTTGGGTTGGTGGGGTTTTTTTTTTTTGGTGACTTTGAGATGGGAAGACTCCGACTCCCAGAATGCCCCAGCCGGCGTGAATTCTGGGAGTTGAAGTCCAGGCGCCCCCATGTGGCCGTCTTAGGGAAACTCTGCTGCACAGGCGTTTTAAGAGATGGCTGGAATAGAATTCCTCTGCTTGGTTTCATGACATCGTCTTGTTTCAGATGAACAAGGTCACCAGGATTAGGAGAATCTTCCGATGGATCGGAAGGCTTTTCCGCGGCTGATGGGATGAAGATTCAGGGCGAAAGAGAAGAGGGAGAAAATATCCCTTCCCCTCCCTGAGATCTCTGACCGCTTCGCTTTGGAAGATTTCTGCTTGCATCTCTCAAACCCCACCACTTTCTTTCTTTTTTTTATATATATATCTTTTGATACGTTCCGATTTGCATAATAAAACCTCCTTTGGACCACAACTTCTGGAATCTTCTGGTTATTCCCCCCCTCTGGAGGGAAACAGTTTTGATGGTAAAGGTGGGAAAGAAAGAAAAAAAGGAAGGAAGGAAGGAAGGAAGGAAGGAAGGAAGGAAGGAAGGAAGGAGAAAGAAAAAAGCAAAGGGATGAAGAAGAAATAAGAAAGAGAGAGAGAGGGAGAGAGAGAAAAGAAAGAAAGAGAAAGAAAGAAAGAAAGAAAGAAAGAAAGAGGGAGGGAGGGAAGGAAGGAAGGACAAAGGGAAGGGATGAAAAAGAAAGAAAGAAAGAAAGAAAGAAAGAAAGAAAGAAAGAGGAGGGAGGGAGGGAGGAAGGAAGAAAAAGAAGGAAGGGGGAAATGGTGGGGAAAGGAAGGAAGAAAACAGAAAGAAAGAAAAAGGGATGGAAAGGAGGGAGTGAAGAAAGGAAGGAAGGAAGAGCAAGAGAGATGGAGAAAGGAAGAAAAAGAAGGAAGGGGAAAGTGGTGGAGAAAGGAAGGAAGGAAAGAGAAAGAAAAAGGGATGGAGGGAATGGAGAAAGAAAGGAGGGAAGGAAGGAAGAGAAAGAAAGAGAATGCAGGAAGAGGGATTAAATAGAAAGACAAGGAATTCCCCATTCCCTTCACAGCAAATACAAACCTTAATTCCAGGATTTCCTCCCAGATCAACAGAGTCCATTCCCTCCTGCCTTTCCGTGTGTGTGTGTGTGTGTGTGTGTGTGTGTGTGTGTATTTGTGTGTGTGTGTTTCTAATCACCCAGAAATCCTTCCTCCATTTGTTCCCTTTTAGGGGGTGAAAAAGACTCTCACTTGGTCGTTATTCTGGATCTGCTTTTGGGGGGGGGGCTCGGTGTGTGATCGTACATTGTGGACTAGATGACCTTTGAGGTCCCTTCCAACTCTATTATGCTATCATTCTGTAAGAGTTCCCGGCTTCAGCAGAAGGTTGGACTAGATGACCTCCACAGCCCCATCCAACTGGTATTCATATTTTAGGTTGAAATTTCGTGCTTTGGTGTCCTCAAGTGGAGCCAATGAATGAAACTATGGTTGCGTTTGCTGAAAACATGATTTATTGGCTCACCTGGTTTCAGAGAAGCCGCGCAACACAGAGAGAGAGAGAGAGAGAGAGAGAGAGAGAGAGAGAGAGAGAGAGAGAGGGAGAGGGAGAGGGAGAGAGAGAGGGCCCTGAATACGCACTTATTTTGCACTGCTGGGCTATCATAATTTTAAAGGGATTTTTAATAGTGATTTTAGTTGTGATTTTTAAATATTGGCCAATTATTTAATATTTCTTTTTAATACTGTTTTTAAACTCTGTATCATCATTTTTATTTTGGCTGTACACCGCCCCGAGTCCCGAAAGGGAGAAGGGCGGTATAGAAATCAAATAAAAGTGAAAGTAAAGTAAAGAAAGAGAGAGAGAAAGAGAAAGAGAGAGAAAGAGAGGGAGAAAGAGAGAAAGAGAAAGAGAGGGAGAGAGAAAGAGAGAGAGAGAAAGAGAGAGAGAGAGAGGGAGGGGGAGAGAGAGAGGGAGGGAGAGAGCGAGAGAGCGAGAGAAAGAGAAAGAGAGAGGGAAAGAGAGAGACAGTGTGGGAGGGAGGGAGAGAGGGAGAGAAATAGAGAGAGTGAAAGAGAGAGAGAGGGAGGAAGAGAGAGAGAAAGAGAGAAAGAGAGAAAGAGAGAGAGAGAGAAAGAGAGAGAGAAAGAGAGAAAGAGAGGGAAAGAAAGAGAGAGTGAAAGAGAGAAAGAGAGAGAGAAAGAGAGAAAGAGAGGGAGAGAAAGAGAGAGTGAAAGAGAGAAAGAGAGAGAGAGGGAGGGAGCGAGCGAGAGAAAGAGAGAAAGAGAGAGGGAAAGAGAGAAAGAGAGAGAGTGTGGGAGGGAGGGAGAGAGTGAGAGAAATAGAGAGAGTGAAAGAGAGAGAGAGGGAGGAAGAGAGAGAGAAAGAGAGAAAGAGAAAGAGAGAAAGAGAGGGAGAGAAAGAGAGAGTGAAAGAGAGAAAGAGAGGGAGAGAAAGAGAGAGTGAAAGAGAGAAAGAGAGCGAGAGAAAGAGAGAAAGAGAGAGAGTGTGTGTGTATGTGGGAGGGAGGGAGAGAGCGAGAGAAAGAGAGAGAGTGAAAGAGAGAAAGAGAGAGAGGAAGGAAGGAAGAGAGAGAGAAAGAGAGAGAGAGAGCTTGGGAGAGAGGTAGAGAGAGAGAGAAAGAGAGAGAGAGAGCTTGGGAGAGAGGTAGAGAGAGAGAGAAAGAGACAGAGAGAGAGAGAGGAAGGAAGAGAGAGAGAAAGAGAGAGAGAGCAAGAGAAAGAGAGAGACAGACAGACAGACAGACGAGAAGTCACACTTGACTGGGCAAAAGTGCCCAATTTGGTTGTTACACAATTACACAGCCCACTGATTTTCAAAAGTGACAGGTGAGGAGTCCAGATGGAGGGGTGGGTGGGGGGAGGATCAATACCTCATGGGAAAATACTTTGGTGAGAACTGGGCCTCCTGCCAGGGCTTGGATGGAGCGACCGATTGTCACCCTTGCAGGTCAAATGCCTAGAGGACTTGGGTGGGCTTCAGTTTTGGGGTGATGCTGCCCCTCCTCTCTCCCCCCCCCCCTAACCCCGACCTCAAATCCACCTTGTCTCTCTTCCTGGTAAAATTCAGACAGCTGAATCCAGAAGTCTTCGAGTCTTCTTCACTTCTCGGTTGGTCTACCTCAGGGATGTCCAAACTTGGGAACTTTAAGACTTGTGGACTTCAACTCCCAGAATTCCCCAGCCAGTTATGCTGGCTGGGGAATTCTGGGAGTTGAAGTCCACAAGTCTTAAAGTTCCCAAGTTTGGACATCCCTGGTCTACCTTCACGGGCTGGCGTTTGTCTGGGCCAAAAAGCGTAGCTTGTAGTTGGTCTTTGGGGTGTGTGTGCTGAGATTGGGGGTGATCACAGCAATAGCTGGACTGGACTTCAGCTCCCAGATGTCTCCAGTCACCATGATTTGATTGAACCAATTGGTTTATTCAGCCCCTCTCCTCCCCCTCCCTCCTCTTCCTAACCCCCTCACTTCTAGCACTGATAATGTTCCCTAGTTGGGTCATGAGACGTCTGCAAGGAAACCCACCCAGCTCAATTCAATTTATTTGATTTGTAGACCGCACCCTCTCCCCGAAGAGACTCGGGGCGGTGCACAGGACTTTAAAAACATATATAAATACAACAATACAATATTTAAAATAGAATTAAATAATTTACCTGCGCTAAAAGTTTAAAATCTTAAAACCTTAAAACCCTTTATACTAATCCCAGCCATCCCTACTAAAACAATTTAAATTTATATTACAAACCTAGGAAGGATAGATTAAGCCAGGCCGGCCAGATGAAAAAAGTAAGTTTTTACCTTACTCAGAGAGCACCAAGGACCCCACAGTTGTCATCCTCCTCCTCCTCCTCTCCTCCTCTTCCTCCTCCTCCTCCTCCTCCTCTCCTCCTCTTCCTCCTCCTCCTCTTCCTCCTAACCCCACTCCCTTCTAGCACTGATGATGTTCCCTAGTTGGGTCATGAGATGTCTGCAAGGAAACCAGCTCAGAGAGCATCAAGGACCCCACAGTTCTCCTCCTCTTCCTCCTCCTCCTCCTCCTCCTCCTCCTCTCCTCCTCTTCCTCCTAACCCCACTCCCTTCTAGCACTGATGATGTTCCCTAGGGCTTTAAATTAAAATGGGGTCCATGCAGGACAGTGATGTTACTTGAAGTTCTACTCCTGCATTTACCATTTCCACGCAAAAGCCATCTGGGTGACCTTGGACCAGTCCTTCTCTCTCAGCCCAACCTACATCAAGGGGGCTTTTGTTGTGGGGAAGATCAGAGGAGGAGGAGGAGGAAGAGGAGGGAGTATCAGCTGCCTTGGATCCTTGATGAAGACCCAACAAGGGCCAAATGGCATCAGTGGAGGAAAGAAGCAGGTAATGAAAGCAGGTGACCTCGTGAGAGGCAGATCCAAGGCTTCCCCTTTCGGGGCTCCAGGTTCTGCTCACACACACACACACACACACACACACACACACACACACACACCCCGGCTGAGCTGTGGCTTCCCTCTTCTGCCAGGAGGATTTTCCCCACCAAGGTCCTCCCCCCGTGACTCAGTGCCTGTCCTCCCCCCCTCCCCTCTCGGCCCTTGGCCCCCTCACAGCCACCCTGCAAAGAGGGCCTTACGGTAACGGGAGGGGGCCAACCGGCAACCATGAGGCCTTGCACCATCAGGGGCCTTTGCGCAACCGCGGGGTGCCTCACATATGTCAATGCTTTGATTGCAAAGGTGATGCCCCTTAATCAGGAGGGCCCAAAACCTCACAGTGGGCCCATCTGAGCTTTGGGGGGGGGGGGGGGGCACAAAACGAAACTTCACATGAACGGAAGTTGCCAAGTTGGAGAAATGCTGTGTCTCTCTGTCTCTCTCTCTCTCTCTCTCTGTCTCTCTCTCTTTCTTTCTTGTACACACACACAATCTATACACATTTATCTATATCTATGTGCACAGGGGGTGTGGGATTCATAAATGTTAGCAATGGGATCAGATATCCAGAACTTCCCGGAGGCCCATTTTTCGCCTTCCTAGAGTCTCCGCGTGGGCCCTGCACTTAACTGGTACCCAAAATGGGCCACGTGGAGGCTCCTGGGAGGGGCAGGGTGGGGTGGGCAGGGCCAGCCACTACGTGTAACAACTGGTTTGGAGAACCAGATGTAAAGTTAGCACTGGTCCGAGCCGGCTGAATCTCACATCTGTATGTGCATCTCTCTCTCTCTCTCTCTCTCTCCATCTATCCATCTATCTATCTGTCTGCCTGTATATCCATCCATCCATCCATCTATCCATCCATTATCCATCTGTCTATCTTTCTGTCTATTACCTATCCATCCATCAATCCATCCATTCATCCATCTCTCCATCCAGCAGCCATCTATCTATCTCTATCTATAATCTATCTATCCATCCATCCATCATTCCACCCATCCATCCATCCATCCATCCATCCATCCATCCATCCATCCATCCATCCACTTACCCTTTACTTTACTTTACTTTATTTTCAATTTATATACCGCCCTTTTCACCAAAAGAGACTCAGGGCGGTGCACAGAAAGATAAAAAACCCCACACAATATACAAAAATTTAAAAACAATTAAATCAATAAGACTGTGCTAAAATTGAATAAATAGTTAAAAACATAAACAACGAATTAAAAGTTCCTAATCTACCCATTCATCATCTTTCTTTCTTTTTTCCTTCCTTCCTTCCTTCCTTCCTTCCTTCCTTCCTTCCTTCCCTCTTTCTTTCTTTCTTTCTTTCTTTCTTTCTTTCTTTCTTTCTTTCTTTCTTTCTTTCTTTCTTTCTTTCTCTTTCAATTATGTTCATGAATCAAAAACTACCTGCAATGGATGTCTAGTTTAAGGAAAAGAAGGACCAGGGGAAATAGGATAGCTGTCTTCCAATATCTCAGGGGCTGCCCCAAAGAAGAGGGAGTCAAGCTATTCTCCAAGGCACCTGAGGGCAGAACAAGAAGCAATGGGTGGAAACTAATCAAGGAGAGAAGCAACTTAGAACTGAGGAGGAATTTCCTGACAGTGAGAACAATGAATCAGTGGAACAGAAGTTGCCTCCAGAAGTTGTGAATGCCCCAACCCTGGAAGTCTTTAAAAAGATGTTAGATAGCCATTTGTCTGATATGGTATAAGGTTCCTGCCCACGCAGGGGGTTGGACTAGAAGACCTACAAGGTCCCTTCCAACTCTGTGATTCTATGTTGTCAAAGACTGGGCAGCCATTCATCTGGGATTCTGTGGGGTCTCCCGCTGGAGCAGTGGGTTGAAGTCCTCCAAGGTTGCTTCCAAGCCTTTTGTCCCCATGTTGTACAAACTTCAGACAGGCCCAGATGGAGAATTTGGGAGATGGGGTCAGCCTGAAAACTCCATGGGGCAAAATAAGAGAGACAGAGGTGAGGGGAGCTGCCGATGAAGGCAAAGGATGAATGCCACAGCCACAACCCTCCTCTGGCATGCAGGGTGCCAAAAACAGAAGGTCCCACGTCGGATTGTTTGATGGGGATGAAAGGCTTCCTACTCTGAGGTTACTCCTTGGCAACGATCCTTAACCTTTGTGAATGGGGAAAATGAATTGTAACCTACACCAACCTCTTTCCGTGGGTCTGCCAGGTGCAGCACCTGTTTCCTTCTCCTCCAGTTTCCCCCCTGAACAAAACGGTTCCTGGTTGTCCCTTCTTTGTCTCGGCCCCCCTCCCAAGAAAAGGAAGGACCTCGGAGAATTCAATGGGGGAAAACCCCTGGACGCCCGCCAGCGACTGGACAATCTGCAAAGCAAGGCATAAAAGGAGGCATCGCAGTCCCGAGGACCACATCAGCTTTGGACCTCCATAGCAGAAGAGCCAAGGATGGAAGGGTTCTTCTGGAAGACCTTGATGCTGGTGGGGGTTCTTTCAGTCTCTGGGCGCCCCCACCTACCCAACAACCCGTTGACCTATGACGAGGCCCTACGTCTCGGAGTGGAGATCTACAATAAGAAAGCTGGGGAAGACTCCCTCTACCGTCTCCTGGAAAATGTTCCCCAGCCTGAATGGGTAGGGGGTCCGGACCTGACAGGGGGTGGGATGGCATCGGGTGGAGATGAGGAAGGTGATGGGGATCGTGGTGGGGATGAAGTCAAAGATGATGGGGGTGATGAAGTTGAAAAGGATGGAGATGATGAAAGTGATGGAGATGAAGGTGAAGATGGGAATGATGAAGTTGAAGAGGATGGGGATGATGATAGATGATGAAGGTGATGGGGATGATGGTGAGGATGAGGTCAGGGATGATGGTGAGGATAAAGGTGTGGATGAAGTTGAGGAGGATGGAGATGATTAAAGTGATGGAGATGAGGGTGAAGATGGGGATGATGAAGTTGAAGAGGATGGGGATGATGGATGATGATAGATGATGATGGTGATGGGGATGATGGTGAGGATGAGGTCAGGGATGAAGGTGTGGATGAAGTTGAGGAGAATGGAGATGATTAAAGTGATGGAGATGAGGGTGAAGATGGGGATGATGAAGTTGAAGAGGATGGGGATGATGAAGGTGGTGGGGATTGTGGTGGGGATGAAGTCGAGGATGAGGGGCATAATGAAGATGAAAGTGATGATGAAGTTGCGGATGATGGGCATGGTGAGGATGGTACGGATGGTGAAGATGAAGGTGAGGAGGATGAATTGAGGATGGTGATGGTGATGAGGAGGAGGAGGAAAAGAAATGAAATTGAAGATGATGAAGATGAAGATAGTGAGGAGGAGAAGGAGGAAGATGATGGTGATCGTGATAGTGATAATTATGAAGTCCATGCTGAAGATGATGTCAATATGTATGGTCTACCTCCCCCAAACCCAGAAGTTGAAGGCAGCAGACACAACTTCCCCATCTCAGTCCTTCTCCTGCGTCAGCAGCCTGAGAAGTAGGGTAGGCAGAGAGAGGAGAGGAGATACCCAAAGTCTCCCTAGAAGCTCCCGTGTCTCTTGCTCCTAGTCCAACACCTTCCATTCTCAGATGGTAAGGAAGGTGTTCCAGCCCCCTCATCATTCTGGTTGGCCTCCTCTGCACCTTTTCCATCTCCATAATATCCTTCTGAAGGTAGAATGGTCTCCTGAAGCTCAACTGTGTCTTGAACACTCTTGGAGATGAGAAGTCTATCTCAAAGAGTGTTCAAGGCACAGTTGAGCTTCAGGAGTTCATGGCACCTTGCACATTCTTTGAAAACAATCGTTCCTGCAAAAGGACTCCATCCTGGTAGGGTCTGATCTTCCCAAGCGAGGTTAAAAGCTGGAATTGCTAGGGATCATTAAAAAGGGTATAGAAAATAAGTCAGCAAGTGTCATTTTGCCTCTTTATAAATCTATGGTGAGGCCCCATCTGGAGTATTGTGTACAGTTCTGGTCACCATACCTTCAGAAGGATGTGATGGAAATGGAAAAGGTGCAGAGGAGGGCAACCAGAATGATGAGGGGGCCGGAACACCTTCCTTACCATCTGAGGCTGCAACGGCTGGGTCTCTTCATTCTAGAACGACGGCGCCTGAGAGGTGACCTGATTGAAGTCTATCAAATCATGCACGGTGTGGACAAAGTAGAAAAGGAAAAACGGTTTTCCCTATCGCACAACACTAGAACTAGGGGGCACTCCATAATAATAATCTTTATTCATTGTCATTGTAAAAATTACAATGAAACTTTTGGAAGCTAGACCTCAAACAAATAAGAGGAAGGACTTTTTCACCCAGAGGATCCCTGGTCTATGGAACTCCCTGCCAGAAGAAGTGGTGACAGCTGTCAGCCTTGACACCTTTAAGGAAGGATGAGAGGAGTTCCTGGAGAACAAGGGTATCCATGGCTATCATGATGGATGCCTAAGGACACCCTCTGGGTTGGAGAGATAGGCAGGATGTCTCTCAATGCCATTTGCAGGGAATCCTAAGCAGGTGAAGACATCTGCTTGGGAAGACCCTGAAGCCAATGGGGAGCCACTGTGGGAGACAGAAGGCTGGAGTGGATGGGCTGTGGCCTCTTCCAGCAAGGCTATTCTTAGGTTCTTACGTTCTTATAATGGGCTAACCATGAGTTGGGAAAGCTATTTCAAGGCCAGGGTGGACTTCACCCTGGCCTCTTTAAGAGCCTTTGTAGAGTAGACACACCGCCTTGGGGGGTCACTACTGAGGCTATGGGGGGAGCTAGCTGAACAAAGAGAGACCCAAGTTCTCCTAGCATGGAGATCTTGAAAAGTCTCCATCGGTGGCCAATCAGGATGATGGGCATGGAATCCAGAACTTCTAGAACTGGCCATGGACTCTTCTCTGCAGCCACTTTCTTTTCCAAGGTTTTTTATTTTAAATGCAAATTATGCATGTTATGGGAACAAAGAATTGTTCTGGTCTTTTCTTTTACACCCTCTCAATTCCATCGTCCTTTTTACACCATATTTTTCTTTTTCACTTTCTTCCAAATTATTCTCCTCCCTTATTTTCCATCTTTATGGTTATTTTTTCTTTCATACATGAACAATATCTTCCGGTGCCCCTTCAAAGTTACGCCAAATTTTCCTCTCTTTCTTTTCTCCCTTGGTGTATTTTGCTAGAAGCAGCATAAAATCCTCTCATTCAATTTAAGCACGGAGAGCATTTCTTGCAATTTTCTTATGCCATTAACAATTTATTATCATTTCTTTATTTCTTAATTAGTTACATCACAATAACAATCTTATTACTATTCTCTTTAATATTGTGACTCTTTCCCCCTTCCTTTTTAAACTGTTTTCTCTTGGGCTCCCCAAAACCCCCAGTTTTAATTCTTTTCCTTCTTCTCCCTCTTTCCCCTAATTTCTTCTTTTTCTTTCCCCTATTTTTGTCATTATTCTATCTTTTCTTCAGAGTATTTACTTTTATTATTCTAGTGACTTTCCCCTGTTCTCCTCCTTTTCTTACTATTTTTCCTCTGCAGCCACTTTCCGGTGGCTACATAAAGAGCCATTCAGAAGGGATTCCCAAAGTAAAATGGGAGAAGGTTCAGGTGGCTTTCAAACTTATAATATTATTATAAGTGTTACTAATAATGTTGTTATATTATTGTAGGACAAAGTAAAAGGAATAGGAAGGCAATGCAATATGGAGAACTAGAAAGGCGAAATATGAAAGCCGATACAGAAGGCTGTAGAATTGCTTTACATTGTTATGTCTATTTTAATGAAAAGAAGGACCAGGGGAGACAGGATAGCAGCCTTCCAATATCTCAGGGGTTGCCCCAAAGAAGAGGGAGTCAAGCTATTCTCCAAAGCATTTAAAGGCAGAACAAGAAGCAATGGGTGGAAACTAATCAAGGAGAGAAGCAACTTAGAACTGAGGAGACATTTTCTGATAGGGAGAACAATGAATCAGTGGAACAGAAGTTGCCTCCAGAAGTTGTGAATGCCCCAACACTGCAAGTCTTTAAGACGTTGTTGGAGAGCCATTTGTCTGAAATGGTATAGGGCTTCCTGACTAGGCAGGGGGTTGGACTAGAAGACCTCCAAGGCCCCTTCCAACTCTGCTGTTGTATTGTATTGTATTATTATTACGTATGTTTTCTGGTTGTGTTTTTCTTTCTTTTTTTAAAGATTAAAATGTTCACTAAAAACTATTAAAAAACAACAACTAACTAGCCATTCGGTTTTGCTGTGTCTTGTTTCAGGATCCCTATTCAGAAAGCAATCAAGAGCTGAACTTCACCATCAAACAGACGGTGTGCCCGGTTGAAGAAGACTTCTCCATGGGCGAATGCGAATTCAAAGAAAGCGGGGTGAGGATCGATACCCAGCGGGTGGGGTGATGTATGGCAGAGGGAGACAGGTCTATGGGACCTGTGTGGGAAGTGAAACTTGGAGTTACACTGAAGGAAGAGCTTTTCGTCTTTCGGGTGCGCTTCAAGGTGTTAATTATCATCTTTAAAGCGCTCCATGGCTCGGGACCTAGCTACCTGCGGGATCGGATTCTGCCTCATACATCCTCACGGCCGATTCGCTCCCACAGAGAAGGACTTCTCCGGGTGCCGTCCACTAGACTCTGTCAGCGGGCGACACCCAGGGGAAGGGCTATCTCTGTGGCGGGCCCGGCCCTCTGGAACGACCTTCCCCCCGATATTAGGACGACCACGGACCTCCGCTCCTTCCGTCTTAAATTAAAAACTCATCTTTTCTGTCTGGCCGGCCTAGGATAGTCTCTCTGTCTTTGGGGTTTTACTGGGTAGTTTTAGTATAGTTCAGTTTTAATGGGAAATTTTAGCGCAGGTTAGGTTTAATTTGTTTTTAAGGAATGTTTGTATGTATTTATTGTTTTTATTCTACCTGTGCACCGCCCCGAGTCCCTATGGGAAGAGGGAGCGGTTTATAAGTATTAAAATTATTATTATTATTATTATTTTCAATATCTACCTTTGTCTTGAGGGACATCTACTGCTTGGTTCTCCAAGCCAACTCTGAGGCCCGGCTCTATGGATGGGGAAGGAACGCAATCCAACGGATGCCCTAATTAAATCATGAGCCTGGAGCCAAACTTCAAAAGAAACCCAGTTATTTATGAGGAGCTTCATGTCCACACTACCCAAGTGAAGCCAACTCTGACCCCCCGTAATTTACAGCCCAATTATGACCTTCTTTCCACTACCACCCCCAGGGTGTGTCATAAATCACATTTGCCAACGGAGCAATTTCGTGTAGATATCACTCTGAAGAGTTGGCACAACCCCTGAACCCTTCAACGTTTATTTCCTGTTTTCCTAAAGGGTCCATGGAGAGACTGAGGATCAACCAGCTTAGATTGTCTAATGTCGCCTCGGAAGGATCCAAAATTCTGAGATTCCTCCGTGAGAAAGTAGATAATGGTCTCCACGGGATCTGAGTTCTGAGAGGCATCTTGATTCTGACCATGTTTTCTTCTCCTCCACAGCTGGTCAGACAATGCATAGGCTACTACTTCCTGGAGGAGAGGCCCCCAGTGGCTGTCCTCGCCTGCGACGCCATGTGGGGAACAGCGAAGGAGGTGGAGAAAGAGGACGAGACGAAGGTAGGAAGGAGACTTGGTAGCTCCTAGGATGGTCTAGACCTGTGGTTCTCAACCTTCCCAATGTGGCGACCCTTTAATACAATTCCTCATGTTGTGGTGACCCCCCTCCCAACCCTAAAATTATTCCTAAGACCATCGAAAATATGTGTTTTCCTAGGGTCTTGGGCTACCCCTGTGAAAGGGACGTTTGACCCCCAAAGGGGTCGCGACCCACAGGTTGAGAACCGCTGGCCTAGAAGGAGGGTCGAACCGTTTGCCAGGTGGTGTGTGTGTGAGACCCCTTCTCAGTTGAGAGATTGGACCATGAAAGGTCTGAAATGTTATAGGGTTTCCTGCTAGAGCAGGGGGTTGGACTAGATGATCTCCAAGCTCCCCTCCAACTCTGTAATTTTAAGGAGGAGGAGGAGGAGGAGGAGAGGAGGGGTTCCTGCTAGAGCAGGGGGTTAGACTAGAAGATCTCCAAGCTCCCCTCCAACGCTGTAATTTTAAGGAGGAGGAAGAGGAGGAAGGGAGGGATTCCTGCTAGAGCAGGGGGGTGGAGTAGAAGACCTCCAAGCTCCCCTCCAACTCTGTAATTCTAAGGAGGAGGAGGAGGAGGAAGAGGAGGAGGAGGAAGAGGAGAAGGGAGGAGAAGGAGAAGGAAAGGAGGGATTCCTGCTAGAGCAGGGGATTGGACTAGATGATCTCCAAGCTCCCCTTCAACTTTGTCATACAGAGGGGGAGGAGGGGAGAAGGGTTTCCTCCTAGAGTGGGGAGGGTGGACTACATGACCTTGAAGGTCCCCTGAAACTCTGTGTTTCTACGTTCTTCCTCCCTAGGATCTGCCTAAACGTGCCAAGAGATTCAAGGATTTTTTCAACCGTGTGGGGGACGGAATTCGTAATTTCTTCCAGAGGCATCCTTTTGTCTTCGGAGTAAATTTCCGCCTCTGAGCGGTGATCCAGAAGGATCCAGAAGGATCTTCCGATCTTCTGTCGATTAGAAAAAAAAATCCCACCTTTTTCCAGCTCTGCTTTCCCCACTTTAGGCCTCTGTTTAGGGCGAAGAGTCTCGGCCAGAATCCGTAACCCAGCTTTTTTAAAAAATGGCAATATAGGCAGTCCTCGATTTACAACGCTTCATTTAATGACCATTCAAATTTCCAATGGCAGCGAAAAAAGGGAGTCTTTTCTTCACACTTACGACCATTGCAGCCCGCCCCGTGATCACGTGATGAAAATTCAGACGCTCAGCAACCGACTCGTATTTATGACGGTCGCAGAGGGGGTCACGTGGGCCCCTTTGGAGACCTTCTGGTGAGTATAATCAAAAAGGAAGCCAGATTCACTTAATGACCGTGTTGATGCCTTAACAAGTGCGGGGATTCGCTTAACGAATGCGGCAAGGAAGGTCGTAAAATGGGACAAAATTCTCTTTTGCAAATGTTTCATTTAGTAACGGAAATTTTGAGCTCAATTGTGGTTGTAAGTTGAGGATAACCAGTAAATGACAAAATGGGAGGGATGAAGGCTCTCCTTTGCAAAATATGAGTCTTGCTGGGATATGAAATCAGTTTTTCTATCCTGTCTCTACAGATGGTCCTCGAGTTACGACCACAATTGAGCCCAAAATTTATGTTGCTACGTGAAACATTTGTTAAGAGAGTTTTGTCCCATTTGACAAATTTTCTGGCCACGGTTGTTAAGTGAATCATTCCATATGTCAAGGGAGTCACATGGTCATTAAGTGAATCTGGCCTCCTGAGAAGTTTGCAAAAGGGGATCATGCGATCCCGGGACACTACGACCGTCATAAATGTGAGTCAGTTGCCAAGAAGCTGAATTTTGACCGGTCGTAAGTGTGGAAAAGGGCCAAAAGTCTTTTTTTTTCCCTGTGTCCGTTGTAACTTGGAGCAGTCACTAAATGAACTATTGTAACTTGAGGACGATCTGTGGTTTGGAAGAGCTCTGGAGTCACCGAGATTTATTTTAAAAGGCTGTGCAAATTTTCTGAATAATAAATAAATAAGAATTTCTCTTGGCAAGAATCTCGTTTTTTTCTTATTTTCCAACAACGCCTTTTGTCTCCAATTCTGTTTCCTTCGCAACATTTTACCTTGATTTGAGGATTGAGTTTATGTGGGGGGGTTTTCGGGACTAACTGTGTTGCGAGCAGAATTACACGCAGCCCTCCGTTACAGGTAATTCACCTGACCAATGTCTCATTTAACAACAGTGAAACAATTTAACAAAATTTGAGGCTCGATGGTGGTCGTTAAGTCGAAGACTACATGTTCACGTGGGAGTCAACAAAAGTCACAAAGATCCTGTTGTATCAACTCACTCTTTCCCTTTATATAATACAATAGCAAAGTTGGAAGGGACCTTGGAGGTCTTCTAGTCCAACCCCCTGCCTAGGCAGGAAACCCTATACCGTTTCAGACAAATGGCTCTCCAACATCTTCTTGAAGACTTGCACTGTTGGGGCATTCACGACTTCTGGAGGCAACTTCTGTTCCACTGATTCATTGTCCTCACTGTCAGGAAATTCCTCCTCAGTTCTAAGTTGCTTCTCTCTTTGATTAGTTTCCATTCCTTTGCTTCTTGTTCTGCCCTCAGGTGCCTTGGAGAATAGCTTATTTTTATTTTTTATTTTATTTAGATTTATACCCCGCACCTTCTCCTAAAAGGACCCAGGACGGCAAACAGGAAATTTAAAACATAACAAATATCAAAATACAAAATTTAAAAACATATTAAATTCCTACCCTGTGCTAAAATCGATTAAAATCCCTCGAATTAAAACTATCTAGGAGCAGTCACAACGGGAGGTTACACTAGGCCGGCTTGATGGAAAAGATGTGTATTTAAGCACTGGCGGAAGAGGCGGAGGTCGGAGATGGAGTTCAGGGGGCAAGTCGTTCCAGAGGGCTGGGCCCACCACAGAGAAGGCTCTTCCCCTGGGTGTCGCCAACCGGCATTGCCCGGCCGACAGCACCCTGAAAAGGCCCTCTCTGTGGGAGCGGATCGGACGAAGGGATGTATGGGGCAGGAGACGGTCTCGCATATAACTAGGTCCCGAGCCATGGAGCGCTTTAAAGATGGTCGTCAAAACCTTGAAGCGCACTCGAAAGGCCACAGGAAGTCAATGCAGTTCGCGCAGGAGAGGTGTTATGTGGGAGCATCTAGAGGCTCCCATAATCACCCGCGCGGCTGCATTCTGGACTAACTGTAGCTTTCGAGTGCACCTCAAGGGAAGCCCCATGTAGAGAGTGTTACAGTAGTCAAGTCGGGATGTCACGAGGGCCGGAGTGACTGTGCGAAGGGCAGCCCGGTCCAGTAAGGGGCGCAATTGGCGCATCAGGCGTACCTGACGAAACGCCCCCCTGGCCACAGCCGCCACATGGTCCTCTATGGACAGCCGGGAATCCAGGAGGACACCCAAATTGCGCGCCCTCTCCATGGGGGCCAGTGTTTCGCCCCCAATGGCCAGAGTTGGAGTAATCTGGCTGAACCGGGGTGCTGGGAACCACAGCCACTCAGTCTTGGACTGGTTGAGCTTGAGTTTGTTACCACCCATCCAGATCCGTATGACCTCCAGACACCGGGACAACACCTCGGCGGCATCGTTGGGGTTGATTGGGGTGGATATGTACAGCTGAGTATCATCAGCATACAGATGATATCCCACCCCAAAACCACGGATGATCTCATCCAGCGGCTTCATATATGTGTTGAACAGTAGGGGCGAGAGGACCGACCCCTGAGGAACCCCACATAAGAGGGGTCTCGAAGCCGACCTCTGCCCCCCTGCTTGACTCCCTCTTCTTTGGGGCAACCCCTGAGATATCAGAAGATGCTATCCTGTCTCCCCTGGTCCTTCTTGTCATTAAACTAGACATACCCAGTTCCTGCAACCGTTCTTCACATGTTTGAGCCTCCAGTCCAGTTAGCCTCCAATATGTTTTTATCCTGTGTTTATTGTTTTTGTAAGCAACCCAAAGTGGCCAATACATCAGATACTCCTTCCTCCTCCTCCTATTTTCCCCAACACAACAACCCAGTGAAGTGGGTTGGGCTTAGAAAGGGGGTGTGGCCCAAAGTCACCCAGCTGATTTGCTTGCTAAGGCAGGACTAGAACTCACCGTCTCCTGGTGATTCAGCCAAAATCACCCAGCTGGCTTTCATGCCTAAGGCGGGACTGGAATTCATCATCTTCTGGTGATTGGCCCAAAGTAACCTAATCAGTGTTTATGCCTAAAGGAAAACTATAACTCACCGTCACCTGGTGATTGCCCCAAAATTATCCAGCTGGCTTTCCTGCCTAAGGCAGGACTAGAATTCATCATCTCCTGGTGAGTCACCTAGTTGGCTTTCAATCCTAAAATGGAACTAGAATTCCTCCTCTCCTTTTGATAGGCCCAAATCCTTTCATTGTCCCAAAGTCACCCAGCCGGCATTCATGCCTAGGGTAGACCTATAATTCCCCATCACCTAGCGATTGGCCTCAAGTCACCCAAATTGCCAAGATGGATAAATACTTTTTGACAACTCTGAGAATTTAGGACAATGATTCACTGAAGCCCCCTGTGGGCAAAAGGATAAAAGAGGCAACAAAAGGCCGATGTGAGCCCATTGGTGATAGTTACATTAATTAAATTAAATTAATTAAATTAAATTAAGAATAGAGCTGGAAGGGGCTTTGGAGGTCTTCTAGTCCAGCTCAGACAGGAGACCCTGTAGCATTTCAAGCAAACGGTTGTCCACTCTCTTCTTAAAAACCTTCAGTGATGCACTCACAAGTTGTGGTGGCCAGCTGTTCCACTGGTTAATTGTGGAAACAATCAAGCCCGTGGAATGAAGAATGACGATCAACACCACAACCGCTGCTGTCAGTTGAGTTGTCGCAGGCGCGACAAAGGGTGCCAAAGACGGCAGATTGTGCTCCAGATTGTTTAAGGAGGAACAAAAGCCTCTCCTACTCTGAGGTTACACCTTGGCACAGATCCCTGACCCCTTCTGAGAGACACAAATGGAGTCCATTGTAATTGCACCAACCAAACACCCTGCGTGGGTCTACCAGGCGCAGGACTTGCTTCTTTGTCCTTCTCTTCCTGATCGGCCCTGGACATGGAAGATAGAAGGTAGAACATCAGTGTTGGAAGGGACCTCGGAGGTCTTCTAGTCCAACCCCATGCTCAAGCAGGAAAGCCTATATACACATATAACATCTCAAACATCAAGATCACGCAAAGTGTTAATCCCACTTTATAAGGCCTTGGGAAGACCACACTGGGAATATTTGCATCCAGTTTTGGTCACCACGATGTAGAAAAGACATGGAGACTCTGGAAAGAGTGCAGAGAAGAGCAACAAAGAGGATGAGGGGACTGAAGGCTCAAACATATGAAGAACAGTTACAGGAACTGGGTGTGTCTAGTTGAATGAAAAGAAGGACCAGGGGAGACATGATAGCAGTCCTCCAATATCTCAGAGGTTGCCCCAAGGAAGAGGGAGTCAAGCTATTCTCCAAGGCACCTGAGGGCAGGACAAGAAGCAATGGGTGGAAACTAATCCAGGAGAGAAGCAACTTAGAACTGAGGAGGAATTTCCTGACAGTGAGAACTATGAATCAGTGGAAGAGAAGTTGCCTCCAGAAGTTGTGAATGCCCCAACACTGGAAGTCTTTAAGAAGATGTTGGAGAGCCATTTGTCTGAAATGGCATAAGGCTTCCTGCCTAGGCAGGGGGTTGGACTAGAAGACCTCCAAGGTCCCTTCCAACTCTGCTATTGTATTATTACATATGGCTGTCTTCTCTCTTCTTCAAAACCTCCAGGGATGAAGCATCCACAACTTCTGGTGGCCAGCTCTTTCCGCTGATGAAGAGGGTGGGGGAGGAAGTTGTCCATTTATTTTCCAAAGCACCAGAGGGCAGGAGAAGAACCAATCGATGGAAACTAATCAAGGAGAGAAGCAACCTGGAATTAAGGAGGAATTTCCTGACAGTGAGGAGAATCAACCCACCGGACAGAAGTTGCCTTCGGAAGTTGTGGCAGCTTCATCCCTGGAGGCTTTCAAGAAGAGACTGGACAGCCATCGGTCATAAATGGTATATAGGGTCTCCTGCTTGGGCAGGGGTTGGTCTAGATGACCTCAAAGGTCCCTTCCAACTCTGTTATTCCATATTCAATGGAGCAGAAGTTGCCTTTGGAAGTTGTGGGAGCTTCATCCCTGGAGGCTTTCAAGAAGAGACTGGACTGCCATCGGTCAGAAATGGCATAGACCAAAGATGGCAAACTTTTTTTTGCCTCGGGTGCCAAAAGCATGGGTGCCCACCCACATAATTTAATGTGCCCCCCACCGTGCTCCCTGCACATGCACACATGACCCCTCCCAGCTGCCCCACGCATGCACGCATGGCTTTTTAGGGGGATGGGGAGGGCAAAGCCCGCCCCCCAGGCCGGAAATGGCCTGTTTTCCAACTTTTGGTGAGTCTAGTAGGTTCATTTTTCACCCTCCCCAGGCTCCAGGGGCTTTCTAGGAGCCTCCAGAGGGCTAAAAATGGCTGAAAAATCAAGCCCCCAAAATCACCTGGCCAGCGTGCACATGCGTGCTGAAGCTGACAGGGCCATGCCTCGCGTGCCCTCAGAAATGGCTCCGTGTATCACCTGTGGCACGCATGCCAGAGGTTAACCATCAGGGCCATACTCTTTTGTTCATGCAGGAGGTTGGACCAAGGTCCCTTCCAACTCTGTTACTCTATGTTGTCACTGTTGAGAAAGTTCTCCTTAGTTCTAGGTTGCTTCTCTCCTTCATTAGTTCCCATCTGTTGCTGCTCTGGAAAATAGGTCTTCTATGACAGCCCCTCAAATATTGGAAGGCTGCTATCATGTCACCCTTAGTCCTTCTTGTCATTAAACGAGACATGCCCAGCTCCTGCAACCGTTCTCCATATATGGTGACCAGAACTGGATGCAACTATTCCAAGTGTGGCCTTCCCAAGGCCTTATAAAATGGGATTAACCCTTTTAACGTGATCTTGATTCTCTCCCTCTGTTGATGCAGCCTAGAACTGGGTTGGCTTTTTTGGCAGCTGCTGCCCACGGCTGTCCATTAATTTTGTTTTAAGGGGAGGCAACACAATTTCATTTTTAATGTCGGCCAGTAATAAAAAATGACAATAAAGCTTATTTTATATCTATTTTATATCTTATTTCATCTTATCTTCTTGTCTTGTCTTATCTTACTTTATCCAACCCTACCTTACTTTACCTTATCGTCAGTATAGAGTTGGAAGGGACCTTGGAGGTCTTCTAGTCCAGCCCCCTGCCTAGGCAGGAAACCCTATACCATTTCAGACAAATGGCTATCCAACCTCTTCTTAAAGACTTCCAGTGTTGGGGCATTCACAACTTCTGGAGGCAACTTCTGTTCCACTGATTCATTGTCCTAACTGTCAGGAAATTCCTCCTCAGTTCTAAGTTGCTTCTCTCCTTGATTAGTTTCCACCCATTGCTTCTTGTCCTGCCCTCAGGTGCCTTGGAGAATAGCTTGACTCCCTCTTCTTTGGGGCAACCCCTGAGAGATTGGAACATTGCTATCATGTCTCCCCTGGTCCTTCTTTTTATTAAACTAGACCCACCCATGGTTGGGTCCTGCAACCATTCTTCTAGTCTTCTAGTCCAGCCCCCAGTTCATACAGGAGATCCTTACAGAATCACAGAAGAACAGGAATGGGAGGGACCTTGGAGGTCCTCTAGTCCAACTCTCTACTCAAGCAGGAGAACCTTACAGACAGGTCATAGAATGACAGAAGGGACCTTGGAGGTCATCTAGTCTAGGGGCCTCCAACCTTGGCAACTTTAAGACTTGTGGACTTCAATTCCCAGAATTCCTCAGACATTCTGGGAATTGAAGTCCACAAGTCTTAAAGTTGCCAAGGTTGGAGGCCCCTGATCTAGTCCAACCCCCTGCTCAAGCAGGAAACCTTATATCATTTCAGACCATTGCCTCTAATCAATCAATGGATGGATTGATTGATTGATTGATTGATTGATTAGGTGCCCTCAAGTCTTTGTTGAGTCTCAGCCAACATCCTTGATGGGGTTTCTCCATGGCCTTTGTTCAGTTTAATCCAGGGATGTCCAAACTTGGGAACTTTAAGACTTGTGGACTTCAACTCCCAGAATTCCCCAGCCAGCTATGCTGGCTGGGGAATTCTGGGAGTTGAAGTCCACAAGTCTTAAAGTTCCCAAGTTTGGACATCCCTGGTTTAATCCATTTTCATAGCTCCCCATAACAGCAATTTGGGCAGCTAACCAAATTAAACACGATAAAACCAATCCATACCACAGATACACACCCTGACAGCCAAGGATAACAACAGGCACAATAATGCCATAGCTACCACCTCACAGCCTCGTTTTTGTTTTGATTTTTTAAAAACTGTCTTCATTGTTTTTATAAATAACTCGAAGCACCAAATAGTATATCTCATATCCCTTTCTTTTCTATTTCCCCCACAGTCACAATTTTGTGAGGTAGGCAGATAGAGAGAGATGTCAAAAGTCACACAGCTGGGTTTCATGCCTAAGGCGGGACTAGAACTCCCCGTCTCCTGGTGATTGGCCCAAAGTCACCCAGCTGGGTTTCATGCCTAAGGCGGGACTAGAACTCCCCGTCTCCTGGTGATTGGCCCAAAGTCACCCAGCTGGGTTTCATGCCTAAGGCGGGACTAGAACTCCCCATCTCCTGGTGATTGGCCCAAAGCCACCCAGCTGGGTTTCATGCCTAAGGCGGGACTAGAACTCCCCGTCTCCTGGTGATTGGCCCAAAGTCACCCAGCTGGGTTTCATGCCTAAGGCGGGACTAGAACTCCCCGTCTCCTGGTGATTGGCCCAAAGTCACCCAGCTGGGTTTCATGCCTAAGGCGGGACTAGAACTCCCCGTCTCCTGGTGATTGGCCCAAAGCCATCCAGCTGGGTTTCATGCCTAAGGCGGGACTAGAACTCCCCGTCTCCTGGTGATTGGCCCAAAGTCACCCAGCTGGGTTTCATGCCTAAGGCGGGACTAGAACTCACCGTCTCCTGGTGATTGGCCCAAAGCCACCCAGCTGGGTTTCATGCCTAAGGCGGGACTAGTACTCACCGTCTCCTGGTGATTGGCCCAAAGTCCCCCAGCTGGGTTTCACGCCTAAGGCGGGACTAGAACTCCCCGTCTCCTGGTGTCACATCCAAGTCACCCATCCAATTTTCATGCCAAATGTCAAACTAGAACTCACCGTCTCCTGGTGATTGGCCCATAGTAATTGAGCAGGATTTCATGCCTAAGGTGGGACTAGAATTCACCCTCGCCTGGTTTTTTGGCCTGCACCTTCACCCCTCCACCAAGATGCCTCATTTATATCCCAGTTTGGGGGGACCTGTTTTTCCTCTGGACTGCTACTCAACACTTCACAACTCTAACACAAAGACGGAAGATCCTGCGCAAGATTATTTAAGGTCTCCTACTCTGAGGTTACACCTTGGCACCCATCCCTAACCCTTGTGAATGGAAAGAAACGGAGGTGACCATTATCTACCTCCACCACTTTCTATGGGTCTGCCAGGTGCAGCACCTGTTCTTTGTCCTGCAGTTTCTCACCTGAACAAAACAGTGTTTGATTGGCCCTGCTTTGTCTCAGCCCTCCCACCTCCCCAAAGTGTCAAATTGTGCAGGAAGGACCTCAGAAAACCCAGTGTGGAAAACCCCTGGCCATCCACCAGCGTAATGGACAACTTGAGCATCAGAGCATAAAAGGAGACAGCTTGGTCCTGAGGACCACATTGGCTGTGGAGCTCCTAGTAGAAGAAGGAAGGATGGAAGGATCCTTCTGGAAGACCTTGCTGGTGGTTGGGGCTCTTACAACAGGTGGGACCTCCTCACTTCCACACAAACTGCTGACTTATGAGAAGGCCGTGGAGCTTGGCGTGGCCATCTACAATAGCAAAGCAGGAGAAGACTCCCTCTACCGTCTCCTGGAGGCTGTTCCTCAGCCTGAGTGGGTACGTACTCTGTGGTTCAGGCCGGTGATGGACTTGGTCCTGTCCTGTTTACAGCCTTTGTAGAGTAGGCCCATCCCTTGTGGGAAGAAGTCCAGAGGACTAACTGAAAAAGAGAGGCCCACCTATTAGCTGTGGACCTGACAAGGCAGAAGAACCAACAATGGAAGGGAGCTTCTGGAAGACATTGATGGGTGGTTGGGGGCGCTCACACACACACACACATACACCAGGGTGTGGGATCTCTTCACTTCCACACAAACCACTGACCCGTGACAAGGCTGCGGGCCTTGCGGTGACCATCTAGAATAGCAAAGCAGGAGAAGACGGTGTAAACCAACTTCTGGAGGCTCTTGGTGAGCCTCATTGGGCATGTACTCCTCAGCTCAGGTCCATTGTGGGCTTGTTTAGAGCCTTTGGTAGAGAAGATCGATCCCCGAGGGGCAGCAGGTCTGAGACCGCCGTTGAGCTAGTGAAAAAAAAGGGAGGGATCCATCCCTCTTGTTCTCCTATCATGGAGATCCTGAAGAGCCTTCATCTATGGTCCATCAGTATGATGGGCATGGATTCCAGAACCTAGATGGACTCTGCTCTGTAGCCACATTTTGGGGGCTCCATCAAGAGTCCGTCCACCTAGTTCCAAGGTAAGGTGGGAGGAAGGTCAAGTGGCCTCCAGACTAATCATCTGCTTGACCGTGTCTTGTTTCAGGATACCAGGTCCCAAAGCAATCAGAAGCTGAACTTCACCATGAAGGAGACGGTGTGTCCGGTGAAAGATGAACATTTCTTGGAGGAATGTGACTTCCAAGAAGATGGGGTAAGTGGTGGATGCCAACCTGGACTGGCGATGTTTCGAGACCATGGGACATCCATAGGGTCTTCTGGACAGAAGATGAACCTGGACTCCATCGCCGTTGGGTTGAAGAAAAAGCGTCTCTGAGGCTACCTTTTTCTCTTCTACTTCTGTCTTGGGTGTCTTCTCTGTCCTCCAACTCAACGCTTAGGTCTAACTCCATGGATAGAGAAGATACCCCAACACTTGAACCCTTGAACAATTGTTTCTGAGTGTTTCTCAACGTTGGTGAGTTTAAGACGAGTGGACATCAACTCCCAGAATTCCCCAGCCAGCTGTGCTGGCTGGGGAATTCTGGGAGTTGAAGTCCACTCATCTTAAACTCGCCAAGGTTGAGAAACACTGCTCTAAGGAGATCGAGGCAGAGGTTGTCCAATGAAGGAGATGGTTGAAACCACCTCAGGGGCCGATCCAATATTTCTCCGTGGAAAAGCAGGCAGTGGCAGCCCTGGAACCGATTCTGGGAGATAGACAGCTTGATTCTTTCCATCTTTCCATCACACAGGTGGTCAGGCAATGCAGAGGCTACTACTTCTTTGAGGAGAGGCCCCCCCGTGATTGTACTCACCTGTGTAACTGTGGCTGGAATGGAGGAGAAGAAGAGAGAAGAGGAGGAGAACCAGGCCAAGAACAAGGAGGAGAAGAAGGAAGAGGAAAAAGAGGAGAAGGTAAAAATTCAATGTGATGCAAAATCTAGAAGGAAGGTTGAACCATTTGCAAGGGGGAGGAGACCCCATCTCAGCTGAGGTCCTACATTTGCCATACCTTTTAGAGAGGAGATTCCACCTCAATGGTATCTCCCAAGATTTGGCTTCTCCTGAACCAACCACCGGCCCAATGTGGAGACATGTTTTACACATAATTAAATTGTTTCTGGAGACCAAAGAAATTTGTAGCTCAGAGCTGAACTGACAGGTCCTTAGTGCTTTTCAAGCTCGGTGGGTTTCTTTTTTTTTTTTTTTTTTATTGAAAAAGTTTTATTCACACAGATTTTCCCCCTTTTTACCACCACCCCCGACATGTAATATAAATCACATACAAATACTATACCCCCCCTCACCCCGTCTTAAAATAAGTTTCTCATTCAGATATTATACCCCCTCGCCTCCCAGCAGACACAATATAAGTTTCTCTTAGTATATTAATATCCCATTAACACCATCTTCTAAGTTAATTAAAGATATAAAAAACATAATATAAATTTCAAAAAAAAAAAAAGGCATATCCCATTATTCCCCTCTCTAGATTAATCATACATATATATTACCCCGCCCTCCACCCTAACCCTCCCCCACCTCCCATTCAAACCCACCCCCCTGACTTCCGCTATACACCACTCTAATAATTCCAAGCATCCCAAATATTATTTACTCTATTCACCTATCAATCAAAGCATTCTTACCTAAAAACTACATAATACTTCCTAATCTGATATTTATTCTGTATATTACCAATCCATTAGAAACCTTATAACAAGCTCAACATAAACACCCCCTTTTAGTTAAACATTAAAATACATAGAAAATAATTCTTAAGATCTCAATACCATGTCATATAACCTAACACTTATAAAACTTAAACCATATATCCTAGCTCAAGTTTACATCCTTCCTGATTCAAAAGGTTTACTATTTTTCCCCTCTCCATTTGCTTAATTGCCCACTTAACAACACAAAAAAAAAATGTAAAGATTACTCTAATATTTGAAAAAAGCAAAGTTACTTCTCTCTTCACAAAGGAAACAGAAACGGTATAGGAAAATTTCAGATCCTATCACAAGAAGGATACAGCAAATTGCAAGAAAATTTCAAAGTTCGGCCCAAGTTTTTTCCCAGAACACTAACATAATATTAATCCTTTCCGCGTCAATGTTCATAAGTCCAACTCTTCAGGTCTCCTTCCATTCCATCCATAGCTGTTTGTAATACCAGTTTAAGCAGCTGCCCCCATAAATAACAAGAAAAAAAACCCTTTACATAGGTAACCCCCGAGTGACTTTTCATCAGGATTATAAAGTTCCAAGATCGTGATAGGGTAACAACCAGATCCACTGCAAAAGCTCCGGTTCCAGTTTTCAACCCTGAAAAAGTTTCCACATCCAAGAGGACCAGCATTGCAGAGATCTGTATATTTTTATCTAGATTGATTAATTGCTTCGTCCTTTAATCCTTTTGTCTTTCTTAACTCGCCGAGATTGAGACCTCCTCTGCTTCTGCGGTTTCTGGATTTGTCTGGTACTAGACCTGGCTTCACATTGCTCATCTGATTTACGTATTGGCATTCCAACAGATCCCCCTATAGCAGTCTTCGACATTTCCTCCAGAGTAGGGCTTAAAAAAAGCCCAGGGGAATCCAACTGAGTATGTTCTTCCATCTCTTTTCCAAATTGTTTCTGCTCCATCTCAATATCTTGTTCTGAACCATCCAGATCTACTAGTGGTGGGTTTCTTGAAGACATTTCATGACCCAACTAGGGAACGTCATCAGGGCTAAAAAAGGAGGAGGGTTTGAATGGAAGAGGAGGAGGAGGAGGAGGAGGAGGAAGAAGTGGAGGATGTGGAAGGAAAGGAAGAGGACTGTGGGGTCCTTGGTGCTCTCTGAGCTGGGAAGGATTTCTTGCAGATGTTTCATGACCCAACTACAGAATATCATCAGGGCCAGAAGGGAGGGAGGGTTTGAAAGAAGGAGGAGGAGTAAGAAAAGGAGGAGAAGGAGAAGAAGGTGGTTTGATGGATGCAACCTTGTTCTGATGAGCTCTAAACTTAGAAGGAAGCGTAGAACCATTTGCAAGCCGGAGGCGACCCCATCTCACCTGAGATCCTACATTTGCCACAAGTTTTAGAGAGACAATTCCACTTAGATGGTATCTCCCAAGCTTTGGTTCCACCTGAATCCTCCAACACGGTTGAGACCCCCTGGAGACATAAATAACTTCTGGAAAGCCCTGGGAATTTCTCTTCCTGCTCCACTCTCAGTTGTGGTGGGTTTCTCTCAGTTTTGAGAGTTTAGACTTTGGAGAAGGAGGTCTCCTCCAGGCGGGATTGGGAGGAGAAAGGCAGATCTGGCTTTGTGAGACCATACAGAAGCATTTCCTCCTTCCAGTTTGTGAAGTTGAGAGGTTAAGGTTGAAAGGTTTAATGACACCCACCGTCTCCCAGAATTGGGCAGGACCTCCATCCTGAATCCCCGTCTCCTGATCCGCAATGCCATTTTTAATCTGCATTTCTCAAATTCACAGACACATTGATTAATTACAGCCATGATTTGGTTAATTCAATGCTTAATACCACACGTAACAACTGCAGCAAGAATCATAGAGGCACAACATTAGAAAAGCAAAAATATACCAACAGAAGAAAATGTGATTTAAGAAAAGTATTACAGTGTGGAATTCGTGGTACAAATGGCTAGAGCAGGGGTCTCCAACCTTTGCAACTTTAAGTCAGAAAGGACTTCAGCTCCCAGACTTCTCCAGCCAGCAAAGCTGGCTGGAGAATTCTGGGAGCTGAAGTCCTTCAGACTTAAAATTGCAAAGGTTGGAGACCCCTGGCCCAGGCCCTGACACTGACAGCTTTGCTGGCTGGAGAATTCTGGGAGCTGAAGTCCTTCAGACTTAAAATTGCAAAGGTTGGAGACCCCTGGCCCAGGCCCTGACACTGACAGCTTTGCTGGCTGGAGAAGTCTGGGAGCTGAAGTCCTTCAGACTTAAAGTTGCAAAGATTGGAGACCCCTGGCCCAGGCCCTGACACTGACAGCTTTGCTGGCTGGAGAAGTCTGGGAGCTGAAGTCCTTCAGAATTAAAGTTGCAAAGGTTGGAGACCCCTGGCCCAGGCCCTGACACTGACAGCTTTGCTGGCTGGAGAATTCTGGGAGCTGAAGTCCTTCAGACTTAAAGTTGCAAAGGTTGGAGACCCCTGGGCTAGAGGAAAGATGCAAAGAATAAGAAATCATTAAAGGGAAAAAAGATTAAGAAATCAGAAAACAATCATAAAACCACAGAATTAATAAGAGGAGGTGGGGAAATGTAAGATAGATTGTATATAAAATAGTACAGAATAATAGTTATAAGAGGAATATATTTGCATCGGTAGATGTTGCAAAGATGATGTTTGTGTTTAAAAAAATGGGGGGGAAACTGTTTAATAAAAACTTTTTTTTTAAAGAGAGAAACACAGGTTAAAAATGGAGTTTCTGGGGGGAAGAGGAGGAAGAGGTGGGTTTCACATATTTTTACAACTGGTTTGCCATGCAGTGAAAATGTGAGCAGGCGCATGTGTGGGGCCTTACCCGCATGCGGTTTTCTCACACGTGTGGCTTGCACACATGTGTGTGGCTTAGAAAACGTGGTTAAATAGTGTGGCACAGTGCTGCCACCTGCAGGTTACCTCTACTGGTTTGCCAGAACCGGTCCGAACCGGCTGAATGCCACTACTGGTGGGGGGCTTCAGGAAGGAGATTCTGCCCACTTCTGGGGCTCAGGAGACGATGGGTGTGACTTTACCTCAAACGTTTCACCTTTCAGCTTGAGTTCTAGTCCTGCCAAAGCCAGGGTGTCTGTGGGCCAACCACCAGGAGACAGGGAGTTCTAGTCCTGCCTTAGGCATGGAAGCCGATTAGGTGTCTTTGGGCAATCACCAGGAGATAGGGAGTTCTAGTCCTGCCTTAGGCATGGAAGCCGATTGGGTGTCTTTGGGCCAACCACCAGGAGACGGGAGTTCTAGTCCTGCCATAGGCATGGAAGCCGATCGGGTGTCTTTGGGCCAACCACCAGGAGACTGGGAGTTCTAGTCGTGCCATAGGCATGGAAGCCGATTGGGTGTCTTTGGGCAATCACCAGGAGACGGGAGGTCTAGTCCTGCCATAGGCGTGGAAGCCGATTGGGTGTCTTTGGGCCAACCACCAGGAGACGGGAGTTCTAGTCCTGACATAGACATGGAAGCCGATTGGGTGTCTTTGGGCCAACCACCAGGAGACAGGGAGTTCTAGACGACCCATAATTCTGTTCATGACCCATTGAGGCCAAAAAGAGTAGAAGAGAAAAGGAGGAAGGAGAGGAAGTTGGATCATAAATCTAGATAAAAAAGAGCGGAGGGAAGAGAAGGGGGGGAGAAGGGAAAAATATCAAGCAGGGCAGAAGCTGAGCAGGGAAGCCGAAAGCGGAAGGGGCTGGATGGGCCCCCCTGGGGGTCAGGCGTTGGGGACCCAGCCCTGACCCCCCCCCGTCCTTCTCTCCCTCTCTAGGAGCAGCCCAGGAGGGTAAAGAGGTTCAAGAAGTTTTTCAAGAAGATCAAGAAAGGAGTCAAGAAATTATTCCAGAAAACCAAAGTGGCCATTGCTTCCCATTTCCGCTGGTAACCGAAGAGGATCCAGAATGCCTCCCATCTCCAATCCCAAAAGAATCTCCAACATGGGAAAAGATGGGGATTCCCCGTTCCTCCTTCTTAAACCTACTTTGAAAAACTAACACAATTCGGGCCGGCTAAATGATTAAATTACAATTTCCCCACCTTGCTTGTACGCTTTCCCTGTGTTGTGGCCTGCCAGTGGCCGGTGGATCTGGCAGTAGAGTTGGAAGTGAGGTTGGGGAGGAACCTGGGCCAGTCCTGGGGTCTGGGGAAGGCTCAGAGGAGGGCTCTGCGTGGGAGGCAGAGAGGGGGCCAGGGTCGTCTTGACAGTTATCAGCTGCCTTCAGAGTCGGACATCAGTGAGGCAGAGGAACAGCTGGAGCCTGTTCCCAGTGTGCGCATGCACAGAGTGGCCAGGCGAAGGGAGCAGCTAAAGAACAGGGGCTGATTTGGGAGGAAGGCCACAGGTGGACAATGAAGGGCCCCTCCCAGAGGACATAAAAGAGGGAACGCCAGGGGAGTGGAGCTTGCAGGAGACCATGAGTTCGCTTCATTGGTTCGTGACCCTCCGAGACTCCTGGCCAAGTTCTGCAGATCTCAGCCTGTCAGCCCTCCAAGCCAGATAAGGTCTGTGACCGTAAATCCTCCCTCGAAAGACTTTGCTGGATGGGAAGGAGCAGAATTCGCAATCAATGAAATAAAAGGGTTTTTTGTTGGGATCAGGAGTTTGCTTCAGGCTTTTGGGAAGCCTCGGTCAGAACACTCTGCATTTTATGAGCGCAATTGGTCGACCCAGAAAGTCATAACTCCAAGGTGGTCTTGGAGAATCCAAACCCAGGAGGTAGTCCTCGACTTATGACCATTCATTTAGTGACCATTCCAAGGTTAGCGACCATTCCAAATTTTCCCAACACTGGGAAAATAAGTGATTTATGGCTCTTTTTCCCCACATTTCCACGCCTCCTGCGGTCCCACGTAGCAATTGGCTCACACAGATAGCTCTTGACTTATAATGGTCTATTTAATGACCATTCAAAGTTACGGCGCCATTGAAAAAAAATGGCGTAGGACTGTTTTTCACACTTACGACCAGTGTGGCATCCCCACGGTCACCTGATGAAAACTGAGACACGCGGCAGCTGACTCGTATTTACAAAGGTGTTACAGGGTGCCAGAGTCACGTGATCATGGGGAAGCCAGATTCACTTAACGACCATGTGACTCACTTAACAATTGCAGGGATTCGCCTAACTGAAGCAATGAAGGCTGTGGATAAAACCCACTTAACGGCTGTTGGATTTAAGAAGAGAAATTTTGGGCTCAATTGAAGTCGTAAGTCAAGGACTACCTCAACTTACTATCACTCCATGCACATGCTAGTTTTTTCTTTTTCCTTTTCTCTCTCTTTTTTTTTTGTTTCCGTTATAATTTTGCACCAGTGAAGTTAAAATCAATTTCATTGTAATTTTAGTACAATGACAATAAAAATTATTATTATTATTATTACCTGTATTATGGCAGGCAGAAGTGGCGACTTAGGGAAAGAAGTCGAAGGAAATGGGGAAATTGGCAGAAATATTTGTAAGACAGCTTTTAAAAATGGAAATAAATGCTGTATAGAGGAGGACATAAAGTGTCTTTCCTTTGTAAAAAAAAACAATTTTTGTTTATGGCGAAAGTGGTTTTTCCATCCTTCCTCTAATCTGTTCCCCATTTCTCTTGTTCTACTTCTATTTCAACAGTTTCTGTTCCTTAATTCCCAATTCTTTCCCCTTTATGAGATTTTCATGTAAGTGCAGTACAGATGCGCCTCGAGTTACAACATTTAGCGACCGTTTGAAGTTACAACCTCCAAGAAAAAAGGAACTGAGGAGTGTTTTTCATACTTACGACCATCGCATCATCCCTGTGGTCGAAAGTCAGACATTTGACAACTGACTCACATTTATGAAAGTTGCAGATTCCCATGTGATCCCATTTTGCGCCCTTCAGACATGCAAACTGTTGCAATGCAACAACTACATTACAATTCAGCCAGTGGATGGCAGTGTTTGCAAGTTGCGCTCTATGGTATATACTCTATGCTCTTAATAATAATAATAATAATAATCTTTATTGTCATTGTAATAATATTGTAATACATTTTGTGGTAACTAGTTTCTTCTTTCCTCTCACAGTTAAACTGTTGAGCAGTAAAGCACATGGTGGCTGTACTCTTCGTTTGCTTTGAGGTTAAAACAGAATTTCTAACACAGTCAATGGGGAGGCCAGATTCACTTAACAATCGTGTTACTAGACTTAGGGTTAGAATAACTTTAATGTCATTTTGAATGCTAAATGACTAATGACTAATGGACTAATGACTAATGACTAAATGACTAATCGGCATACATTAAAATGAAATTTCATTGCCTACAGCTCTCAAAGGGTCACCGCCTTCAATATACATTAAATAAATGTGAATAAATAAATAAATTTTTGAAACAAACAAATAAATACATAATTATGTATATATACCCACATATATGACACAGAGGAACAACGCAATCTAGTTCGGATGTATATATGTACATGGTGGGGAAAAATTGAACTAATTTAATTTAATACTAATTTAATAAGAACGGAACGGAACAGAACAGAACAGAATTATTGACCAAGTGTGATAGACACACAAGGAATTTGTCTTTGGTGCAGATGCTCCCAGTGTACATAAAGAAAATAAGTGCAAGGATTCACTTAACAACTGTGGCAAGAAAAGTCACAAAATGGGACAAAATTCACTTAAGAAATGTCTCACTTAGCAGCAGGAATTTTGAATATGGCCATAAGTCAAGGACTACCTAAATTATTGCTATCTTTTCTCTTCCCTTTTTCTCCTTTCTACTCAAATAGCTTGCAAGCAGCGTTTTCCACCCCCACCCCAAATTGTTTTTAAGGCTGAGCAGTGACTCTGCTTGCTAAATTAAATAAGAGGAAGACAATCGTTATGTAAGGCCCCAGAAGTTTCCTCAAGCCACTGAGAGGTCAAAGAGAGTGAGACGAGGCAGATTTTATTTTTAGCCAAAACAAAATACTGGTTGAAACTATATCCAGAACGTACAGATACAATGCGTGTAAGGAATAGCCACACCTTAGAGAAGGTATGGTGTCCTTTTATACCTTTTATACCTTTTGTAAGGTTTGAAAATACGCTGAGGCACATAGAAAGCATCCAAGTGACAAAGAGCCAAACATGAGACTTAAACGGAAGCTTAAATAAGAATCCGCTTTTAATCTTTGATCAAAATTTAAAAAACACGATGGTCAGTAATTCCCAATGTACCCCAAGGATATAGAGGGAAGAACTGGCCTAGAACTGCTCCTCAGAGAAGGCCCATCTCCTTACACAGTTAGAGGCATCTTAGAATAACATTCTGGCTTTACAAGTCCTTTTCCCAGGTTGGCCACTTGGCCCCCTGTTGTGAGGGCAGAGATCAAAGGTGAGATAAACGTTCCCAGGCAGAAGGGGAATATATCAAAAGATGCCAGCTTTATAACTGTTTATAGCTGCCTTCCTGGATAAGTTATATCCCATAGATTGCAGATGGATAAGAGTTCAAATCCTTCCCCCCCGAAATTAGAACAACTATGGACCTCCGCTCCTTCCGTCAAAAACTGAAAACACACTTTTTCTGCTTGGCCGGCCTAGGTTAGTCTTCCGTTCTTTAATTGGGTTTTTAGGGGGGCTTAGTTTTAGTATAGTGGGTTTTAGCGCAGGGATATTTTGTTTAATTTTCTATTTTAGTTATTTATGTATTTTTATATTTGTATTTTTTAACTTCCCTGTGCACCGCTCCGAGTCCCTTTGGAGAGAGGAGGCGGTCTATAAATAAAATTATTATTATTATTATTATTATTATTATTATTGTTGTTGTTGTTGTTGTTGTTGTTGTTATTATTGTTATTGTTATTATTAAATGGCAAGCAAGGGTAGCAGGATTTGACATTTGCCAGATATTTTATAGACCCCAGGAAGTCAGTTTCAGGGAGCAAAAGGAATTTACAGCATGCAATCTTATGTTACAAATGCAAGGCATAATTATGTGTGTTACAGAGAGCAAATGTTTCTATTAATCAACAAGTTCGCCCTCTTCAATTCTGGACCCCTGGCCCATGCCCTTCTTGTAGCCCTCCATTGGCTGGGCAGTAAGGAACAGAGGAAGAGGGGGGGGGTGCTGAATGCTTAGAAAACAGAGACATTTGCCTGGCTTAAACCTGCCAAGCGGTGACATATTCCATTCCAGGCACCGAGTTGTGCAAAAAAATAAAAAATAAATAACAAGATAGCCGGAATTCTTACAGGAGCGAAACAGTAATTTATTACTATGTTCCTTCAATTAATTATTTTAATCTTTGTATACAGAACTGCTGAAGGCTTGCCAGTTCTTTACGCAAACACGAGCCCAGGAACAATGAGGTACTGTCCAGAATTTCTCACTTGTGGTTTTCCAAATCTTCTCTGGCCAATTGATTGATTGATCCATCCGCCTTGTAATTGCGTTCCCTTAAAGCCATTGTTGAATCTTAGCCAACACCTTAATGGAGTTTCTCTTTCGAGAAAGAGAGGTTTGTTCGCTTTAATCCTTTAATGCGGCCTCCGATTTTGCAACAGTGGCTCAGGGCAAGCTTCCACTTGAAAAGTTTATAAAAACAAAAATCATCGCAACCCATAACATTGCTGCCAAGGACGACAGCAGCCACAACAGCACAGTGGCACTCAACCGCTGACTTCGGTTTTGTATACGTGTTTTAGCCCGCCTTTGTCGTTTTTAGAAATAATGCAAGGCAGCAAATATAGCTAATATTTATACCTCTTCCTATTTCCTCCACACCTACAACATTTTGAGGGAGGGGAAATAGCCCAAAGACCTTTCAGCCAGCTTTCGTGGCTAAGGTGGGACTAGAACTCAGCGTCTCCTGGTGATTGGCCCACAGTCACCCAGCCAGCTTTCGTGGTTAAGGTGGGACTAGAACTCACCGTCTCCTGGTGATTGGCCCACAGTCACCCAGCCAGCTTTCATGGTTAAGGTGGGACTAGAACTCACCGTCTCCTGGTGATTGGCCCACAGTCACCCAGCCAGCTTTCATGGCTAAGGTGGGACTAGAACTCACTGTCTCCTGGTGATTGGCCCACAGTCACCCAGCCAGCTTTCGTGGCTAAGGTGGGACTAGAACTCACCGTCTCCTGGTGATTGGCCCACAGTCACCCAGCCAGCTTTCATGGCTAAGGTGGGACTAGAACTCACCGTCTCCTGGTGATTGGCCCACGGTCACCCAGCCAGCTTTCTTGGCTAAGGTGGGACTAGAACTCACCGTCTCCTGGCTTTCAGGCCAGCACCTTCACCCCTACACCTAAGTGGCAGACACCCGTTTTTCTCTCTTGTGCTGCTTAAGACTTCCTCCCTGTTGTAACTGGAAAAACAGGAGTCCTTTCTGTCAAATCCTCAGACTTATGACCGTGCCAGTAAGTTTGGTGAACTTTAAATTACCGCATTCAGGAATGGAGCAGACAGCCGCGTCTGATTGGCTAAGACGCGGCTGGCCGGATTCTGTCTGGAGAAGTGAAACAATGTTGCAGTTACTGAGCTGAGAGTTTTCCCGCCAGACAGCCTATATAAACTGTTGTCAGGCAAGAAACCTCAGCCTGTTATGATTCTTGTGTGCTTGTATTTAGTTACTTAATAAATGTTGCTGTTTGACTATGCCTGAGTCGGAATCCTTCTTCAAACTTAACACTGGCGACGAAGGTGGGATCCAGGCTTAGTCTGTAAGACCACAACGGGGAACGAAGCATCTACTGTCTGCGTTCCTAGCGCCCACCACAGCCTAACCATGACTACGATGCCGCCGTTCGCACCGTTCGACCCAATGAAGGAACAATGGGCCTCCTTCTTAGCACGCTTCGAGTGCTTCCTGATAGCCAACGACTACGGCGAGCTCGTACCAGCAAGGAAGCTGAGCCTCTTCCTCGGGTGCGGCGGTCCAGATTTGTTCGCCACCGCGCGAACCATCACAGCTCCAGCAGCGGTGCACGAAGTTCCGTGGGACGATCTCCTGGGCCGCCTGAGAGCACACTATGCACCTGTGCATCATGCATAGCGCACCGCTATGCGTTCAGACAATGCGTGCAACAGCCAAAGCAATCTGTAGCCGAGTTCCTCCAAAAGTTAAGCGCTACCGCGATTCCTTGTGAGTTCCCCGCAGCCTTCCTGGAGGAATCGCTGTTGGAACAGTTCGTATGCGGCGTCAAGGTCATCCGCCTCAAACGCTGCTTGCTCTCTAAAACTGTTTTGACTCTGAAGCAAGCGGTGGAAGAAGCCCGCGCGGCGGAATTGTCAGAAATATCAACATCTGACATGGGCCGCGCTCATCCTCCCCTCTTCCCCTCACCGCGGGCTTGCCTAGTGGACGAAATAGCCCCGCTAGACGAAATGGAAGAAGAGGAGCAAGGGGCATGCATGAGGGTGACCGGACGCCTGCCCAGCTGCTCATTCACACCCCAGCCAAACCTCGGAGCCTGCCTGGGCTGCGGAGGCACCCACCAAAGACCCGACTGCCTATTCAAGGCATCGGTATGCCGTCGATGTGGCAGGAAGGGACACCTGGCAGCCATGTTCCGCGCCGCAGCTCCAGCAACCGCACCAGCAGCCGCCTCAGCCAACAGGTCAACTCCACCGCGCCAACAAACGGCACAAAAAAGAGCAAGACAGCGCCCGCCACAGCCGACCGACTGCTTCGCGCTGTCCGAGACGCCCCCGGCACTGAACTACGACCTGGCAGAGAGTACGAGACTGACCACGGTGGTTTGTTTAGAGGGGGTGGGAGTCAAGATGGAGGTAGACTCCGGGTCCTCTAGATCTCTCATTTCTTGGACACAACTAGCTAAATTGTGCCCCAAACTCCGTAAGCAGGACCTCACCCCAGCAACAACTATCCTAATAGATTACCAGGGCTCAGCCATTCCCATTCTAGGACAACACAGGGTGAGGGTGGATTATGGCCCCTTCCATGGGTCCCTTCCAGTCCTGGTAGTGGCCAATTCCCTAGCTGTCTTGATCAGACTGGACTGGTTTACAGCCTTGGGGCTATCAGTCCAAGGAGTGAACAGCGTGCCCGCCAGTTCTCCGGTAGACGCCGTGCTCAAAGAATTTAGCGACGTCTTTGATGGCAGCCTAGGCAAGTATAGGGGCACCCCAGTTTCCCTGAACCTAGACCCTCAGGTTGCTCCTGTCCGCTTGAAGGCCCGCAGGCTGCCGTTCGCGCTGAAGCCCAAGGTTGAAGCGAAATTAGATCGATTAGTGGCGCAGGGCATGCTCGAACCCGTCGATCAGGTGAAATGGGAGACCCCGATTGTGGTCCCCATCAAACCCGACGGGTCCGTCCGGATCTGCGCCGACTACAAATCGACGATCAACCTCGGGCTTCAGGCGAACCCATATCCGGTTCCAGTGGTCCAGGACCTGCTCCACTCTTTGGGGCAGGGACGCGTCTTCTCGAAGCTGGATATGGCGCAGGCCTACCAACAGCTCCCAGTGGACGACGAGGCTGCGGAGGCGCAGACTATCGTCACCCACCGAGGAGCTTTTCGCTGTCGCCGCCTCCAATTTGGCGTGTCCGTGGCCCCGGGGATCTTCCAGAGCCTCATGGAGCGATTGCTCCATGGGCTCCCTGGCGTTGTACTGTACTTCAACGACGTTCTGATTGCTGCTTCCAGCACATCGGAACTCGCCAAGACGTTACGGAAGGTCCTCAGAATTTTCAGGGGCGCAGGGTTAAAATTGAAGCGCAGCAAATGCACATTTGCTGTGCCGAGGGTGGAATTCCTGGGTTTCATGATTGATGCCCAAGGAATTCACCCAACCCCCTCCAAGGTTGAGGCCATCCAAAAGGCCCCCACTCCTGCCTCCAAGACGGAGCTGCAGGCATTCCTCGGCCTTTTGAATTTTTATGCGCCTTTCATCCCCCACAAGGCATCGCTAGCCGAGCCGCTGCATCGGTTGCTCGACCGATCCGCAGCCTGGTGCTGGGGCTGTCAAAGCCATGCTTACGTCAGACGCGGTGCTAGTCCAGTACCATGACAGACTTCCTCTGACGCTTGCATGCGATGCCTCCCCATATGGCCTGGGGGCTGTCCTGAGCCATGTCTTTCCAGACGGGTCAGAAGCCCCCATTGCTTTTTATTCCCGGACAATGTCTCAAACAGAGAGAAACTACAGCCAAATCGACAAGGAGGCTTTGGCTGTAGTGTCCGGGATTAAGAAGTTCCACAATTACCTCTACGGGCGGACCTTTTCTGTCATCACGGACCACAAGCCGCTCCTTGGGCTGTTGGCCGGTGACCGTCCGACACCCCCCCCCCCATTCTCTCACCCAGGATGACCCGTTGGACGGAATTCCTGGCAGCGTATGATTATACCCTGCTTTACCGTCCAGGCAAGCAGATAGGGCACGCCGATGCCCTCTCCCCGGGACGGACCTGGCACCGGTTCCTGCCCTCTCCATCCTGGCAATAGCAGAGTCCAATCTCCCCTTGTCATCCTCCGCCATCGCCGCTCACACGCGTGCAGACACCGTCCTCACTCAGGTCTGCCGATGGGTGCTGAGGGGGTGGCCTTCGGGCAGCGTGGCCAAGAGTTTCGGCCTTACAAGTCACGCCAAATGGAGCTCTCGCTCCATTGCGGGTGCTTGTGTTGGGGAGATCAGGTCATCGTTCCTCAACCCCTCAGACACATGGTTCTTCAGTCGCTCCATGCCAATCACCCAGGCATAGTCCGCGTGAAGGCATTGGCCCGGAGCTATGTCTGGTGGCCTGGCATGGACGCTGAAGTGGCGGATTGGGTGGCCGCCTGCTCCGCTTGCCAATCTTCCCACCCTGCCCTCCAGTGTCCCCGCCACGGGAGTGGGACGTTCCCAGGTGCCCATGGTCCCAGCTTCACTTTTTGATTTGATTTTTTTTTATTTTATTGAATTTATACCCCGCCCTTCTCCAAACGGACCCAGGGCGGCGCACAGGCATATTAAAAAACATACAAACATATAAAACTTTTTTAAAAAAAACTTATTCAACTAAAAAACCTGTGCTAAAACCGAATTAAAATCCCCATTTTAAAACTATCTATGAGTCAGAATTGGAGGCTACGCTAGGCCGGCTAGTTGGAATAGGTGTGTCTTCAGACACTTGCGGAAGAGGCGGAGGTCGGAGATGGTACGGAGTTCAGGGGGTAAGTCGTTCCAAAGGGCTGGTCCCGCCACAGAGAAGGCTCTTCCCCTGGGTGTCGCCAGTCGGCATTGACCGGCCGACGGCACCCTGAGGAGGCCCTCTCTGTGGGAGCGTATCGGTCTGAGGGATGTATGGGGCAGGAGGCGGTCTCGCATATAACTAGGCCCCGAGCCATGGAGCGCTTTAAAGATGGTCGTTAGAACCTTGAAGCGCACCCAAAAGACCACAGGAAGCCAGTGCAGCTCGCGCAGGATCGGTGTTATGTGGGAGTGTCTAGGCGCTCCCGTAATCACCCGCGCGGCTGCATTCTGGACTAGCTGTAGCTTTCGGGTGCACCTCAAAGGAAGCCCCATGTAGAGAGCATTACAGTAGTCAAGTCGAGACGTGACAAGTGCTTGAGTGACTGTGCGTAAGGCACCCCGGTCCAGTAAGGGGCGCAATTGGCGCATCAGGCGTACCTGATGAAATGCCCCCCTGGCCACGGCTGCCACATGGTCATCCATAGACAGCCAGGAGTCCAGGAGGACACCCAAATTGCGCGCCCTCTCCACGGGGGCCAGTGTTTCGCCCCCAATGGCCAGAGTTGGAATAATCTGGCTGAATTGGGGCGCCGGAAGCCACAGCCACTCAGTCTTGGACTGGTTGAGCTTGAGTTTGTTACTACCCATCCAGATCCATACGGCCTCCAAACACCGGGACATAACCTCGACGGCATCATTGGGGTGGTCTGGGGTGGATATGTACAACTGAGTATCATCAGCGTACAGATGATATCCCACCCCAAAACCACGGATGATCTCACCCAGCGGCTTCATATATGTGTTGAACAGTAGGGGCGAGAGGACCGACCCCTGAGGTACCCCACATATGAGGGGCCTCGAGGCCGACCTCTGCCCCCCTGCCAACACACATTGCGACCGACCAGAGAGGTAGGATGAGAACCACCGCAAAACGGTGCCTCCCAGCCCCAATCCCCCCAGTCGGTGCAATAGGATACCATGGTCGATGGTATCAAAAGCCGCTGAGAGGTCTAATAGGACTAGGATAGAGGAAAATCCTCTATCCCACGCCCTCCAGAGATCATCAACCAATGCGACCAATGCCATCTCGGTACTGTGACCGGGTCGGAAGCCAGACTGGCGCGGGTCTAGATAATCAACTTCCTCCAAGTGTCGCGGAAACTGTTGAGCCACCACACTCTCAACAACCTTCACTAAAAAGTGAAGGTTGGAGACGGGACGATAGTTCTCTAATAATGCTGGATCCAGGGACGGCTTCTTGAGGAGGGGCCTTACTACCGCCTCTTTCAAGACGGCGGGCAAGGACCCCTCACTCAAAGATGCGTTGACAATGCCCTGGAGCCAGCCTCGTGTCGTCTCCCAGGATGCCAGTACAAGCCAGGAGGGACACGGGTCCAATAAACATGGGGTGGCCCTAAGTCTCTTTGACAACTTGTCCATATCCTCGGTAGTAACAAAATCAAACTCCTCCCATGATGGTGTCACAAGAACAGTCTCGGCACGCTCGACTGGGCCACTGTCGATGGAGGGTAACTCGCTCCGAATCCGAGTGATTTTCTCCTGCAGATAAGTCCCAAATTCCTCTGCTCGACCCTGTAAAGGGGCTTCCCGCGGCCTCTGTTGGAGGAGGGAGCGGATCACCCCAAACAGGGCGGCAGGGCGGTTATCTGCAGATGCAATAAGAATGGCACAATACTCACGTTTAACCACTCTTATCGCCACTAAGTAAGTCCTAATATGGTCTCTCACTAGTGTTCGGTCGGCTTCGGAGTGAGATTATCTCCATCTGCTCTCTAGGCGTCTCTTGTGGCGCTTCATCTCCCTGAGCGCCTCGGTAAACCAAAGAGCCCAGGTGGTTCGTCGCCGCAAGAGAGGCCGCAAGGGCGCGACTCGGTCCAAGGCCCCCGTGGCCGCACTTAACCATGCGGCCACTAGGTCCTCAGTCGAGTCGCGGGGCAAGTCCACAGGAATTGGCCCAAGCTCCCTTTGGAACCTTATCGGGTCTATCAGGAGCCTGGGGCAGAACCATATAGGAATGTCCGGTTCCGCCTTCCCGCACTGAGGTGCAGCGATCGGAAAGTCGAGCCGAAGGAGAGCGTGATCTGTCCATGACAGGGGTGTGATGACTAAATCCCCTATTCCCAGATCACTACTCCACTGTCCCGAGATGAAGATTAAGTCCAGGGTGTGTCCATCCTCATGAGTAGGGCCTACAACTACCTGGGTCAGGTCCATGGCTGTCATGGAAGCCATGAACTCCCGAGCTGCACCAGAGGTTTCGCCTGCCGACAGCAGGTTAAAGTCCCCCATGACTAAAAGTCTGGGGGTCTCAACCGCCGCCTCGGCTATCACGTCTAGGAGCTCGGGCAGGGCTGTTGTTACATAGCGGGGAGCCAGGTATACAACTAACACGCCCAACTGCCTCCCTAGGCCCCACTTCACAAGGAGGGACTCACACCCGGTCGTCTGAGGGATCGTGGTCTCCTTTGGCTCAAGACCTTCCCTAACCATAATCGCCACCCCCCCCACCCCTCCCTAGGGCCCTAGGCTGATGGAAGGCTCGGTATCCTGGTGGGCACATTTCTACGAGGGGATGTCCTCCCTCGTGGCCCAACCAGGTTTCCGTAATGCCTACCAGGTCCAGGTCCCCCTCTGACACAAGGTCATGGATGAGGGGGGCTTTTTGTACCACGGACCTGGCGTTGCATAGCATCAGCCTAGGGCCCCGGGTCTGTGGTTCTTGCCCACCTAGCCTGCGATGGGAGCATGGGAGGTTGGAGCGCGTGACCGCCTGTAACCAGCGGCCACGATCCTCCAATCGGTGTCCATCCCGTCTCCCACCGCCCCTGCCCCTCCCCAAGACCGACTTGATGGAAAATACCTCAGTGGAAACGGCCCCCCTCCCGCCCCCTCCGTTGCTCTACTTCCGCCGGCCGGCCTTATAATTTGGCGTCCCCCCACCTGACTATCCCCTCCCTCCTCCCTGGAACCCCCTAAAAATCGAATTAAAAAATTAAAAAGGAACCCCCTAAGTTTGCGCTTCGCCCACCTCTCAGGAGCAATCAGTCCATCCTCGAGGTGGGCCCGTGTTAGACTAGGGGGCCAGGCCTGCGAGAGCGGAGACTCCCGCAGGCAAAGGAGATCACGCCTAGAATACATACTAAAAACACAGAGGTCGTCCATACCTAGGGGACAAAGTGCAAGTCTAAAATAGATCCAGGGTAAAAAGTGACAAGTGCAAAGTGTATATAGTCCATTTACTCCACTGTTGCTGATGTTTTGCAACGCCAGGTCCGTGGTCAACAAAGCCCCCCTCGTCCATGACCTTGTGTCTGAGGGGGAGCCGGACCTGGTAGGAATTGCGGAGACCTGGTTGGGCCACGAGGGTGGACTTCCCCTCGTTGAAATGTGCCCACCAGGTTACCGCGCTTTTCATCAGCCTCGAGCCCTAGGTAGGGGTGGTGGGGTAGCGGTTATTGTCAGGGAAGGTCTTGAGCCGAGAGAGACCATTGTGCCACAGACTACCGGTTGTGAGTCCCTCTGCGTGAAGTGGGGCCTAGGGAGGCAGTTGGGCTTGCTGGTTGTATACCTGCTCCCCGCTATGTAGCAGCAGCCCTGCCCGAGCTCCTTGAGATGATCGCTACGGTGGCAGTTGAGACCCCCAGACTTGTAGTCATGGGGGACTTTAATTTGCCATCGGTGGGCGAATCATCCGTGGTAGCTCGGGAGTTCATGGCTTCCATGACGGCCATGGACCTGACCCAACTAATTCAAGGCCCCACTCACGAGGGTGGACATACACCGGATCTTATCTTTGTCTCAGGCCAATGGAAGAGTGATCTGGGTATAGGGGATATAGTCATCACGCCCTTGTCATGGTCAGACCACTCACTTCTCCGGCTCGACTTTCCGACCGCTGCTCCCCTCCGCGGGGAGGCGGAACCTGAGTTACCAATCTGGTTCCGCCCCAGGCGCCTGATGGACCTGGATGGGTTCCAGGCGGTGCTTGGGCCATTTCCTGTACCCCTGACCCGCGCCCCGATGGAGGACCTCGTGGCCGCATGGAATACTGCGACCACGGGAGCCTTGGATCGGGTCGCGCCCTTGCGGCCTCTCTTGCGGCGGCGAACCACCCTGGCTCCTTGGTTTACCGAAGAGCTGAGGGTGATGAAACGCCGCAAGAGATGCCTAGAGAGAAGATGGAGGTATACCCGATCTGAATCTGACTGGACACAGGTAAGAGCCCATTTACGGACTTACATTGTGGCGCTGAGAGTGGCCAAACGTCATCATTGTGCTACTCTCATAGCATCCGCAGACAACCGCCCTGCCGCCCTGTTTAGGGTGACCCGCTCCCTCCTTCAATAGAGGGTGCGGGAAGCCCCGTTACAGGGTAGAGCAGAGGAATTTGTGATTTTTCTGCAGGAGAAAATCACTCAGATACAGAACGAGCTAGCCCCCATTGATGGCCCAGTGGGATGCCACGAGACAGATCTTGTTTGGGAGGAGTTTGACTCTGTTACTTCCAAGGATATGGACAGGTTACGTGGGCGACTGCGAGCCACCACATGTTTATTGGACCCGTGTCCCTCCTGGCTTGTACTGGCATCCTGGGAGGTGACACGAGGCTGGCTCCAAGAGGTTGTCAACGCATCCTTAAGTGAGGGTTCCTTGCCTGCTTCCCTAAAAGAGGCTATGGTGAGGCCCCTCCTTAAGAAGCCCTCCTTGGATCCAGCTCTATTAAACAACTATCGTCCAGTCTCCAACCTTCCCTTCTTTGCGAAGGTTGTTGAGAGTGTGGTGGCACAACAGTTTCCCCGTCACCTGGAGGAAGTTGATTCTAGACCCGCGCCAGTCCGGCTTTCGGCCCGGGCATAGCACCGAGACGGCATTGGTCGCGTTGGTCGATGATCTCTGGAGGGCCAGAGATGGGGGTTGTTCCTCCATCCTGGTCCTATTAGACCTCTCAGCGGCTTTCGATACCATCGACCATGGTATCCTATTGCATCGGCTGGGGGGGTTGGGGGTGGGAGGCACCGTTTTGCGGTGGTTCTCCTCCTACCTCTCTGGCCGATCGCAATTGTGTTGGCAGGAGAGCAGAGGTCGACCTCGAGACCCCTCACATGTGGGGTGCCTCAGGGGTCGGTCCTCTCGCCTCTCCTGTTCAACACATACATGAAGCCGCTGGGTGAGATCATTCGTGCTTTTGGGGTAGAGTACCATCTCTACGCTGATGACACTCAGCTGTATATATCTACCCCAAACCACCCCAACGATGCCGTAGCGGTGATGTGCCAGTGCCTGGAAGCCATGCGGATCTGGATGGGAAGTAACGGACTCAGGCTCAACCCGACCAAGACCGAGTGGCTGTGGTTTCCGGCCGCCCGATTCAACCAGCTCACTCCATCGCTGGCCATAGGGGGCGAACATCTTGCCCCTGTGGATGGGGCGCGCAATTTGGGTGTCCTCCTGGATGCCCGGCTGTCCATGGAAAATCAAGTGACAGCCATGGCCAGGAGGGCGTTTTACCAGGTTCGCCTGGTCCGCCAGTTGCGCCTCCTATTGGATCGGGATGCCCTTTGCACAGTCACTCATGCGCTCGTGACATCCCGACTGGACTATTGTAACTCTCTCTACATGGGGCTCCCCTTGAGGTGCACCTGGAGACTTCAGCTGGTCCAGAATGCAGCCGCGCGAGCAATAATAGGGACCGCAAGGTACGCCCATATAACACCGCTCTTGCGCGAGCTGCACTGGCTGCCTGTCGTCTTTCGGGTGCGCTTCAAGGTGCTGGTTGTCATCTTTAAAACGCTCCATGGCTCGGGACCTAGCTATCTGCGGGATCGGATCCTGCCCCATACATCCTCACGGCCGATCCGCTCCCACAGAGAGGGACTTCTCCGGGTGCCGTCCACTAGACTGTGTCAGCAGGCGACGCCCAGGGGAAGGGCCTTCTCTGTGGCGGGCCCAGCCCTCTGGAACGACCGCCCCCCCGACATTAGAACAACTACGGACCTCCGCTCCTTCCGTCAAAAACTGAAAACACACTTTTTCTGCCTGGCCGGCCTTGGTTAGTCTCTACCTCTGGGGTGTTTAGGGAATTTAGTTTTAATGGGGTTTTTAGCGCAGGGACGATCAATTTAATCTGCTTTTATTTATTGTATTTATTGTTTGTATATATTTTTATATGTTTAATTTCCCTGTGCACCGCTCCGAGTCCCCTTGGGGAGAGGATGCGGTATACAAAATTAAATATTATTATTATTATTATTTAGGGCAGAGGGGAGAAGACAGTCAGACTGATGATCTTATGGATGGGGGGAACACAGTTCAGTCTCATCCAAGCCCCATCCACTTGTCCTCCTCGGTCACATAAGTCTCAATCTACATTTAGTGCCGCATGAATAGATGGTCCATCATGCGGCCTGGTGTAAAACGGAGGGGTGTGTGACATGGCTTACCACCTCCAGGCCCAGCACTCACTTTGGGGTCTTCCTGGGTCCTCTTCGGTCACGATCCACCATCACGATCTGGCTGCCTGGCTTCTTCATCCATTCTTCCATCTCCTTCTCATTCTCCGACTCCCTTTCCAATCCGTCCAATCCATCTCCTTCTCCGACTCCAACTCCACCTCCTTCTCATTCTTCTTCTTCCATCCTCCATTCCTCTTTCCACTTCACCTCCCTCCACGTCTCCTCTCTCCATACTCTCACTTCCTCTTGCCATCCAGCTCCTCCAATTCCAACTCCATCCACTCACAGCCTCCAGCCTTCTCCTTCTCCAACTCCATCCACTCACAGCCTCCAGCCTTCTCCTTCTCCAACTCCATCCACTCACAGCCTCCAGCCTTCTCCTTCTCCAACTCCGTCCACTCACAGCCTCCAGCCTTCTCCTTCTCCAACTCCGTCCACTCACAGCCTCCAGCCTTCTCCAGCCATCTCCTTCTCCAACTCCGTCCACTCACAGCCTCCAGCCTTCTCCTCACTCCTCTCTCCGACGACATTCTCTCACCTTCTTTCTGCCACTCTCACCATTCCAGCCGCTCAGCCTCCAGCCAGAGCTCGGATGGGATCAGCTGTAAAGAACACTCGGGTCGGGATCGGGGTAAGGCCGCACGATCCGACATAGACCGTGCGGCCAGATGGCAGTCCTCCCGACCCGACCCGATCCGGCTGGCAGAAGTCTTCTGCGTCCCGGCTTCGCGGCCTACCTCCCTGCTTACAGCCGCGCCGGGATGCTCTAGGCCGCAAAAAGGCCGAATTGGACCCCGCCCTGTTCTCTTCGCTCAGCCGTCACTCCCTGGGCTCGTCCCTCACATCCGGGCGGCCCGGGGCGGCGGCTGGCATGTCGTCTTGCTGGGCCAGCCCTCAAAGATGATCGGCGAGGGCTGGCAACGTCCTCCGAGGCAAAAACGGCCCCTGGGATCTCCGCAGCATTTTTAGAGCGCGACCTCCATTATCGCACATGCGCAAACTTGGATTTCGCGGGTCCCTTTCATGGCCAGAATTTCCTAATTGTGGTCGATGCGTACTCCCGCTGGGTGGAGGTGATCATCATGGCTTCCACCACTGCGGAGAGTACTGTGCGGGCATTGCGCCGCCTTTTCGCCACTCATGGGTTGCCGGATGTCATTGTGTCCAACAACGGGCCGCAATTCCAGTCCTCCACTTTTTTGGATTTTCTGGCCACCCAAGGGATCTGCACCGCGCCGGTCGCCCCTTATCACCCGGCGTCCAATGGACGCGCGGAACGAGCTGTCCGCTCGGCCAAGGAAGCCTTGGCCCGTTTGGATAAAGGGGACTGGCCTGCAAGGGTGGCAGCGTACCTTTTGGGACAGCATGTCACTCCTTGCCTGGCCACAGGGAAAAGCCCCGTGGAGCTCTTGATGGGCCGTCGCTTGCGGACCACCCTGGACAGGCTGCACCCCGACTACGATGGGGTGCAGAGGAGCAACCTGCAGGTTCCCTCCCCATGCCTCTTTGCCATAGGGGGCTCAGTCTGGGCCAGGAACTTCTCTGGGGAGCCGCGTTGGGTTCCCACAACCATCCTGGACTTAACCTGCCCCTGTTCTTACAGGGTCGGCCTACGAGATGGATCTGAGTGGCGGTGCCACTTGGATCAACTGAGGCACCGCCTGCCCGAGACGGCCTTCGCCACGCCAGGCCGTTCCTGCCCATTGGCCCCCGTTGGGCCTCAAGTTCCAGTTCAATCCGATTCGCAGAACTCGACTCCGGAGGCCTTTGCCAGTCCAGGCCTCTCCTCACCAGAAGCAATCCACAGTCCCCATCTAGACTATTACACTCAAGCCGACACGGATTTATAGGCCTCTCCGCCTGGAGGCCCTCCCTGCCAAGCCGCCGCCTGCCAACGGCCGATTGGATCCTCAAGCCCGGTCGGCACGCCCCCACGATTGGACTTACCTGTCTTGTCGATCCCAACTCCAGCGACTCCACCTCCGGGGGCAGGCCGCGACGACGAAGGTCAGAGCTCCACTCCCCGAGGGGAGGAGCTTCCCCAGGAACAACTTACCTCGCCGAGCTCTCCGCAGCAACTAAGACGATCGGGGCGGGTCCGTCATCGGCCCGCCTACTTGAACGAGTACGCATGCGCCTCCATATTGATGGACGGTTGGACTTAGCGCATGCGCACTGACTACGGGGGAAGGAGTGTCAAATCCTCAGACTTACGACCGTGCCAGTAAGTTTGGTGAACTTTAAATTACCGCATTCAGGAATGGAGCAGACAGCCACGTCTGATTGGCTAAGACGCGGCTGGCTGGATTCTGTCTGGAGAAGTGAAACAATGTTGCAGTTACCGAGCTGAGAGTTTTCCCGCCAGACAGCCTATATAAACTGTTGTCAGGCAAGAAACCTCAGCCTGTTATGATTCTTGTGTGCTTGTATATAGTTACTTAATAAATGTTGCTGTTTGACTATGCCTGAGTCGGAATCCTTCTTCAAACTTAACACTTTCCAAGGGGTCACAAATTCTTTATCTGTTGTTTTGTGGTTTCCACGGCCACCCAACGCCCAGGGAGGGTGGGGCACCAAGATCAATAATCACAATGGCCAACAACCGCCCAGCTACACAATCCGTCTCAATCACAAGTCCCGACGGGCAACAGCCTTCGCCCCCACGTCCCTGGGGGAGGGGAAGGACGCTGCCAGAAATGGGGAACCTGTCGAGGGTCTAACAGGGTTGGAAGCATCTGTGGTTTTGGTATATATTTCACAGTCCAGGTGCTGCCCCAGAGAAGACAAAAGGCCTTTGGTCATTGCTTGACCAAAGGGGCCCAGAACCGGCCCCAGCTCTCACCTCTGGCAGGGCGAGCAGAAACCACAGGAGGAAGGCATCCCCCCCCCCCACCTATAGACTGACCCTCTGCCATGGGGACAATCAGCCCTCTAAAGTGCTGGTTCAAAATTCAGGTTCCCCACCACGAGTCTGGGGGCCACTGATAACTGAAGAACAGAGTTGGAAGGGGCCTTGGCGGTCTTCTAGTCCAGCCCCTTTGCTCAAGCAGGAGACCCTGACAGAATAACAGAGTTGGAAGGGACCTTGGAGGTCTTCTAGTCCAGTCCATTGCTCAAGCAGGAGACCCTGACAGAATAACAGAGTTGGATGGGGCGTTGGACGTCTTCTAGTCCAGCCCCTTTGCTCAAACAGGAGACCCTGACAGAATAACAGAGTTGGAAGGGGCCTTGGAGGTCTTCTAGTCCAACCCCTTTGCTCAAGCAGGAGACCCTGACAGAAGAACAGAGTTGGAAGGGGCGTTGGAGGTCTTCTAGTCCAACCCCCTTTGCTCAAGCAGGAGACCCTGACAGAAGAACAGAGTTGGAAGGGACCTTGGATGTCTTCTAGTCCAGCCCCTTTGCTCAAGCAGGAGACCCTGACAGAAGAACAGAGTTGGAAGGGACCTTGGAGGTCTTCTAGTCCAGCCCCTTTGCTCAAGCAGGAGACCCTGACAGAAGAACAGAGTTGGAAGGGGCCTTGGAGGTCTTCTAGTCCAGCCCCTTTGCTCAAGCAGGAGACCCTGACAGAATAACAGAGTTGGAAGGGGCCTTGGAGGTCTTCTAGTCCAGCCCCTTTGCTCAAGCAGGAGACCCTGACAGAAGAACAGAGTTGGAAGGGGCCTTGGAGGTCTTCTAGTCCAACCCCCTTTGCTCAAGCAGGAGACCCTGACAGAAGAACAGAGTTGGAAGGGGCCTTGGAGGTCTTCTAGTCCAACCCCCTTTGCTCAAGCAGGAGACCCTGACAGAAGAACAGAGTTGGAAGGGGCCTTGGAGGTCTTCTAGTCCAACCCCCTTTGCTCAAGCAGGAGACCCTGACAGAAGAACAGAGTTGGAAGGGGCCTTGGAGGTCTTCTAGTCCAGCCCCCTTTGCTCAAGCAGGAGACCCTGACAGAAGAACAGAGTTGGAAGGGGCCTTGGAGGTCTTCTAGTCCAGCCCCCTTTGCTCAAGCAGGAGACCCTGACAGAAGAACAGAGTTGGAAGGGGCCTTGGAGGTCTTCTAGTCCAGCCCCCTTTGCTCAAGCAGGAGACCCTGACAGAAGAACAGAGTTGGAAGGGACCTTGGAGGTCTTCTAGTCCAGCCCCTTTGCTCAAGCAGGAGACCCTGACAGAAGAACAGAGTTGGAAGGGACCTTGGAGGTCTTCTAGTCCAGCCCCTTTGCTCAAGCAGGAGACCCTGACAGAAGAACAGAGTTGGAAGGGGCCTTGGAGGTCTTCTAGTCCAGCCCCTTTGCTCAAGCAGGAGACCCTGACAGAATAACAGAGTTGGAAGGGGCCTTGGAGGTCTTCTAGTCCAGCCCCTTTGCTCAAGCAGGAGACCCTGACAGAAGAACAGAGTTGGAAGGGGCCTTGGATGTCTTCTAGTCCAACCCCCTTTGCTCAAGCAGGAGACCCTGACAGAAGAACAGAGTTGGAAGGGGCCTTGGAGGTCTTCTAGTCCAACCCCCTTTGCTCAAGCAGGAGACCCTGACAGAAGAACAGAGTTGGAAGGGGCCTTGGAGGTCTTCTAGTCCAACCCCCTTTGCTCAAGCAGGAGACCCTGACAGAAGAACAGAGTTGGAAGGGGCCTTGGATGTCTTCTAGTCCAACCCCCTTTGCTCAAGCAGGAGACCCTGACAGAAGAACAGAGTTGGAAGGGGCCTTGGAGGTCTTCTAGTCCAACCCCCTTTGCTCAAGCAGGAGACCCTGACAGAAGAACAGAGTTGGAAGGGGCCTTGGATGTCTTCTAGTCCAACCCCCTTTGCTCAAGCAGGAGACCCTGACAGAAGAACAGAGTTGGAAGGGGCCTTGGAGGTCTTCTAGTCCAACCCCCTTTGCTCAAGCAGGAGACCCTGACAGAAGAACAGAGTTGGAAGGGGCCTTGGAGGTCTTCTAGTCCAACCCCCTTTGCTCAAGCAGGAGACCCTGACAGAAGAACAGAGTTGGAAGGGGCCTTGGAGGTCTTCTAGTCCAACCCCCTTTGCTCAAGCAGGAGACCCTGACAGAAGAACAGAGTTGGAAGGGGCCTTGGAGGTCTTCTAGTCCAACCCCCTTTTCTCAAGCAGGAGACCCTGACAGAAGAACAGAGTTGGAAGGGGCCTTGGAGGTCTTCTAGTCCAACCCCCTTTGCTCAAGCAGGAGACCCTGACAGAAGAACAGAGTTGGAAGGGGCCTTGGAGGTCTTCTAGTCCAACCCCCTTTGCTCAAGCAGGAGACCCTGACAGAAGAACAGAGTTGGAAGGGGCCTTGGAGGTCTTCTAGTCCAACCCCCTTTGCTCAAGCAGGAGACCCTGACAGAAGAACAGAGTTGGAAGGGGCCTTGGAGGTCTTCTAGTCCAACCCCCTTTGCTCAAGCAGGAGACCCTGACAGAAGAACAGAGTTGGAAGGGGCCTTGGATGTCTTCTAGTCCAACCCCCTTTGCTCAAGCAGGAGACCCTGACAGAAGAACAGAGTTGGAAGGGGCCTTGGAGGTCTTCTAGTCCAACCCCCTTTGCTCAAGCAGGAGACCCTGACAGAAGAACAGAGTTGGAAGGGGCCTTGGAGGTCTTCTAGTCCAACCCCCTTTGCTCAAGCAGGAGACCCTGACAGAAGAACAGAGTTGGAAGGGGCCTTGGAGGTCTTCTAGTCCAACCCCCTTTGCTCAAGCAGGAGACCCTGACAGAATAACAGAGTTGGAAGGGGCGTTGGAGGTCTTCTAGTCCAACCCCCTTTGCTCAAGCAGGAGACCCTGACAGAATAACAGAGTTGGAAGGGACCTTGGAGGTCTTCTAGTCCAACCCCCTTTGCTCAAGCAGGAGACCCTGACAGAAGAACAGAGTTGGAAGGGGCCTTGGAGGTCTTCTAGTCCAACCCCCTTTGCTCAAGCAGGAGACCCTGACAGAATAACAGAGTTGGAAGGGGCCTTGGAGGTCTTCTAGTCCAACCCCCTTTGCTCAAGCAGGAGACCCTGACAGAAGAACAGAGTTGGAAGGGGCCTTGGAGGTCTTCTAGTCCAACCCCCTTTGCTCAAGCAGGAGACCCTGACAGAAGAACAGAGTTGGAAGGGGCCTTGGAGGTCTTCTAGTCCAACCCCCTTTGCTCAAGCAGGAGACCCTGACAGAAGAACAGAGTTGGAAGGGGCCTTGGAGGTCTTCTAGTCCAACCCCCTTTGCTCAAGCAGGAGACCCTGACAGAATAACAGAGTTGGAAGGGGCGTTGGAGGTCTTCTAGTCCAACCCCCTTTGCTCAAGCAGGAGACCCTGACAGAATAACAGAGTTGGAAGGGACCTTGGAGGTCTTCTAGTCCAACCCCCTTTGCTCAAGCAGGAGACTGCCATATTTCAGAATAACAGAGCCAACTAATCCTTGGCCACTTGCAAACCTGTGTGAGTCCAGACTTTTTTTGTCCTTTCAAGTACATTCGCAAATATACATTCTTGCAAATGTATCAGGAGGTTGTGAGTTCAATCCTAGGTAGAGGCAGATGTCGGGTCTCCTGCTTGGGCAGGGGGTTGTACTAGATGACCTTCAAGGCCCCTTCCAACTCTTGTTAATCTGTTAATTGAAATACTATTATCATTTACCTATTAACTATTCATATTTATCCCTATCTTCTTACAAATATAGAAAACCCAGGGGGTCAGTTCCTTGCCACCCCATAGCTTATTTTGCAACCACCTTACTCCTTTCTTCTTCCAAACCTCTACCTTCTTCTTTCTTCCTCTCCTTCCTCTTTTCTTCTTCCACTCTTTCCCCCACTCCTCCTCTCTTCTCCTCCTTCTTCCCCTCTCTCTTACTTTCCCCCCTTCCTTCCTCTGCTTTTACCCTTTCCTTCCTTTCCCTCCTCATCCTCCCTTATCTATTTTATTTCTCTGATGGGCTCTCGGGGTGGCATTCCAGGGAGTCCAGACTGATGCCCCTCTTCACCCCCCAGATTCTGCCACTCCTTCTCCTACACGGGTGTCTACCTAGGGCAGGGGTCTGCAAAGTCGGCTCTTTTAAGACTGGTGGATTTCAACTCCCAGAATTCCCCAGCCAGCTATGCTGGCTGGGGAACTCTGGGAGTTGAAGTCCACCAGTCTTAAAAGAGCCGACTTTGCAGACCCCTGACCTAGAGTAACCCAGAAGTAAGCTCGACCCCAAAGAAAACTTGACAATGATGGTTGGGGAAGGCTTGACAATTGGCCTTGGGAAAAAATATAAGAGCTGGACCCTTTTTTTTAATAAAGATTTTTTTTATTTTTTAACATAAAAACAAATAAAAAACATTATTCATCTTGTGCTTAGTACAACATGTTGTTTGGGTAAGCATTTTGTGCATCAGTACTTAAAATTACAAACATAATTGTCAGATTTATTTATTTATTTATTTATTTATTTATTTATTTATTTATTTATTAATTAAATTTATAAACCGCACCCCTCTCCCCAAAGGGACTCGGGGCGGTGCACAGGAAATTAAAATAGAAAAAATACAAACATAGCAATTAATAATACTAAAAATAGATTAAATCCCAATACCCTGTGCTAAAAATCCTAAAACCTTAAAATCCTAAAACTCTACCCCTTAAAATCCAAATTAAAACAATTTAAACTTCAGTCTACAGCTTGATGGTGTGAATTAGGCCATGCCGGCGAGATGGAAGAAGTGCGTCTTCAAACTTTGGCGGAAGGAGCGGAGGTCCATGATAGTTCTAATTTCAGGGGGTAGGTCGTTCCACAGGGTAGGACCCACCACAGAGAAGGCTCTTCCCCTGGGCGTCGCCAGATGGCACTGCCTAGTGGACGGCACCCGGAGAAGTCCCTCTCTGTGGGAGCGAATCGGCTGCAGGGATGTGTGAGTTATCCTTTCATTACATATATATCACCTTATTTTCCATGTAGTAGCATTATTCTTTGTCAAGTCAATCTTTTCCCATAGTTATTCAATATATAATCCTTAAGTTTTTCTTTTTTCCAACCATTGGTAAAACATATTCCATATTTCATAAAATCGTTTGTTCTCCTGCTCTCTAATTTCAAATGTTAATCTATTCATTTCTGCACATTCCATGATCTTACGAACGACTTCCTCTGGTGAAGGTCATTTCTCATTTCTCCAGTTCTTTGCAAATACAATTCTGGCAACTGTCAAAACGTTTACAATCAAATATTTCAAGTTTTTATCAAGTACTTCTGGTGTTATTCCAAGTAGGAAAAGTTCAGGTTTGAAGTCTACGTGCTTGTGTGTAGAACTTGACCTTTCAAAGACTCACCACCCAAAGTCTACCAATCTAAAAGTTGCCAGGAACAAGGATCGCCTTTGCCCAGAAATGGAAAAATAAACGAATTCCAAGCAAAGATGAAATAATAAGGAAGGTGATGGACTGTGCTGAAATGGAGAAATTAACTGAAGAAACCCAGGGAAAAGAAGCATCAGAATTCTCCCAGATATGGGATAAATGCTGGATGTGGATCAGTGGTGGGTTTCTGCAGACTCGCACCTACTCGCGAGAGCCGGTTGGTGAAATTTAGAGAACCGGTGAGAGGGGGTTCCACCGGCATACCTGGAAGTAAATCTGGCCCGCCGCTGCCAGTGACCCAACGGGAAGGAAAGGAAAGGAAAGGAAGAAAGAAAGAAAGAAAGAAAGAAAGAAAGAAAGAAAGAAAGAAAGAAAGAAAGAAAGAAAGAAAGAATTTATCATCACAATTGAGTCCAAAATTTTGGTTGCTAAGCAAGAGCGTTGTTAAATGAGTTTCACCACATTTTAAAAGGTGGCCACTCCCACCCTGTCACATGACTGCCAAGCCACGCCCACAAAATAGGCCACACCTACAGAGTAGGTTCTAAAAAATTTGAAACCCACCACTGAGGTGGATGGAGAAAAGAAACAAGAACCAATGAAGGAATACAGCAAAACTTAAAAAAACAGGAGTTAGGAGTGAAATAAGAGGGTTTTGAAGGGTGAAATCCAAATGAAATATAACAGAAGGGAAAACAATATAAGATGAGCGGCTTCGATGAACAATGGCTATTAGAAAGAACAGGACGTTCCTGTTCGTATTGTATGGGGTAAATGGAGTGCATGTCTAAGTTTTGTAATAAAATTTATTAATAATAATTAAAAAATAATAATAAAAGTTGCCAGGAAGGTTCTCAACAGATTTCAGAAGCTCCCGGGGCGTGGGGAGGAGGGATTTAGCATGAGAATTCAGCCTGAAAACTCTAAATGGGGGCGGGGGGATAATAAATTGGACTGCAAAGAAGGCTGAAGGGAGGGGCGCGTAGTGAGGGGCGAAGGTCAGCAACACAACCACCATGGCTGTCGGTCGTCACAGGCAACCTGGACCGTGCCAAAGAGGGAAGATCCTGCGCCCATCTGATTGAAGGTCTCCCGCTGTGAGGTTACACCTTGGCGTCCATCCACGAACCCTCCTGAATGGGGGAAAAAAATTGGAGGTGATTATAATCTACACCGATCCCTCTGCATGGGTCTACACCTGTTTCTTTATTCTCCAGGTTCCCACCTGAACAAAACGGCATTCTTTTGTCTCCCGTAAAGCCCCTCCCAAGAAAGAGGGTTCAGGAAGGGCCTCGGGAAAATTCGGTTGGGGGTAAAACTTGGCCGTCAGCCAGAGAACGTACGGCCTGCGTATCAGGGCATAAAAGGAGAAGACCTGTTCCTGAGGACCACATCGGCTGTGGACCTCCACAGCAGAAGGACCAACGATGGAAGGGAGCTTCTGGAAGACTTGGCTGGTGGTTGGAGCGCTCTCGGTCTTTGGGTGCTCCTCGCTGCCCCATAAGCCCTTGACCTATGAGAAGGCTGTGGACCTTGCAGTGGCCATCTACAATAGCAAAGCAGGGGAAGAGTGTGTATACCGGCTTCTGGAGGCTCTTGCTGAGCCTCAGTGGGTACGTTACTCTTCCGTTTAGGTCCACTGAGGGCTTCTTTAGAACCTTCAGTAGAGAAGGGTCATCCCTGGTGGGCAGAAGTTCTGAAACTGCCTATGGGAATGGGGGAATCCAGCCATCCTGCTCTCCTAGCATGGAGCTTTTCAAGAGCCTTCATCTATGGTCAGTCAGGATGATGGGCATGAGATCCAGGACTTTGGATGGACTCTGGTGTGTACCCACACTCGTTGACTACATCAAGACTCATTCAGAAATAATTCCAGTGTGAAATGGGAGAAGATTTAGGTGGCCTTCAAACTAACCATCTGTTTGTTTCAGGATCCCATTTCCGATAGCCACGAAGAGCTGAACTTCACCATCAAGGAGACCATGTGCCTGTTGGAAGATGTGATTTTCTTTGATGAATGTGACTTCAAAGAAGACGGGGTGAGTGATGAATGGCAGTGATCTATGGCAGAGGGAGACAGGGCCAATGGGACTTCTGTGGGACCTTCCTGGCAGAGCTGAAACTGGATGTCCACCTCCACTGGGTTGAAGGAAGAACATATTTAAACTCTACCTCTTTTCTCTTCCACTTTTGTCCTGAAGGACATTCTTCCTCTAGGTCAGAGAATTCTGAGAGTTGAAGTCCACAAGTCTTAAAGTTGCCAAGTTTGGGAACCTCTGCTCTAGGTATTCAAAGTCAACTCTTAGGTCCACCACCATGGATGGAGAAGGGGACCAACCCTTGAACCCTTCAGGAATGGTTTCCTGTTCCCCCAAAGGGTGGATGGAGAGGCTGAGGTTGAACGAGCTTAGTTTGTCCGACGATGTTGGAAGGACATGGTTGAAGCAATCTCAGGGGCTGACCCGAGGTTCCTCCTTAGGGAAGCAGATGATGGCCTCCATGCAATCAATTATGAGAGATAGCTGGAATCTTTTTTCTGTAGGATCCAATCTGAGTCAGTCACCAGGCCCAGAGGTTTAGTCTTCCAAGCTTTTGGATTCGTGCTGGAACCCATCTTCAGGGAATCTCTCTCCTCCTCCTCCTCCTCCCCCCCTCCTCCTCCTCCTTCTCTCTCTCTCTTCCTCCTCCTCCTTCTCTCTCTCCTCTTCTTTCTATCCCTCCCTCCTCCACCTGTTTTTCTCTCCTCCTCCTCCTCTTTCTCTTCCTCCTCTTCTCTCTCTCTTCCTCCTCTTTCTCCTCTTCCTCTTCTCTCTCTCTCTCCCTCCTCCACCTCCTCCTCCTCTCTTTCTCTCTCCTCCTCTTCTCTCTCTTCCTCCCCTTCTCTCTCTCTTCCTCCTCTTCCTCCTCCTCTTATCTCTCTCTTCCTCCTCCTCTCTCTCTCCCTCCTCCTCCTCTCCTTATCTCTCCTTATCTCTCTCTTCTTCTCCCTTCTCACCACAAAGGGACTCGCCGCCCTGAGTCCCTTTGTGGTGAGATGGGTGCGGGTTATAAATGCGAATAAAATCAAAAATCAAAATCAAATCCCTCTCTCTCTCTCTCTCCACATTCCATATTCTGGACAGAGAGACGTCCCTTGAGGATGGTCTCCAGCACAGGCCCAAGAGCTCAAATGACTGCAATGCCTGGCCCTGGTGACTGATCAGATCTGGCAACATTATCTTGGGACATGTCTCTCTGTTTCCATGCGTGCATTTTTCTCCTCTGCAGGTGATCAGGCAGTGTACTGGCTACTACTACTTTGATGAGAGGCCCCCAGTGGTTGTACTCACCTGTGTAGTTGTGGCTGGAATGGAGGAGGAGAAAGGAGAAGAAGTGGAGAACAAAGAAGAGGAGAAGAAGGAAGAGGAGAAGAAGGAGGAGGAGGAGGAGAAGGAGGAGGAGAACCAGGCCAAGAATGAGGAGGAGGAGAAGAAGAAGGAAGAAGAGAAAGAGGAGAAGGTGAGAACTCAATGTGATGCATGGGGCCTCCTGCCGTGAGCCCGAAACCTAGAAGGAAGGTTGAACCATTTGCAAGGGGGAGGAAACCCCATCTCAGCTGAGGTCCTACATTTGCCATACCTTTTAGAGAGGAGATTCCACCTCAATGGTATCTCCCAAGCTTTGGCTTCTCCTGAACCAACAACCGGCCCAATGTGGAGACATGCTGGAAATATAATTAAGCCATTTCTGGAAACCATAGAAATTTGTAGCTCAGAGCTGAAGTTACAGATCTTTGGTGCCCACTGAGCTCAGTGGGTTTCTTGCAGATTTCAGGACTCAACTAGGGAACGTCATCAGGGCCAGAAGGAAGGGAGGGTTTGAAGGGAGGAAGAGGAGGAGGAGGAGGAGGAGGGAGGGAGGAAGGAAGGAAGGAACAACCTACCCAACGTTGAGACATGCTGGAAACATAATTAAGTAATTTGTGAAATTTGTAGCTGTCAAGTCCTTGAACGGTCCTTGAACGGTCAAGTCCTGGGTGCTCTCTGAGCTTGGTGGTTTCCTTGCAGACGTTTCATGGCCCAGCTAGGGAACACCATCAGTGCTAGAAGGGAGGGAGGGTTTGAAAGGAGGAGGAGAAGCAGGAGGAGCAAGAGGAGGAGGAGGAAGACATCTTGGGGGTCCTTGTTATTCTCCAAGATGAGCGGTTTCCTTGCAGACGTTTCATGACCCAACTAGGGAACACCATCAGTGCTAGAAGGGAGGGGGGCCTGCGAAGGAGAAATAATAAGACGAGGAGCAGGAGAAGGTTAGAAGGAGGTTCTATGCCACATGTTTTAGAGGGGAAATTCCACTTATAGGTATTGCTCAAGCTTTGGCTCCTCCTGAACCATTAACCTCCCCATGGTTGAGATATTAAAACATAAACACTGTTGACTTGAACATACTTAAGTCATTTCTGGAAAGCCATTGAGAATTTCTCTTCCTGCTTCTCAAGGTTTTCTGTTTTGAGGATTCAGACTTTGAAGACGGAGGTCTTCTCGGAGGGGGAAGGAGAAGCACCTTGAGGAAATAGCTCCATTCGGGGTGCTTTTTTTAAGGGGGGGGGGGAAAGAGAGGCGGATTGTTTTGCAAGATTGTGCAAACGTATTTTCTGCTTCCTCCATTCCAGTTTCTCAAACTGAAACTTCTGGGTTTGAGCGTAAATCACGTCCATCATTTCCCGGGTCTCAGAAATGGGCAGAATTTCCTCCTCGAAACCCCTTCTCAAAAAACGCCATCTTTCATCTGTGTTTCTCAAATCACACCAGTCTCGTATTCTCCAAACACACAGAACGCAAGACAGGAAACAGTGGGTGGAAATTAATCAAAGAGGGAAGCAACCTTTCAATAGTGAAAAAAAATAAGGCCTTGCATTTAGGCAAGAAAAACCAAATGCACAGGTACAGTATAGGTGGTATCTTGCTCAATGGTAGCAACTGTGAGAGGGATCTTGGAGTCCTAGTGGACAACCATTGAAATAGGAGCCAGCTGTGGGCAGCAGCTGCCAAAAAAGCCAACCCAGTTCTAGGCTGCATCAACAGAGGGAGAGAATCAAGATCACCTGAAGGGTTTTTTAGCAGGGATTTTAACAAGGTTTTAAGACAGGCTATTTATCATTTAATGTATTTTTAAAGGTTTTTATGTTTTTTACTTGTGATTTTATTGTTGCCTGTACACTGCCCTGAGTCCCGGAAGGGAGAAGGGCGGTATAGAAATTTAAACAACAACAACAACAACAACAACAACAACAACAACAACAACAATAATAATAATAATAATAATAATACCACTTTATAATGCCTTGGGAAGGCCACACTTGGAATATGGGATCCACTTTTGGTCGCCATGATGTAGAAAAGACGTGGAGACTCTAGAAAGAGTGCAGAGAAGAGCAACAAAGAGGATTAAGGGACTGGAGACTAAAACATATGAAGAACGGTTGCAGGAACTGGGTAGGTCTAGTTTAATGAAAATAAGGACCAGGGGAGACATGATAGCAGTCTTCCAGTATCTCAGGGGTTGCCCCAAAGAAGAGGGAGTCAAGCTATTCTCCAAGGCACCTGAGGGCAGAACAAGAAGCAATGGGTGGAAACTAATCCAGGAGAGAAGCAACTTAGAACTAAGGAGAAATTTCCTGACAGTGAGAACAATGAATCAGTGGAACAGAAGTTGCCTCCAGAAGTTGTGAATGCCCCAACACTGGAAGTCTTTAAGAAGATTTTGGATAGCCATTTGTCTGAAATGGTAGGGCTTCCTGCCCATGAGGCGGTTGGACTAGAAGACCTCCAAGGTCCATTCCAACTCTGCTATTGTATTGTATTGTATGTTGTAGTCTCCAGTCCCCTAATCTTCTCAGCTGCTCTTCTTTGCACTTTCCCCAAAGTCTCCACATCTTTCGGGATGCAGGATTCCAAGTGTGGCCTTATTAAGGCCTTATAAAATGGTACTAATACTGCACCTGATTTTGATTCTATGCCTCTGCTTAGACCAGGGGTCTCCAACCTTTGCAACTTTAAGTCTGAAGGACTTCAGCTCCCAGAATTCTCCAGCCAGCTTTGCTGGCTGGAGAATTCTGGGAGCTGAAGTCCTTCAGACTTAAAGTTGCAAAGGCTGGAGACCCCTGGCTTAGACAACCCAGGACTGCCGCCACAGACAGCTGGCTCATGTTTAAAGGATTGTCCACTAAGACGCCAAGGTCCCCCTTTTAGGGCCAGCTTTCGCCCACTCTGTACTTGTACCTTTGGTTCTTCCTGCCCAGGTGTAAAAACCTTGCTTTCCTCCATGTTAAATTTCATATTGTTGGATAGGGCCCAGGGTTCGAGTCTGCCCAGATCTTTTGGGGTCCCAAGGTTGTCTTCTGGGGCGCGGGGATGTTTGGCTATTCCTGCCAGTTTAGTGTCATTTGTAAATTTGATGAGTTCCCCTTCTATTCCCTCATCTAAGTCATCGATGAAGATGTTGAAGAGCCCTGGGCCTAAGACAGATCCTTGTGGTACCCCACGGCTTACGTCCCTCCATATAGAGGTAGTCGCGTTAAGGATGACTTGTGGAGTACGGTGTGTCAGCCAGCTACACATCCATCAGGTGGTGATGCTCTCCAGCCTCCATTTTTCTAGCTTGCCCAGAAATTGATTGTGGTCTATTGTGTCAAATGCCTTACTGAAGTCTAGGTATAATATCTCCACCGCATTTCTCTGTTCTACTAATTTAGACATTTTGTCCTAGAGGGAAGTAAGAGTGGATTGGTGTGATCTGTTTTTAACAAACCCACGCTAGCTTCTAGTTATAACTTTATTTGTTTCTGGATGTTCACAGATCTGTTTTTTTTTTTTTAATTATTATTATTTTTCCCGGTATCTTCCCCAGTACTGATTTTAGGCTGATTGGTCTGTAGTTTCCTGTGTCTGTATTTCCCCCACTTTTTTGAAGATGGGAACCACACCTGTCCTTTTCCACTCCTCAGGTGATTCCCCTTTGCTCTGGGATGTTTGAAAGATACTGTACATCAGGGGTCTCCAACCTTTGCAACTTTAAGTCTGAAGGACTTCAGCTCCCAGAAGCTGAATAATAATAATAATAATATAATATATTTAATTTCTTGACCGCTCCTCTCCCCGTAGGGACTCGGAGCGGTGCACAGGGAAACTAAAACCATAAATACAATCAAAACAACATCTTAAAAACAGATTAAACAATGCCTGTGCTAAAATACCCATTATAACTAAAATTCCCTAAACAACTAAAACCCCATAGAGGGAGACTACCCTAGGCCGGCCAAGCAGAAAAAATATGTTTTTAATTTCAGACGGAAGGAGCGGAGGTCCGTGGTGGTCCTAATGTCGGGGGGAAGGTCGTTCCAGAGGGCTGGGCCCGCCACAGAGAAGGCCCTTCCCCTGGGCATCGCCCGCTGATAGAGTCTAGTGGACGGCACCCGGAGAAGTCCCTCTCTGTGGGAGCGAATCGGCTGTGAGGATGTATGCGGCAGGATCCGATCCCACAAATAGCTAGGTCCCGAGCCATGGAGCACTTTAAAGATGATAATTAATACCTTGAAGCGCACCCGGAAGACGTCAGGCAGCCAGTGCAGCTCGCGCAGGAGAGGTCCTTCAGACTTAAAGGACTCTGGGAGCTGAAGTCCTTCAGACTTAAAGTTGCAAAGGTTGGAGACCCCTGCATAGTTCCGTTGATTGGAAGACCTCCAAGGTCTCTTCCGATTCTGTAATTCTGTATTCTGCACAGATAGTCCTTGACTTACAACAGTTTGTTTAGGGACTGTTCAAAGTTACGACGGCACTGCAAAACGTGACTTATGGCCGTTTCTCACAGTTACAACCATCGCAACATCCCCATGGTGACATGATCCAAATTCAGATGCTTGGCAACCGGTTTGTATTTATGACGGTCGCAGTCCTGGGTGGGGGTTGTCCCATCATCCCCTTTTGTGACCTTCTGACCAGCGAAGTCCATGGACTTCACTTAACAACCAGGTTACTCATCTATCAACCTGCAGCGGTCCGCTGTGACAGGAAGAGTCGTCAAATGGGGACAAGGCTCACTTAATAAAAAGTCTCGCTCAACAGCAGAAATGTTGGGGTCGTAAGTCGGGGGACTATTCTGATCGTGCCTTGCTTTTCGTCCTGGTTGTTGGAGAACCAGCCCTGAACAATGATTGTCTGTATATTTATATTTATATTTTTATTATTCCTGTGCACCGCCCTGAGTCCCACTTGGGAGAGAGGCGGTATAGAAATACGATAGATAGATAGATAGATAGATAGATAGATAGATAGATAGATAGATAGATAGATAGATAGATAGATAGATAGATAGATAGATAGATAGATAGATAGATAGATAGATAGATAGATAGATAGAGACAGACAGACAGACAGATAGAAAAATAGATAGATAGATAGATAGATAGATAGATAGATAGATAGATAGATAGATAGATAGATAGATAGATAGATAGATAGATAGATTTTTAGATTTTATTCGATTTGTATCCCGCCCTTCTCCAAAAGGACCCAGGGTGGCGCATAGGAATTTAAAACAACATACAAAAGTAATACAAAATACACAAATTTAAAAACTATTACATAACAAAAACCTGCGCTAAAACCAATTAAAACCCCCCATTTTAAAACTATCTAATACTAGTCACAGCGGAGGCTATATTAGGCCGGCTTGATGAAACAGGTGTGTTTTTAGACACTGGCGGCAGAGGCGGAGGTCAGTGATGGTACGGAGTTCAGGGGGTAGGTCGTTCCAAAGGGCAGGGCCCGCCACAGAGAAGGCCCTTCCCCTGGGTGTCGCCAGCCGGCATTGTCCAGCCGACGGCACCCGGAGAAGGCCCTCTCTGTGGGAGCGGATCGGTCTAAGGGATGTATGGGGCAGGAGACGGTCTCGCATGTAACTAGGTCCTGAGATGAATGAATGAATGAATGAATGAATAAATGACCGCTTTTCTCTTCCTCTCTAGGACCAGCCGAAACGGGAGAAAAGATTCCTCAGAGTTTTCAGAAAGCTGAAAAAAGGTCTTAAGAAATTGTTCAAGAGAAAGAAGGTTGTTACCGGATACGTCACCTCCTAAGAGAAGATTCCCTCAGGGATCCCGTCTCAGATCTCCGATGACGGCGATCTCTCTATCAATTCCCCCCTCTTAGACCTCCATCGGGGAGCCGTGGGGAACGCCAATCAGATAGGGGCATTGCCAATGATTGTGTAAACTCAAATCCGTAATAGAACATAAAGTCTGAATCGAGGTGGGAAGGAAACGATTGCAGCACCCAGAAGGGAAATAGTTAAGGGAAATAGTGGAGAAATTGCAGAAATGTTTTAAAGGCAGCCTTTGTTTTAAGAACAAGATAATAAATTCTGAAACGAGGCAGAGAAAGGCTCTTTGTTGCAAAATGTGACTTGTCGGGAAGGAAAGGGTTTTTACAACACTTGTGGGAATCCCTTCCTGATTTCTCGGGGTTAAATTTGGGGCTTCCAGTTTTCCTCCTGAATATATTCTATTTTTCTTCCTTTATCTCCATTTTATTTCCTTTGCTATGTTTTACCTCAGTTGGAGATTTTTTTCTTAGCCTTCCTCCTTTCCTTTTCTCCTCTTCTGCTTCAGTTCTGATTTTGATTCTCATTCTGATTTATTCTGATTTATTTTTAATTTTATTTATTTTAACTTTAACTTAAACACTTTAAATTTAAAACTTTAATTTTAAAACTTTAACTTCAAAACTAACTTTAGCTCACTTTAAAACTTTAAGTTTAAAACTTTAAAACTTTAACTTCAAAACTTCAACTTTAATTTTTATTTATTTTTATTAAATGGATTCTTTGGAGAATTTCCCCACTGTTTTCAAAACCGGGCCGCCCTTGTGATTTCCCGCTAGATGAAATAAGATGGAAAAAGCAGCTTAATTCACAGGTAGTTCTCCAGTTATGGCCACAATTTCCATTGCTAAGTGAGGCACAAGTGAGTTTTGCTCTATTTGATGTCCCTCCTTCCCACTGTTGTTAAGTGAATCACTAGTCCTCAATGGAACTGCATCTACATGGAAGGAAGTATGCAGTGGAGTCCCCCAAGGCTCTGTTTTAGGCCCAGTACTCTTTAACATCTTCATCAACGATTTGGATGAGGGGATAAATGGGGAACTCATCAAATTCGCAGACGACACCAAGCTGGCAGGAATAGCCAACACTCCAGAAGATAGGCTTAAGATACAGAAGGATCTAGACAAACTTGAACATTGGGCACTATCTAACAAAATGAAATTCAATTGTGAAAAAAGTAAGGTCCTACATATAGGCAAGAAAAACCAAATGCACAAGTACAGTATAGGTGGTACCTTGCTCAATAGTAGCAACTGTGAGAGGGATCTCGGAATCCTAGTGGACAACCATTTAAATATGAGCCAGCAGTGTGCAGCAGCTGCCAAAAAAGCCAACACAGTTCTAGGCTGCATCAACAGAGGGATAGAATCTAGATCACGTGAAGTGTTAATGCCACTGTATAGTGCCTTGGTAAGGCCACACTTGGAATACTGCATACAGTTTTGGTCGCCACGATGTAGAAAAGACGTGGAGACTCTGGAAAGAGTGCAGAGAAGAGCAACCAAGATGATTAGAGGACTGGAGACTAAGACATATGAAGAACGGCTGCAGGAGCTGGGTATGTCTAGTTTGATGAAGAGAAGGACCAGGGGAGACATGATAGCAGTGTTCCGATATCTCAGAGGGTGCCACAAAGAAGAGGGAGTCAAACTTTTCTCCAAGGCACCTGAGGGCAGGACAAGGAGCAATGGGTGGAAACTAACCAAGGAGAGAAGCAACTTAGAACTAAGGAGAAATTTCCTGACAGTAAGAACAATTAACCTCTGGAACAGCTTGCCTCCAGCAGTTGTGAATGCCCCAACCCTGGAAGTCTTTAAAAAGATGTTAGACAGCCATTTGTCTGAAATGGTATAAGGTTCCTGCCCATGCAGGGGGTTGGACTAGAAGACCTACAAGGTCCCTTCCAACTCTGCTATTGTATTATTGTATTATTGTACTGCAGTTGAAATATGTGAACACCCATCTATCATCCACAAATTCTCACTTGTGGTCTTGTCCAAACTTATATGATTGATTGATGGATTCATCTGTTTTAGGATTGTGTTCCCACAAACCATTGTTGAATATTAGCCAACACCTGGATAGACTTTCTCTTTGTAGCTTGTTTGCCTTAATCCTCTAAATCAGAGGTTCCCAAACTTGGCAACTTTAAGACTTGTGGACTTCAACTCTCAGAATTCTCCAGCCAGCTCTGCTGGCTGGAGAATTCTGGAAGTTGAAGTCCACAAGTCTTAAAGTTGCCAAGTTTGGGAACCTCTGCTCTAAATACAGCCACCTGTTTGCAACAGCAACTCTGCATGAAACTTTACAAAACCAACAATCATCACAATGCATACTGTTGCCGTCAAGGATAACAACAGTCACAACAGCAGAGAAGCACGGAGCTCACGACCTCTTTTTTTTAGATTTTCTTTTTAAACTCTCTATCGTTTTTATAAATCATACATTAAAACTAGCCTAGCAATTACAATCCCGTGTTATATGTGGCGTCCAGTTGGGTGACTCTGGGCCCATCACCAGGAGACGGGGAGTTCTAGTCCCACCTCAGGCAGGAAAGTTGGATGGGTGACTCTGGGCCATCACCAGTCCTTCTCTCTCAGCCCAACCCACATCAAGGGTGCTTTTGTTGTGGGGAAGGTAAGAGGAGGAGGAGGAGGAGGAAGAGGAGGGAGTATCAGCTGCCTTGGATCCTTGATGAAGACCCAACAAGGGCCAAATGGCATCAGTGGAGGAAAGAAGCAGGTAATGAAAGCAGGTGACCTCGTGAGAGGCAGATCCAAGGCTTCCCCTTTCGGGGCTCCAGGTTCTGCTCAGACACACACACACACACACACACACACACACACACACACCGGCTGAGCTGTGGCTTCCCTCTTCTGCCAGGAGGACTTTCCCCACCAAGGTCCTCCCCCCGTGACTCAGCGCCTGTCCTCCCCCCTCCCCTCTCGGCCCTTGGCCCCCTCACAGCCGCCCTGCAAAGAGGGCCTTACGGTAACGGGAGGGGGCCAACCGGCAACCATGAGGCCTTGCACCATCAGGGGCCTTTGCGCAACCGTGGGGTGCCTCACATATGTCAATGCTTGCTGATGAATCTCTCTCTCTCTCTCTCTCTCTCTCTCTCTCTCTCTCTCTCTCTCTCTCTCTCTCTCTATCTATCTATCTATCTATCTATCTATCTATCTCAATAGTTCATTTAGTGACCATCTAAAGTTACATCAGCACTGAAAAAGTGACAGGACCATGTTCCACACTTACGACCGTTGGTGAATCCCGATAGTCAGGTGATCAAAATTCCGGTGCTCAGCAACTGACTCGTATTTATGACGGTGACAGTGTCCAGGGGGGGTCACATGATCTTCTTTAGCGACCTTCTGACAAGCAAAGTCGAGGTTGACTTAACAACCCTGTGACTGACTTGGCAACGGCAGCAATTCACTTAACCGCCAGGGCAAGGATCGTCGTAAAATGGGGCGATACTCATGGAACCATAGCACTGGGACCTTGGAGGTCTTCTAGTCCAACCCCCTTGCTCAAGCAGGAGACCCTTACAGAATAGCAGAATAATAGGGCTGAAAGGGACCTTGGAGGTCTTCTAGTCCAACCCCTTTGCTCAATCAGGGGAACATGCCAGTGTTGGCGAACCTTTTCAGCACCGAGTGCGAACCTTTTCAGCACCTTGACCATGGGCGTCAAGGCCAGCATGGCAGAATCCAGAAAAGCAACAGGAGATGGCTTGCCTGCGCAGAGAGATGGCTTGCATGCCACTCCTGCGCGAGCTGCACTGGCTGCCTGTGGCCTTTCGAGTGCGCTTCAAGGTGTTGACCACCATCTTTAAATCGCTCCATGGCTCGGGGCCTAGCTATATACGAGACCGCCTCCTGCCCCATACATCCCTTCGTCCGGTCCGCTCCCACAGAGCGGGCCTACTCCGGGTGCCGTCGGCTGGGCAATGCCGGCTGGCGACACCCAGGGGAAGAGCCTTCTCTGTGGCGGGCCCGGCCCTCTGGAACGACCTACCCCCCGACCTTCGCACTACCTCGGACCTCCGCCTCTTCCGCCAACGTCTTAAGACGTACTTATTCCAACAAGCCGGCCTAGGATAGCCCCCCGCATCTGACTTTTAAATATAAATTATAATTTGGTTACGGTTTTAATAATGGGTTTTAGCACGGGTGAATTAATTTAATATATTTTTAATTGATTGATGTATATTGTATTTATGGTTTTATATAATGCCTGTGCGCCGCCCTGGGTCCTAACAAGGAGAAGGGCGGGGTATAAATTTAATAAAATAAAATAAAAATAAATAAATAAATGCCATAGGTTTGCCATCACAGCTTTATGCCGCCCTGGGCAAATGGGGTTCTTTAAAAAAACCCACAGTGACTGTGCGAAGGGCGTCCCAATCCATATTGGATCGGGACGCCCTTCGCACAGTCACTCATGCGCTCGTGACATCCCGTCTAGACTATTGTAACGCTCTCTACATGGGGCTTCCCTTGAGGTGCACCCGAAGACTGCAGCTAGTCCAGAACGCGGCCGCGCAGGCAGTCCTGGGAACCTCCAGGTTCTCCCATGTAACATCACTCCTGTGCGAGCTGCACTGGCTGCCTGTGGCCTCTCAGGTGCGCTTCAAGGTGTTGACCACCATCTTTAAAGCGCTCCATGGCACGGGACCTAGCTATCTGCGAGACCGCATCCTACCCCATACATCCCTTCAGCCGATTCGCTCCCACAGAGAGGGACTTCTCCGGGTGCCGTCCACTAGGCAATGCCAGCGGGCGACGCCCAGGGGAAGGGCCTTCTCTGTGGCGAGCCCAACCCTCTGGAACGACCTTCCCCCCGAACTGAGAACAACCACAGACCTCCGCTCCTTCCTCCAAAAGCTAAAAACTTACTTCTTTCATCAGGCCGGCCTGGCCTACTATCCTATCCTAGGCTGTAGTATAAATTTAAATTGTTTTAATAGGGATTGTAGGGAATAGTATGAAGGGTTTTAAAGGTTTTAAAATTGTAATAATTTCAGCGCAGGGTAAATTATTTAATTCGATTTTAAATATTGTTACTGTTGTATTTATATATGTTTTTAAAGTCCTGTGCACCGCCCCGAGTCCCTGCGGGGAGAAGGAGCGGTCTATAAATCAAATCAAATCAAATCAAATCAAATCAAATCAAATAAATAAATAAATAAATAAATAAATAAATAAATAAACAAATAAACAAACAAATAAATAAATAAATAAATAAATAAATAAATAAATAAAGGGAAGGGAAAGAAAAGAGGTGTTAGTGGATAATGAAATAGGTTAATGCTGCTCATGACATATAGAATAAATAAAATAACATTGCCAAATGTGGGCAACCAATTATGTAAAATGCTTGTTACGTGAAAATTGAATTTGACGATATGTGCTACCTATGGAAATTAGAATAACACATGGAAAAGGAAATGATAAATTTGGTTGTTTTGTTTTGTTTTGGAAAGGGCTTAAAACCCAGATACTGTCTGTGTGTTAAGAAAAAATTAAATTTAAGACGGAAATATGGGAAGGGAATAATAGGGCTGAAATTGGAACAGTAACGTCAAGTAAAGCAAATTATGTATGAGAGAGAATGTAAAAAGGGGAACAACTCGGACAACACTTGTAAAAGAATTTAAAATTTTTAACAATATATATATATTGGGGGGGAAAATATCTTAAACTTGCCAATGTCTCTACAGACTTTAGAGTCTGCAGACAGTTACCAAGAAAACCTTTCTCTCCGTCTCCTTCTCTTTCTCCTTCTTGCTCTCCTCCTTCTTAGGATAACAATTGGAAGGGGTCCCTGGAGGTCTTCTAGTCCAGGGGTCCCCAACCTTTGCAACTTTAAGTCTGAAGGAGTTCAGCTCCCAGACTTCTCCAGCCAGCAAAGCTGTCAGTGTCAGGGCCTGGGCAAGGGATCCCCAACCTTTGCAACTTTAAGTCTGAAGGACTTCAGCTCCCAGAATTCTCCAGCCAGCAAAGCTGTCAGTGTCAGGGCCTGGGCCAGGGGTCCCCAACCTTTGCATCTTTAAGTCTAACTCCTTCTTTAAGTCTAACTCCTGAAGGAGTTTAACTCCTTCAGACTTAAAGTTGCAAAGGTTGGAGACCCCCGTTCTAGTCCAACCCCCGGCTCCAGCAGGAGACCCTTCCCCCCTCTCCTCCTCCTCCTTGGCAATTCGAAGGCCGCATTCAGATGGGTTGACCTCAAACCCTCGCCCTTCCCCAAAGCTCCCCAGGTTGGGATGCTGGGGAAATGCCAAGATTGAGAAAAGCTGATCTGGAAACCTGCCAGAAGTACGTTTATCTGTGGCTTATCTGTGCCCCCCACCCACCCCCATTGTTTTCAGGAAGGACCGTGGAGAAATCAGTGGGGGGAAAACCCCATGTCACTTCCCCCACAAGGAGAGGACCTGCCCACCCGTGTATATAAGGAGGCCTGCTGGTCTCGGGAACCAAATCAGCTGTGGAGCTCCAGAGCAGAAGAACCAAGGATGGAAGGCTGCTTCTGGAAGATCTTGCTGGTGGTGGGAGCCCTGACTATCGGTGGGACCTCCTCACTCGCACACAAACCCCTGACCTATGATGAGGCTGTGGAACTTGCAGTGAGCAGCTACAACAGCAAGTCTGGAGAAGACTCACTGTATCGCCTCCTGGAAGCTGTTCCTCCAACTGAATGGGTACGTACACCCTGGTTGAAGTCCACCATGGACCTGTGTAGAGTAGAGTAGAGTAGACCCATCCTTTGTGGGAAGCTGTCCTGAGTGCCAGCTGAAAAACAGAGACCTATCCAGCCTGTTCTCCTGGCATGCAGATCTTGGTTTACCTACCCTGCATCTTGGGTCCATTGTGGATTTGAAACCTAGAAAAATAGAATGACAGAGTTGGAAGGGACCTTGGAGGTCTTCTAGCCCAACCCCCTTTGCTCAAGCAGGAGACCCTGACAGAATGACAGAGATGGAAGGGGCCTTGGAGGTCTTCTAGTCCAGCCCCTTTGCTCAAGCAGGAGACCCTGACAGAATAACAGAGTTGGAAGGGGCCTTGGAGGTCTTCTAGTCCAGCCCCTTTGCTCAAGCAGGAGATCCTCTCCTGTTCTAGACAAAAGTCCATCCAATCTTCTTCTTGAAGACATCACCCATAACTTCTGAAGGAATGTTATCAGAATCCATCAATTAACTATCTTCACTGTCAGGGAATTTCTCCTCAGTTGTAGGTTCCTTCTCTCCTTGATCTGCTGTCCACTCCCTTCTTAAACACCTCTAATGATGGCGCACCCACAAGACAAACTGTTCCATTGGTTGATTAGTCTGTCAGGGAGTTTTCCCCTTCGTTCCAAGACGCTTCTCTCCTGGATTAGTTTCCATCCATTGCCTTCAGGTGCTTTGGAGAATAGCTTGTCCTCTTCTCTTCTCTGTGGCAACTCCTCAAATACTGGAAGATTGCTATCATGTCCCCCATGGTCCTTCTTTCCAGTAGACTAGAGTTGATTTCTCCTGTTTAAATTTTTTGTAGAGTAGACACTTGCCCTGGTGGGAAGCTAGCTGAAAAGGTGGAATCAGTTCCACCACGAAGTTCTTCAAGATCCTTCAACTAGATCAGGGGTTCCCAAACTTGGCCTTGTGGACTTCAACTCCCAGAATTGAAGAATTCTGGGAGTTGAAGTCCACAAGCCTTCAAGTGGCCAAGTTTGGAATCCAGAACTTCTGGAATCTGCATGGACTCTGCTCTGTAGATCTATTCTGGCGGATCCACCAAGACTCAGTCAACAGGATCCCAAGGGAACGTGGGAGGAAGTTCTCCAAACTAACCACCTGTTTGATCGTGTCTCGTTTCAGGATCCTCTGTCTGAAAGCGAACAAGAGCTGAACTTCACCATCAAGGAGACCATGTGCCAGGTGGCAGAAGAGCGTTCCCTGGAGGAATGCGGCTTCCAAGAAGACGGGGTGAGTGGCCGATGCCCAGCGGGCGGTTGGAAATGAATTTCAGATGGAGACAGGGACATAGGACATCGGTAGGACCTTCCTTGCAGAGATGAAACTTGAGTTCTCTTTTCCTGTTACTTGAGTCCTGAGGAATTGTCCTTCTTCTCGTTTCTCCAAGTCAACTCTTAGCCCATGGGTAGAGGAGGGACCTGTGACAGAATAAGAGAGCTGGAAGGGGCCTTTGGAGGTCTTCTAGTCTAACCCCCGCTCAAGAAAGAAACTGTTTTCTCTTTTCCCCTCCCTTTCTCCTCCTCCTCCTCCTCCTCCTCTTCCTCCTCCTCCACCAAATAACAGAGCTGGAAGGGGCCTTTGGAGGTCCTCTAGTCTAACCCCTGCTCAAGCAAGAAACAGTTTTCTCTTTTCCCCTCCCTTTCTCCTCCTCCTCCTCCTCCTCCTCTTCTTCCTCCTCCTCCAAATAACAGAGCTGGAAGGGGTCTTTGGAGGTCCTCTAGTCTAACCCCTGCTCAAGAAAGAAAGTGTTTTCTCTTTTCCCCTTCCCTTTCTCCTTCCCTTCCTCCTTCCCTTCCTCCTCCTCCTCCTCCTCCTCCAAATAAGAGAGCTGGAAGGGACCTTTGGAGGTCTTCTAGTCTAACCCCTGCTCAAGAAAGAAACTGTTTTCTCTTTACCCTTCCCTTTCTCCTTCCCTTCCTCCTTCCCTTCCTCCTCCTCCTCCTCTTCTTCCTCCTCCTCCAAATAACAGAGCTGGAAGGGACCTTTGGAGGTCTTCTAGTCTAACCCCTGCTCAAGCAAGAAACAGTTTTCTCTTTACCCTTCCCTTTCTCCTTGTCTTCCTTGTCCTGCTCCTGCTCCTCCTCTTCTTCCTCCTCCTCCAAATAACAGAGTTGGAAGGCACCTTGGAGGTCTTCTAGTCCAGCCCGCTGCCCGAGCAGGAAACCCTCTACCTTTTCAGGCAAATGGCTCTCCAGTCTCTTCTCTAAAGCCTCCGCATTCCTTGGGGGGGAGGAGACACATTCCAGAGTTCTAAGGGACCGAAAGGTTTAGAAGTTTAGAAGAAGTCGGCTCCTCCCTTAAAGGTTTGTTAAAGGGTGCTTTAAATAATTCACAGAGTTACTCATAGTTTGCCAAGATTTCAGTCTGCAGGTGTGCAAATGTAAAAACAGGAACCACATAGAAAAAACATCAGCATTTATTTACTTATTTATTTTGCAAATTTGTATACCGCCCTATCTCCGCTAGGGCAGGGGTCCCCAACCTTTGAAACTTTAAGTCTGAAGGACTTCAGCTCCCAGAATTCTCCAGCCAGCTTTGCTGGGTCAAATAGAGCAGGGGTCCCCAACCTTTGCAACTTTAAGTCTGAAGGACTTCAGCTCCCAGAATTCTCCAGCAGCTTTGCTGGGTCAAATACAGCAGGGGTCCCCAACCTTTGCAACTTTAAGTCTGAAGGACTTCAGCTCCCAGACTTCTCCAGCCAGCTTTGCTGGCTGGAGAATTCTGGGAGCTGAAGTCCTTCAGACTTAAAGTTGCAAAGGTTGGGAACCCCTGCCCTAAGGGACTCGGGGCGGTGCACAGAAATATAAAAATATAAAACAATACAGAACAACAGTTAAAACTAAATTAAATTAAGGTCTGTGCTAAAATTTAAATTAAAAAGGGTTAAAATCAATTTAAAACTATATCCATTAAAACTAAGCCATTTCTTTTCCTGGTTTCTGGAACCTGTCAGGATGCAAGAGATCCACCCATCGGCAGCCTTGGAAGCAATTCCCCTGAAGTGTAGGCAGTCTCCAACTTACAACAGTTTGTTTAGTGACCGTTTAAAGTTATGACGGCGCAGTATCGCCACGTTCACTGTTCAAAATTCACTCGCTTGGCCATTGACTCGTATTTATGATGGTGGCGGTGCCCCGGGGGTCACGTGATCCCCTTTTGGGATCTGATGAGTAAAATCAAAACACGCCACTTAACGGCAGCGTTATTAACTTAACAAGTGCAGCGATCCACTTAACAACGGCGGAAAGGAAAGTCGTAAAACGGGAGGAAATTCCATCAACGAACGTCTCGCTTGGTAATTTTGGGCTGAACTGTGGTCGCAAGTCGAGGACTACCTGCACCTGCGACCATCTCTGCCTCCCCACGGTCACGTGATCAAAATTCAAATGTTTGGCAACTGACTCAGATTTATGACGGTTGCAAAGTCCCGGCGTCACATGATCCCTCCTTTTTGCGACTTTCTAACAAACCAGGAGCCAGAATAACTAACGTAACAACTGCAGGGATATTGTTAGCACGGTCGTAAAATGAGGCGAACTCGTAGGGTCTCGCTTAGCAAGGAGAAATGTTGGGGTTGATTCTGGTCGTACGTCGAGGACTACCTGTCTCCAGGGAGACCTTGAGGGTGGACCATCTTAGCTTGTCCTATGTTGTCCTAGCAGGAGTGAGGTCAGGGCCTCATCCTAGATTCCTCCATAGGGATGGAGACAGTGGTCTCCATGGGATGAAATCTGGGTGCCATCCTGGTTCTCACTCTGCCGTCTTCTCCTCCCCAGGTGGTCATGGAGTGCACGGGCTACTACTTCTTTGGGGAGACGCCCCCACTGCTGGTCCTCACCTGTGAAGCTGCCGGTGAAGAGGAGAAGGAGGTGGAGGAGGGGAACGAAGAGGAGGTGGAGAAGGAGGAAAAGGAGGAAGACAAGAAGGTAAGAAGATGCCGTGGTGGTTGGGAGGGTCTCCTGGGAGGAGCCCCAAGCCTAGAAAGAGGGTTGACCCATTCTCCAGGTGGAGGAGAGACCCCATCCCACCTGAGTCCATGATCCTTAGGGCAAGAGTTTGGGAAGAGGAGCTTCCACTTGTATGGTATCTACCAAGCTTTGGTCCTACCTGAACCATAAAACAGCCCAGTATTGAGATAAGCTGGAAAGAGAATCAAGTCACTTCTGGAAACTATAGAAGAGAATATTTGTAGGTCAGGGTTGAACGGAGGAGGAGGAGGAGGAGGAGGAGGAGGGGGGGGAGGAGGAGGAGGAGGAGGAGGAGGAGGAGGAGGAGGAGGAGGAGGAGGAGGAAGGAAGAAAGGACTATGGGGGTCCTTGGTGCTCTCAGAACATGGTGGTTTTCTAGCAGATGTTTTATGACCCAACTATTGTAGGTAACATCATCAGAGTTTAATTCTTAAATTAAGAATTAAACTCTGCCCACAGGCCAGAAGTGGGGAGAATCTCTTTCTTAATTTGTAAAGGGTATAAACACACACACACACACACACACACACACACACACTGTTGTGTAGAAATGCCACAACTGCACCCTTTGCAGGGATCTCCAAGCCTGATCCAAGGAGGAGCGGGGAAGCATAGAGGAAGGGGCTGGATGGCCCACCAGGAGACGGGGAGTTCTAGTCCTGCCATAGGCATGGAAGCCGATTGGGTGTCTTTGGGCAATCACCAGGAGACGGGGAGTTCTAGTCCTGCCATAGGCATGGAAGCCGATTGGGTGTCTTTGGGCAATCACCAGGAGACGGGGAGTTCTAGTCCTGCCATAGGCATGGAAGCCGATTGGGTGTCTTTGGGCAATCACCAGGAGACGGGGAGTTCTAGTCCTGCCATAGGCATGGAAGCCAATTGGGTGTCTTTGGGCCAACCACCAGGAGACTGGGAGTTCTAGTCCTGCCTTAGGCATGGAAGCCGATTGGGTGTCTGTGGGCCAACCACCAGGAGACGGGGAGTTCTAGTCCTGCCATAGGCATGGAAGCCAATTGGGTGTCTGTGGGCCAACCACCAGGAGACAGGGAGTTCTAGTCCTGCCATAGGCATGGAAGCCGATTGGGTGTCTTTGGGCAATCACCAGGAGACGGGGAGTTCTAGTCCTGCCATAGGCATGGAAGCCGATTGGGTGTCTTTGGGCAATCACCAGGAGACGGGGAGTTCTAGTCCTGCCATAGGCATGGAAGCCGATTGGGTGTCTTTGGGCAATCACCAGGAGACGGGGAGTTCTAGTCCTGCCATAGGCATGGAAGCCAATTGGGTGTCTTTGGGCCAACCACCAGGAGACTGGGAGTTCTAGTCCTGCCTTAGGCATGGAAGCCGATTGGGTGTCTGTGGGCCAACCACCAGGAGACGGGGAGTTCTAGTCCTGCCATAGGCATGGAAGCCAATTGGGTGTCTGTGGGCCAACCACCAGGAGACAGGGAGTTCTAGTCCTGCCATAGGCATGGAAGCCGATTGGGTGTCTGTGGGCAATCACCAGGAGACGGGGAGTTCTAGTCCTGCCATAGGCGTGGAAGCCGATTGGGTGTCTTTGGGCCAACCACCAGGAGACGGGGAGTTCTAGTCGACCCGTAATTCTGTTCATGACCCATTGAGGCCTAAAAGAGCAGAAGAGAAAAGCAGGAAGGAGAGGAAGTTGGATCATAAATCTAGATAAAAAAGAGCGGAGGGAAGAGAAGGGGGGGAGAAGGGAAAAATATCAAGCAGGGCAGAAGCTGACCGGGGAAGCCGAAAGCGGAAGGGGCTGGATGGGCCCCCCTGGGGGTCAGCCGTTGGGGACCCAGCCCTGACCCCCCCCCCCGTCCTTCTCTCCCTCTCTAGGAGCAGCCCAGGAGGGTCAAGAGGTTCAAGAAGTTTTTCAAGAAGGTCAAGAAAGGAGTCAAGAAAGTAATCAAGAAATTATTCAAGAAACCGAAGGTCATCGGGGTCGCCATCCCCTTCTAAGGAGAGATTCGGAAGGGCCGGCGGCCTCCGCACTCCGATCCCAAGGAAACTGGCAGAGAAAAACCATGCAGGATGTTTTGGGGTCCATCCAATCATTCCCCAAAATGATGCCTCAGCAATAAATAAATGAATAAATAAATATATACTTGTATGTGGTTTTTTCCCCTAACGTCTATGTTTAAAAGACTAACAGAATAACAGAGTTGGAAGGGACCTTGGAAGTCATCTAGTCCAACCCCCCTGCTCAAGCAGGAGCCCCTTACGGAATGATAGGAGAAGAGTTGGAAGCGCCTCTAGAGGTCATCTAGTCCAACCCCCTGCTCAAGCAGGAGCCCCTTACGGAATGATAGGAGAAGAATTGGAAGGGACCTTGGAGGTCATCTAGTCCATCCCCCCTGCTCAAGCAGGAGCCCCTTACGGAATGACAGGAGAAGAGTTGGAAGGGACCTTGGAGGTCATCTAGTCCAACCCCCCTGCTCAAGCAGGTGACCTTATGCTGTCCTGGACCAATGGCTGTCCAATCTCTTGCTAAGTGAGACATTTATGAAGTGAATTTTACCTCAGCTGATGACTTTTCTTGCCACGTTTGTTAAGTGAATCACTGCAGTTGGTAAATTAAGAACATGGTCATTAAGTGAAACTGGCTTCCCCTTGACATGTCAGAAGGTTGAAAAAGGGAACAAGAAAGGAAGGGAGGGAAGGGGGGATTTGTTTAACAAGTATGGAGAGAGAAGTCTTAAGATGAGGAATAACTCGCCTTGCAAATGTCTCACTTAGCAACATAAATTTCTGCTTCCACTGTGGTCGCAAGTGGAGGACTCCCTGTATTAATCTGACTGTGCGATGGGTGGCCATAGAAACAATCCCAATAAACAACCAGCAAAGGCATAAACCTCTCCTGGCCAGGGATCTTCAAAAGGTTGTCCTGTTTTCAAAGTTATAAAAAGGAGAAGATGTGCAGATCTATTCCAGACAGTGGCGTAGCGTGGGTTGTCAGCACCCGGGGCAAGGCAAGTAATTTGTGCCCCCTAACCCGTGGATTTTAGCACTCAGGGGAGGCAGCTCTTCTTGTGGTGTCGAGCCCACGCACCTCCCGCGAGGATCCGGCAGGCAGCCGCTGCCCAAAGGGCTCAGCCATCCGGGTCCGACACTCGTTGCCTCGCCTTGGGGAGAAGCGGGCGCCCTTTGCGTGGTGCGGGCCTGGGACACCCGATGCTCCTTTCTACAGAGGGCGACTGCCCGAAAGCCGGGGCAAGAGGGTGTTCCCGGGCCGCCGCGGGGCCCAGGTCGCCGCTCCTCTGGCTGGCTCGGAACGGAGGAGTCTTCCAGGGTCTCCGCACGACCGTTGCTTCGAAAGACCTGCGCCTTTAAGTCTCGCCTGGCCCCCTCGGGTGGCGCTGGCGGGTGCGAGGAGCCGGCGCTGGGCTCAGCCAGGGGGATGGCCCGGGAGGGTTTGGCCCCTACTGTCCGCTGTTCGCTCCCCGACTCTCGCCGGCCCAGGAGCGCCCAGGCGCCGCCGCCGCCAACTCCAGAGACCCGCGGAGGAGAGCTTCCGAGTCGGGTCTCTGGAGCGCGCCCCCCCAGATGTTGCACCCGGTGCGGCCGGCCCCCCCTGCACCCCCCACGCTACGCCTCTGTTGATCACCCAGTGTTTCTCAACCTTGGTGACTTTAAGTCCTGTGGACTTCAACTCCCAGAATCCCCCAGCCAGCTGTGCTGGCTGGGGGATTCTGGGAGCTGAAGTCCACAGGACTTAAAGTCGCCAAGGTTGAGAAGCACTGATCTAACCTGTCTCTGTAAGAACTTTCCTGAATTCGGCACCTTCCCCCTTCATGGTGTCATGAATGGTGCGACTCTATTTTCCTCCTGCCGACAAGCAGCCGATTTTTGCCACCAATGCTGGAAATTTGGTTGCTTTGCTCCCCACTTTTTAAAGGGGAGACTAGGAAGGACCTCAATGATCTTTCAGAAGGAATGGAGGCAAGTTGGATGCCCACAATTCTCACCAAAGGAGCGATCCTGGAAAGTTTAATATTTAACTTAAACAAGTGGTATAATACCACTTTACAAGGCCTTGGGAAGGCCACACTTGGAATACTCCATTCAGTTTTGGTCACCATAATGTAGAAAAGACGTGGAGACTCTGGAAAGAGTGCAAAGAAGAGCAAGAAAGAGGATTAGGAGACCGGAGACTAAAATATATGAAGAACGGTTGCAGGAACTGGGTATGTCTAGTTTAATGACAAGAAGGACCAGGGGAGACATGATAGCAGTGTTCCGATATCTCAGGGGTTGCCCCAAAGAAGAGGGAGTCAAACTATTCTCCAAGGCACCTGAGGGCAGAATAAGAAGCAATGGGTGGAAACTAATCAAGGAGAGAAGCAACTTAGAATTGAGGAGGAATTCCCTGACAGTCAGAACAATCAATCAGTGGAACAGAAGTTGCCTCCAGAAGTTGTGGATGCCCCAACACTGGAAGTCTTCGAGAAGATGTTGGATAGCCATTTGTCTGAAATGGTATAGGGCTTCCTGCCTAGGCAGGGGGTTGGACTAGATGACCTCCAAGGTCCCTTCCAACTCTGCTGTTGTGTTGTATTATTATAACACCGCCTCCCTTCAGCCCCTCGCTTTCTTAAGCATCCCTGGGTGTTTATTCCATTTTGCAAAGCATTACAATCTCTAGCTTCTGACTTGTTTCACAACCCTTTGTGGGATTTTTACACATCATTCCCTGGATAGTGGATTTTCAGTTTTTGGAATGAAATTTTTTTTGGTTATGAAATAAAATTTTTGGATATATGATTTATAAAGGATAAAAATAAACCTAAGGTGTAAAAGATGTGATGAATGTTTAATACTATAGTAAGTAGAGACTATGTTACCTTAGAGAGATATTTTGTATACTAAATAGATTAATAACAATGGAAAGAATGACTGAGATATATATGAATTGAAACACTTGGTAAACTTTTGGTTTTATATAGGGAAAATATTATTGGACTTTGAATATGTGATACACAGTATAAGTATTGTATTCTCTAATGATAATTGAAAGCAATGTTATAAAACATGAATTCAAGGAAAGTTATTCCTCTTTATTCTTTAAATACATAACAGAAAAAGATGAGTGATTTTATAAAGATTTATTGTTATTCAACAGATAATTAAGTATTTAAGAAAATAAGGTGCTTTGAAATGAAGGAACGCTAATTTTTAACTCAACATATAAAAGCTCAATAATGGGGATATACTTGGCTATGTTTGATGAACAATTAGTAATTATACTTGTAACTGGAAAGATGGATGCGCAAAAACTTGTGACCAGACGACATGCTACACAAAATTGAAACTGGATATATGTTTTATTTGTTTTTATGCTAAAAATAATAAAAAAAATTAAAAATTTAAAAAGAAAAATGTTACACAGAGACAAAAAAAGTCGCATTTTGCAATGAAAAGACTAACTGGGTCCCATTTCAGCATTTATTTTCATTTTTTTTTTAAGTTGCGTTACAAATATTTATTGCCATTTCAATCAACCCTTTCCCCCCCCAATCAACTCCTCTTTGGCTGCAATGTTTGATTTTTCTACCTGCGTACAGAGTTCAAATTCTATTTCAAATTTGAATTTACATAAAAGCATAGCAAGCCCCGATCCGATCCAAGCTGGACAACTGGAGAATGAACATCATTTTCTGCAGAAATGGCTTTTCTCCGATCTCAAGACATTTGAGGCCAGGTCCTTCTTTATCATCATGCGTTTTTTACCCAACCCAAAAGTACCTTAATTCCATCCTTAACGACTTTCTTCCAGACTTTCTTCCAGAACTTCTTGAAACGCCTCCTGAATTTCTTGGAACGTTCGGGGTCCCCCTAGAGAGGAAGAAAAGGGTCATATTTGGTCAACCCTCGTCCCCCAAAAGGCAGCGCCTCTCTCTGCCTCTGGGATGCTCTGTGGCCAGATCTGGAGCCCTGCAAAGGAGGCAGCTGGGGCCTTTCTGGACAATGAAGGGATCATATTTTTGTAAATTAAGAATAGAATAGTAGAGAATAGAATAGGTATTGGAATATATCTTCCGTTTTTTAATTGGGTTTAGGGGATTGTAGGGTATTTTAGTTATAGTGGGTTTTAGCGCAGGGATAATTTTGTTTAATTCTTATTTTACCTATTTATGTATTTTATATTAGTATTTTTAATTTCCCTGTGCACCGCTCCGAGTCCCTTTGGGGAGAGGAGGCGGTCTACAAATAAAAAATTATTAATTATTATTATTATTAATATAGAGTAGAATATCATCATAGGTCAGCAATTTCTGTAATGGTGCAGAGTGCCCAGAGGCTGAGAGAGCCCCAACCAGCAGCAAGGTCTTCCAGAAAAACCCTTCCATCATTGGTTCCTCTGCTACGAAGATCCGCAGCAGATCTGGCTCCTGGGACCAGGAGGTCCTCTTTTATGCTCCGATAGGCAGGTTATCTGCTTGCTGGCTGGTGGCCAAGGGTTTTCCCCCACTGAATTCTCCAAGGTCCTTCCTGAAAAACAGGAGATCCTTCCTTGAGAGAGAGGGGCGGATGGAGGACAGATGAACCAGGACTTTGAGACTTATTTATTGTCACCAATGTTCTTCTGGCACCTCTCCAGATCGGGGTTCAACAATCCTGGCTATTCCCCAGCTTCACTGGCTGAGGAATTCTGGGAGCTGAAGTCCACCCATCATAAAGTTGCCAAACTTGAGAAATTGTCTTACAGGGTAAGGTCTTTTTTTACATATCAATATTTTTTTTTTAATTTTTAGCATAAAAATAAATAAAACATATATCCAGTTTCAATTTTGTGTAGCATGTTGTTTGGTCACAAGTTTTTGTGCATCAATCTTTCCAGTTACAAGTATAATTACTAATATCACCATTACTGAATCCCCATTCCCTCCCCACTCCAGGGGAAGGATTATGCAAAACCTCCATTCCCTCCCCACTCCAGGGGAAGGTTTATGCAAAATCCCCATTCCCTCCCTGTTAGATCAGACAAAGGATTCCGACTCAGGCATGGTCAAAACAACAGGAACGTTTATTCACACTATTTACAACACACACAAGATTCAACTGGCAAGGTTTCTTCTCTGGCAACCTCTTATATAGAGTTACCAGGCAGGAAACTCCTAGCAAGCAGTTGCAACATTGTAACTCCTTTCCAGACAGATTCCAGACAGCTTGTCTCTGTTAATCACTGCAGCTGCTGGCTCAGCTCCGGAATGCGGTGACTCATAGGTTACCAGACGAGTTGTCTGGGACATAGGCTTGGGGACTCAACACTCCTTCCCCCATAGTCAGTGCGCATGTGTCTAGGTTCTCTGTCCAACACAGTACATGCGCACGCGTAGTCGTTCAGATAGGCGGGGCGGTGTCGGGTCCGCCGTGACCGCCTTAGTTCTTGAGGAGGCTCCTCCCTGTGGGACACGGAGCCTTCGCCTACGTCATCGCGGCCTGCCCTCGGAGGTGGAGTCGCCGTAGGCGGCAATGCCGACCCTAGCAAGTCCGGGTGAGGGGGCGTGGCGACCGGGCTTGAGGTAGTTGGCATTTGCTGGCGAGTATTATTCTGGTAGGGTGGTTCCCCGATGGGCGAGGCCCCCAGCTGAGAGTCAGATTGGGCTGTGAGGTCCTGGCGGTCTTTCCATGCTGTTCCCGCCGATACGAGGTCTGGACCGGCTAGGGACTCCGGGGTTCCAAACAACTGCTCGGCTTGAGCAGAGAACAACGGCCCAACGGGGGCCAACGGGCAGGAACGGCCTGGCGTGGTGACTGCTGTTTCGGGCAGGCGGCGCCTCAGTTGATCCAGGTGGCGCCGCCACTCGGATCCATCCTGAAGGCCGACTCTGTAAGAACAGGGTCCGGTTACGTCCAAAATGGTTGCGGCAATCCATCGCGGCTCCCCTGAAAAGTTCCTTGCCCAAACCAGGTCCCCAATTTCAAATAAACGAGGAGTGGGAATCTGCAGGTTGCCCCTCTGCAACCCATCGTAATCGGGGTGCAGTCTGTCCAGAGTGGTCCGCAAGCGTCGGCCCATCAAGAGCTCCGCGGGGCTTTTCCCTGTGGCTGGGCAAGGTGTGACATGCTGTCCCAAAAGGTACGCGGCCACCCTTGCCTGCCAGTCCCCTTTATCCAAACGGGCCAAGGCTTCCTTGGCTGAGCGCACGGCTCGTTCCGCGCGTCCATTAGACGCCGGGTGATAAGGGGCGACCGGCGCGTGGCGGATCCCTTGGGTGGCCAGAAAGTCCAAGAAGGTGGAGGATTGAAATTGGGGTCCGTTGTCGGACACAACAACGTCCGGCAACCCGTGGGTCGCGAACAGACGGCGCAAGGCACGCACCGTGCTCTCCGCTGTGGTGGAAGCCATGAGAATCACCTCCACCCAGCGTGAGAACGCATCCACCACCACGAGGAAATTCTGGCCATGGAAGGGACCCGCGAAATCCAAGTGGAGCCTGGACCATGGGCACCTGGGGGCGTCCCACTCCCTCGGCGGGGAGACCGGCAGGGCCGGCCGGGACGATTGGCAGGAGGAGCAGGCGGCCACCCATTCCGCCACTTCAGCGTCCATGCCGGGCCACCAGACATAGCTCCGGGCCAATGCCTTCATACGGACGATGCCTGGGTGGTTGGCATGGAGCGACTGAAGAACCATGTGCCGGAGAGGGGAAGGGACGATGACCTGATCTCCCCAACACAAGCACCCGCAATGGAGCGAGAGCTCCAGCTGGCGTGACTTGTAAGGCCGAAAGTTTTCAGCCACACTGCCCGAAGGCCAGCCCCTCAGCACCCATCGGCAGACCTGGGCGAGGACGGGGTCTGCGCGGGTGTGAGCGGCAACGGCGGAAGAGGACAGGGGCAAGTCCGACTCCGCGACCATCAGGACAGAGAGAGCAGGCACAGGGGCCGGATCCGGCCCCGGGAGAGGGCAGCGGCTTAGGGCATCAGCATGCCCTATCTGCTTGCCAGGACGGTATAGCAGCGTATAGTCATACGCTGCCAGGAATTCCGTCCAGCGGGTCATCCTGGGCGACAGGATGGGGGGTGTTGGACGGTCACCGGCCAATAGCCCAAGGAGCGGCTTATGGTCCGTGACAACAGAAAAGGTCCGCCCATAGAGGTAATTGTGGAACTTCTTAATCCCGGACACTACAGCCAAAGCCTCCTTGTCGATTTGGCTGTAGTTTCTCTCCGTTTGAGACATTGTCCGGGAGTAAAAAGCAATGGGGGCTTCCGAGCCGTCTGGAAAGACGTGGCTAAGGACAGCCCCCAGGCCAAAAGGGGAGGCATCGCACGCAAGCGTCAGAGGAAGCCTGTCATGGTACTGGACTAGTACCGCATCTGACGTGAGCATGGCTTTGACAGCCGCGAACGCGTGTGCTTCGCGGCTGCCCCAGTGCCAGGCCGCGGATCGGTCGAGCAACCGATGCAGCGGCTCGGCTAGCGATGCCTTATGGGGAATAAACGGCGCGTAGAAATTCAAAAGGCCGAGGAATGCCTGCAGCTCCGTTTTGGAGGCAGGAGTGGGGGCCTTTTGGATGGCCTCGACCTTGGAGGGGGTTGGGTGAATTCCTTGGGCGTCAATCATGAAACCCAGGAATTCCACCCTAGGCGCAGCAAACGTACATTTGCTGCGTTTCAACTTTAAACCCGCGCCCCTGAAAACTCTGAGGACCTTCCGTAACGTTTTGGCGAGTTCTGATATGCTGGAAGCAGCAATCAGGACGTCGTCAAAATACGGTACAACGCCAGGGAGCCCATGGAGCAGTCGCTCCATGAGGCTCTGGAAGATCCCCGGGGCTACGGACACGCCGAATTGGAGACGGCGACAGCGGAAAGCCCCACGGTGGGTCACGATGGTCTGCGCTTCCGCAGCCTCGTCATCCACCGGGAGCTGTTGGTAGGCCTGCGCCATATCCAGTTTCGCGAACACTCGACCTCGTCCCAATGAGTGGAGTAGGTCTTGCACCACCGGAACCGGGTATGGGTTCGCCTGAAGCCCGAGGTTGATCGTCGACTTATAGTCGGCGCAGATCCTCACGGACCCGTCGGGCTTAATGGGGACCACAATTGGGGTCTCCCATTTCGCCTGATCGACGGGTTCGAGCACGCCCTGCGCCACCAATCGATCCAATTCCGCTTCAACCTTGGGCTTCAGCGCGAACGGCAGCCTGCGGGCCTTCAAGCGGACTGGAGCAACCTGGGGATCCAAATTTAGGGAAACTGGAGTGCCTTTGTACGTTCCTAAGCTGCCATCAAAGACGTCGTTGAACTCTCTGATTACTTCGTCTACCGGAGAACTGGCTGGCACGCTGTGTACTCCTTGGACTGACAGTCCCAAGGCTGGAAACCAGTCCAATCCGATCAAGGCAGCTAGGGGTTTGGCCACTACCAGGATGGGAAGGGATCCGTGGAAGGGGCCGTAGTCTACTCTCACTCTGTGCAGACCTAGAATGGGAATTTGTGAGCCCTGGTAATCTTTCAGGATCGTCGCCGTGGGGCCGAGATCCCGCTTCCTGAGCTTGGGGCAAAGCTTAACTAAATGCGCCCAGGACATGAGTGATCTAGAGGACCCTGAATCTATTTCCATTTTTACCCCCACCCCCTCTAAGCAAACCACTGTTGACAGTCTCCTACTCTCTGCCTGGTCGTAGCTTAGAGCTGGGGGCATCTCCGCCAGCGCGAAGCAGTCGGTCGGCTGTGGCTGGTAGCGTCCTGAACGCTTCTGCGACCCTCGTTGTCCTGGTGGAACGGTTCTGGAGGCGGCAGCTGGCGTTGTCGCTGGAGCGGCAGCACGGCACACAGCTGCTAGGTGTCCTTTCCTGCCACATCTGCGGCACACCGATGCCTTGAATGGGCACTCTGGTCTCTGGTGGGCCCCTCCGCAGCCTAGGCAGTTCCCGGACTTCTGCTGCGGTGTGAATGCGCGATTCGGCACGCGCCCGGTCACCCTCATGCAGTCCCCACGGTCATCCTCCTCCAGCTCATCCAGCGGCGCTATTTCGTCTACCAGACACGCTCGCGGAGTGGGGAAAAGAGGAGGGCGCGCGCGGCCCATGTCGGATGTGGAGATCTCCGACAATTCTGTCGCACGTGCTTCTTCCACCGCTTGCTCGAGAGTCAGGACAGTTTTTGAAAGCAAGCGGCGCTTTAGGCGGATGTCTCTTACGCCGCATACAAACTGCTCCAGTAGGGATTCCTCCAGGAAGCCAGCAGGGAACTCGCAGGGGATTGCGGTCGCTCTCAATTTCTGCAGGAACTCGGCTACCGACTGTTGCGGCTGTTGCACACATTGCCTGAATGCATAGCGATGCGCTATGCGGGAAGGCGCCGGCGCGTAGTGTGCTCTCAGGCGGCCCAGGAGATCGTCCCACGGCACTTCGTGCACCGCTGCGGGTGCTGCTATGGTTCGGGCGGTAGCAAACAATTCAGGGCCGTCGCACTGGAGGAATAGGCTCAGCTTCCTGGCAGGCGCGAGTTCGCCGTAGTCGCTGGCTATCAAGAAGCACTCGAACCGGGCTAAGAAGGAAGCCCATTGTTCCTTCATCGGGTCGAACGGTGCAAATGGAGGCATTGTCGCCGTAGCCATGGTGAGGCTGTGCGTCGCGCTGCGCTCTGTTGTTGAAGTATTCGTTACCCGTTGCGTTCTAAGGCCACGGCCTGAATCCCACCTTCGTCGCCAGTGTTAGATCAGACAAAGGATTCCGACTCAGGCATGGTCAAAAAAACAGGAACGTTTATTCACACTATTTACAACACACACAAGATTCAACTGGCAAGGTTTCTTCTCTGGCAACCTCTTATATAGAGTTACCAGGCAGGAAACTCCTAGCAAGCAGTTGCAACATTGTAACTCCTTTCCAGACAGATTCCAGACAGCTTGTCTCTGTTAATCACTGCAGCTGCTGGCTCAGCTCCGGAATGCGGTGACTCATAGGTTACCAGACGAGTTGTCTGGGACATAGGCTTGGGGACTCAACACTCCCCACTCCAGGGGAAGGTTTATGCAAAATCCCCATTCCCTCCCCACTCCAGGGGAAGGTTTATGCAAAATCCCCATTCCCTCCCCACTCCAGGGGAAGGATTATGCAAAGCCTCCATTCCCTCCTCACTCCAGGGCAAGGATTATGCAAAACCTCCATTCCCTCCCCACTCCAGGGGAAGGATTATGCAAAGCCTCCATTCCCTCCTCACTCCAGGGCAAGGATTATGCAAAATCCCCATTCCCTCCCCATTCCAGGGGAAGGATACTGCAAAACCTCCATTCCCTCCTCACTCCAGGGAAAGGTTTATGCAAAATCCCCATTCCCTCCCCACTCCAGGGGAAGGATACTGCAAAACCTCCATTCCCTCCTCACTCCAGGGGAAGGATTATGCAAAATCCCCATTCCCTCCCCACTCCAGGGGAAGGATTATACAAAATCCCCATTCCCTCCCCACTCCAGGGGAAGGATTATGCAAAGCCTCCATTCCCTCCTCACTCCAGGGGAAGGATTATGCAAAATCCCCATTCCCTCCCCACTCCAGAGGAAGGATTATGCAAAGCCTCCATTCCCTCCCCACTCCAGGGCAAGGATTATGCAAAATCCCCATTCCCTCCCCACTCCAGGGGAAGGATTATGCAAAATCCCCATTCCCTCCCCACTCCAGGGGAAGGATTATGCAAAATCCCCATTCCCTCCCCACTCCAGGGGAAGGTTTATGCAAAATCCCCATTCCCTCCCCACTCCAGGGGAAGGTTTATGCAAAATCCCCATTCCCTCCCCACTCCAGGGGAAGGTTTATGCAAAATCCCCATTCCCTCCCCACTCCAGGGGAAGGATTATGCAAAGCCTCCATTCCCTCCTCACTCCAGGGGAAGGATTATGCAAAATCCCCATTCCCTCCCCACTCCAGGGGAAGGTTTATGCAAAATCCCCATTCCCTCCCCACTCCAGGGGAAGGTTTATGCAAAATCCCCATTCCCTCCCCACTCCAGGGGAAGGATTATGCAAAGCCTCCATTCCCTCCTCACTCCAGGGGAAGGATTATGCAAAATCCCCATTCCCTCCCCACTCCAGGGGAAGGTTTATGCAAAATCCCCATTCCCTCCCCACTCCAGGGGAAGGTTTATGCAAAATCCCCATTCCCTCCCCACTCCAGGGGAAGGATTATGCAAAGCCTCCATTCCCTCCTCACTCCAGGGGAAGGATTATGCAAAATCCCCATTCCCTCCCCACTCCAGGGGAAGGATTATGCAAAATCCCCATTCCCTCCCCACTCCAGGGGAAGGTTTATGCAAAATCCACATTCCTTCCCCACTCCAGGGGAAGGATACTGCAAAATCCCCATTCCCTCCCCACTCCAGGGGAAGGATACTGCAAAATCCACATTCCCTCCCCACTCCAGGGGAAGGATACAGCAAAATCCCCATTCCCTCCTCACTCCAGGGGAAGGTTTATGCAAAATCCCCATTCCCTCCCCACTCCAGGGGAAGGATTATGCAAAATCCCCATTCCCTCCTCACTCCAGGGGAAGGATTATGCAAAGCCTCCATTCCCTCCTCACTCCAGGGGAAGGATTATGCAAAGCCTCCATTCCCTCCTCACTCCAGGGAAAGGATTATGCAAAATCCCCATTCCCTCCCCACTCCAGGGGAAGGATTATGCAAAATCCCCATTCCCTTCCCACTCCAGGGGAAGGATTATGCAAAATCCCCATTCCCTCCCCACTCCAGGGGAAGGATTATGCAAAATCCCCATTCCCTCCCCACTCCAGGGGAAGGATTATGCAAAATCCCCATTCCCTCCCCACTCCAGGGGAAGGATTATGCAAAATCCCCATTCCCTCCTCACTCCAGGGGAAGGTTTATGCAAAATCCCCATTCCCTCCCCACTCCAGGGGAAGGATACTGCAAAATCCCCATTCCCTCCTCACTCCAGGGGAAGGATTATGCAAAATCCCCATTCCCTCCTCACTCCAGGGGAAGGATTATGCAAAATCCCCATTCCCTCCTCACTCCAGGGGAAGCATACTGCAAAATCCACATTCCCTCCCCACTCCAGGGGAAGGATTATGCAAAATCTCCATTCCCTCCCCACTCCAGGGGAAGGATTATGCAAAATCCCCATTCCCTCCCCACTCCAGGGGAAGGATACTGCAAAATCCACATTCCCTCCCCACTCCAGGGGAAGGATACTGCAAAATCCCCATTCCCTCCCCACTCCAGGGGAAGGATACTGCAAAATCCACATTCCCTCCCCACTCCAGGGAAAGGATACCGCAAAATCCACATTCCCTCCCCACTCCAGGGTAAGGATACTGCAAAATCCCCATTCCCTCCTCACTCCAGGGGAAGGATTATGCAAAATCCCCATTCCCTCCTCACTCCAGGGGAAGGATTATGCAAAATCCCCATTCCCTCCTCACTCCAGGGGAAGGATACAGCAAAATCCACATTCCCTCCCCACTCCAGGGGAAGGATACTGCAAAATCCCCATTCCCTCCCCACTCCAGGGGAAGGATACTGCAAAATCCACATTCCCTCCCCACTCCAGGGAAAGGATACCGCAAAATCCACATTCCCTCCCCACTCCAGGGTAAGGATACTGCAAAATCCCCATTCCCTCCTCACTCCAGGGGAAGGATTATGCAAAATCCCCATTCCCTCCTCACTCCAGGGGAAGGATTATGCAAAATCCCCATTCCCTCCTCACTCCAGGGGAAGGATACTGCAAAATCCACATTCCCTCCCCACTCCAGGGGAAGGATTATGCAAAATCTCCATTCCCTCCCCACTCCAGGGGAAGGATTATGCAAAGCCTCCATTCCCTCCTCACTCCAGGGGAAGGTTTATGCAAAATCCCCATTCCCTCCCCACTCCAGGGGAAGGATACTGCAAAATCCACATTCCCTCCCCACTCCAGGGGAAGGATACTGCAAAATCCCCATTCCCTCCCCACTCCAGGGGAAGGATACTGCAAAATCCACATTCCCTCCCCACTCCAGGGAAAGGATACCGCAAAATCCCCATTCCCTCCCCACTCCAGGGTAAGGATACTGCAAAACCTCCATTCCCTCCCCACTCCAGGGGAAGGTTTATGCAAAATCCCCATTCCCTCCTCACTCCAGGGGAAGGATTATGCAAAGCCTCCATTCCCTCCTCTCCAGGGGAAGGATACTGCGAAACCTCCATTCCCCTCCCACTCTGAGGCCAGCCGGAGGTGGTGTTTGCTGGTTCTCTGAACTACTCAAAATTTCCACTACTGGTTCTCCAGAACCTGTCAGAACCTGCTGAATTCACCCCTGTATCAAAGGTTAAAACATATGAAGAACAGTTGCAGGAACTGGGTATGTCTAGTTTAATGAAAAGAAGGATTAGGGGAGACATGATAGCAGTCTTCCAATATCTCAGGGGTTGCCACAAAGAAGAGAGAGTCAAACTATTCTCCAAGGCACCTGAAGGCAGAACAAGAAGCAATGGGTGGAAACTAATGCAGGAGAGAAGCAACCTAGAATTTAGGAGAAATTTCCTGACAGTGAGAACAATCAACCAGTGGAACATCTTGCCTCCAGATGTTGTGGGTATTTCAACATTGGAGGTTTTTAAAGAAGGCACTGGACAACCATTTATTGAAAATGGCATTGGGTCTCCTGCTTAAGAGGGGGTTGGACTAGAAGACCTCCAAAGTCCTTCCAACTCTGTTATTCTGTCACTCTTTAAGGATCTTCTGCTTAAGCCGAGCGTTGGACTAGATGACCTCCAAGGTGTTTTCCTACTCGGTTATTCGAGGAGGACCCTGATGAGCCAGGCCAAACAGCAGAGAACACGCTTCCTATATTGCACATCTGAACCAATTTAGGTAATCATTTTATGAACTGTAGTGGAAGATCCATCCAAAATTGGTTGGAGCTAGAAGCTTTAGGCCAAGATTCAGGCTGATCTGAAGACCTTCCCCTGCAAGATAGTCCTTGCCAACTTTGGCAGCTTTAAGAGGGATGGCGTACAATATTGGTATTGTGTACAGTTCTGGTCACCATACCTTCAGAAGGATGTGATGGAAATGGAAAAGGGGCAGAGGAGGGCAACCAGAAGGATTAGGGGGCTGGAACACCTTCCTTACCATCTGAGGCTGCAACGGCTGGGCCTCTTCACTCTAGAACGACGGCGCCTGAGAGGTGACCTGATGGAAGTCTATCAAATCATGCACGGTGTGGACAAAGTAGAAAAGGAAAAACGGTTTTCCCTATCGCACAACACTAGAACTAGGGGGCACTCCGTGAAACTTTTGATAGCTAGACCTCCAACAAATAAGAGGAAGGACTTTTCCACCCAGAGGATCACTGATCTATGGAACTCGCTACCAGAAGAAGCGGTGACAGCTGTCAGCCTCGACATGTTTAAGAAAGGATTAGACGAGTTCATGGAGAACAAGGGCATCCATGGCTATCATGATGAATGCCTAAGGACACCCTCCGGGATGGAGAGATAGGCAGGATATCTCTCAATGCCATTTGCAGGGAATCATAAGCAGGTGAAGACATCTGCTTGGGAAGACCCTGAAGTCAATGGGGAGCCACTGTGGGAGACAGAAGGCTAGACTGGATGGGCTGTGGCCTCTTCCAGCAAGGCTATTCTTATGTTCTTATGATCAGAAAGAAAGAAAGAAAGAAAGAAAGAAAGAAAGAAAGAAAGAAAGAAAGAAAGAAAGAAAGAAAGAAAGAAAGAAGGAAGGAAGGAAGGAAGGAAGGAAGGAAGGAAGGAAGGAAGGAAAGAAAGAAAGAAAGAAAGAAAGAAAGAAAGAAAGAAAGAAAGAAAGAAAGAAAGAAAGAAAGAAAGAAAGGATGAGAGGAGTTCATGGAGAACAAGGGTATCCATGGCTATCATGATGGATGCCTAAGGACACCCTCCGGGTTGGAGAGATAGGCAGGAGATCTCTCAATGCCATTTGCAGGGAATCATAAGCAGGTGAAGACGTCTGCTTGGGAAGACCCTGAAGTCAATGGGGAGCCACTGTGGGAGACAGAAGGCTAGACTGGATGGGCTGTGGCCTCTTCCAGCAAGGCTATTCTTATGTTCTTATGATCAGAAAGAAAGAAAGAAAGAAAGAAAGAAAGAAAGAAAGAAAGAAAGAAAGAAAGAAAGAAAGAAAGAAAGAAAGAAAGAAAGAAAGAAAGAAAGAAAGGATGAGAGGAGTTCATGGAGAACAAGGGTCTCCATGGCTATCATGATGGATGCCTAAGGACACCCTCCGGGATGGAGAGATAGGCAGGAGATCTCTCAATGCCATTTGCAGGGAATCATAAGCAGGTGAAGACATCTGCTTGGGAAGACCCTGAAGCCAATGGGGAGCCACTGTGGGAGACAGAAGGCTGGACTGGATGGGCTGTGGCCTCTTCCAGCAAGGCTATTCTTATGTTCTTATGTTCTTATGATCTGAAAGGAAGGAAGGAAGGAAGGAAGGAAGGAAGGAAGGAAGGAAGGAAGGAAGGAAGGAAGAGAGGAGTTCATGGAGAACAAGGGTATCAATGGCTATCATGATGGATGCCTAAGGACACCCTCTGGGTTGGAGAGATAGGCAGGATGTCTCTCAATGCCATTTGTAGGGAATCATAAGCAGGTGAAGACATCTGCTTGGGAAGACCCTGAAGCCAATGGGGAGCCACTGTGGGAGACAGAAGGCTGGACTGGATGGGCTGTGGCCTCTTCCAGCAAGGCTGTTCTTAGGTTCTTATGGCGTTCAACACCCAGAGTTTCCACCTGGAGATGAAGGTAGAGGAATCCTGATCTGGAGAAGTTCCAGAGCAGGGGGTCTCCAACCTTGGTGTAGTAAGGGAACCTCACCGAGGCAGTGTTGTAGTAGGAAGACACGGCCAGAAACCTTAAGAAACACTATCGTCACAAGAACCAGACTAGAAGCTGCTAGAATGCCAATGCCAGCCTTGGCTCACCGATATAGGAACTCTGAACGCATTTTAAATGAACCTCGTGAAAATAATTACAAGGGTATCAAGACGATTAGAAACAGCTGCAGAGTACAAAATAATATAGAAACCCAGGACGTACAGGAAGAAGTTATCTTTGACATAGCGAAAGGACAGAAAACAAAGATTGATTAGCTGATGGCAAAGATTAATCAGGAGTATGGAGAACTGATTAGCTCAGGGCAAAGATTTAATCATAAAACAGTTAAAAGGGGAAGTACACCAGAGGACACGGGGGCTCATCCCTGCTCCGTGGGGATTACTTTAGGGCAGAGCAATAACAAACGCAAGGCAGGATTAGAACCCTTACCAAGGACATACACAAAATGCACAATAGTACAAAGGAAACAAAAGGACTTGAAAGAGAAAAATGGTATAAAAATGTGCCCTTACTGGATATCGGTGTCGGCTCACCCAGGAACGCTGGTCCATGCCATTGTTGCCTTCCTGAAAGAAAATATACAAAACCCTGCTTTCAACACAGCTTGCTTTGATCTTACATTCTTTCACCGCTCTGGTGATGCTCTCCCACCAGGGAAGTCCGAACCCACGGAGGAAGCTTTTCTGTTTGTTTGTTTGTTTGTCTGTCTGTTTGTCCGTTGTCAACAAGGCCCCCCTCATTAGTGACCTCCTGTCAGAGGGGGACCCGGACCTGGCCGGAATAGCGGAGACCTGGTTGGGCCACGAGGGAGGACTCCCCCTCGTTGAAATGTGCCCACCAGGCTACCGTGCTTTTCATCAGCCGCGGGCCCTAGGCAGGGGTGGTGGGGTAGCGGTCATTGTAAAAGAAGGTCTTGAGGCGAGAGAGACCATTGTGCCACAGACTACCGGTTGTGAGTCCCTCTGTGTGAAGTGGGGCCTAGGGAGGCAGTTGGGCTTGCTGGTTGTATACCTGGCTCCCCGCTATGTAGCAGCAGCCCTGCCCGAGCTCCTCGAGGTGATCGCTACGGTGGCAGTGGAGACCCCCAGACTTTTAGTCATGGGGGACTTTAATCTGCCATCGGTGGGCGAATCATCCGAGGCAGCTCGGGAGTTCATGGCTTCCATGACGGCCATGGACCTGACCCAAGTAATTCAAGGCCCCACTCACGAGGGTGGACATACACCGGATCTCATCTTTGTCTCAGGCCAATGGAAGAGTGATCTGGGTATAGGGGATATAGTCATCACGCCCTTGTCATGGTCAGACCACTCACTTCTCCGCCTCGACTTTCTGACCGCTGCTCCCCTCCGCGGGGAGGCGGAACCAGAGTCTCCAATCTGGTACCGCCCCAGGCGCCTGATGGACCCGGATGGGTTCCAGACGGCGCTTGGGCCATTTCCTGTATCCCTGACCCGTGCCCCGATGGAGGACCTCACGGCTGCATGGAATAGTGCGGCCGTGGGAGCCTTGGATCGGGTCGCGCCCTTGCGGCCTCTCGTGCGGCGGCGAAACACCCAGGCCCCTTGGTTTACCGAGGAGCTGAGGGTGATGAAACGCCGCAAGAGATGCCTAGAGAGAAGATGGAGGGCTACCCGATCTGGATCTGACCGGACACAGGTAAGAGCCCATTTACGGACTTACATTGTGGCGCTGAGAGTGGCCAAACGCCATCATTGTGCCACTCTCATAGCATCCGCAGACAACCGCCCTGCCGCCCTGTTTAGGGTGACCCGCTCCCTCCTTCAACAGAGGGTGCGGGAAGCCCCATTACAGGGTAGAGCAGAGGAATTTGTGACTTTTCTGCAGGAGAAAACCGCTCAGATACAGAACGAGTTAGCCCCCATTCATGGCCCAGTGAGATGCCACGAGGGAGATCTTGTTTGGGAGGAGTTTGACTCCGTTACTTCCGAAGATATGGACAGGTTACGTGGGCGACTGCGAGCCACCACATGTTTATTGGACCCGTGTCCCTCCTGGCTTGTACTGGCATCCTGGGAGGGGACACGAGGCTGGCTCCAAGAGGTTGTCAACGCATCCTTGAGTGAGGGTTCCTTGCCTGCTTCCCTAAAAGAGGCGATGGTGAGGCCCCTCCTCAAGAAGCCCTCTTTGGATCCAGCTCTTTTAAACAACTATCGTCCTGTCTCCAACCTTCCCTTTTTGGCGAAGGTTGTCGAGAGTGTGGTGGCAGAACAGTTTCCCCGTCACCTGGATGAAATTGATTATCTAGATCCGCGCCAGTCCGGCTTTCGGCCCGGGCATAGCACCGAGACGGCATTGGTCGCGTTGGTGGATGATCTCTGGAGGGCCAGAGATGGGGGTTGTTCCTCCATCCTGGTCCTATTAGACCTCTCGGCGGCTTTCGATACCATCGACCATGGTATCCTATTGCATCGGCTGGGGGGGTTGGGGGTGGGAGGCACCGTTCTGCGGTGGTTCTCCTCCTACCTCTCTGGCCGATCGCAATTTGTGTTGGCAGGGGGGCAGAGGTCGACCGCGAGACCCCTTATATGTGGGGTGCCTCAGGGGTCGGTCCTCTCGCCCCTCCTGTTTAACACATACATGAAGCCGCTGGGGGAGATCATCCGTGGTTTTGGGGTAGAGTACCATCTATACGCTGACGACACCCAGCTGTATATATCTACCCCAGACCACCCCAACGATGCCGTAGCGGTGATGTGCCAGTGCCTGGAAGCCGTGCGGAACTGGATGGGAAGTAACGGACTCAAGCTAAACCCGACCAAGACCGAGTGGCTGTGGTTTCCGGCTGCCCGATTCAACCAGCTCACTCCATCGCTGGCCATAGGGGGCGAACATCTTGCCCCTGTGGATGGGGCGCGCAATTTGGGTGTCCTCCTGGATACCCGGCTGTCAATGGAAGATCAGGTGACAGCCGTGGCCAGGAGGGCGTTTTACCAGGTTCGCCTGGTACGCCAATTGCGCCCCCTATTGGATCGGGACGCCCTTCGCACAGTCACTCATGCCCTCGTGACATCCCGACTGGACTATTGCAACTCTCTCTACATGGGGCTTCCCTTGAGGTGCACCCGGAGACTTCAGCTGGTCCAGAATGCAGCCGCGCGAGCAATTATGGGTACCACAAGGTACACCCATGTAACACCGCTCTTGCGCGAGCTGCACTGGCTGCCTGTCGTCTTCCGGGTGCGCTTCAAGGTATTAATTATCATCTTTAAAGCGCTCCATGGCTCGGGACCTAGCTACTTGCGGGATCGGATCCTGCCTCATACATCCTCACGACCGATTCGCTCCCACAGAGAGGGACTTCTCCGGGTGCCGTCCACTAGACTTTGTCAGCGGGCGACACCCAGGGGAAGGGCTCTCTCTGTGGCGGGCCCAGCCCTCTGGAACGACCTCCCCCCCGATATTAGGACCACCACGGATCTCCGCTCCTTCCGTCTTAAATTGAAAACACACTTTTTCTGCCTTGCCGGCCTGGGATAACTTCTCCTCTGTTTTTAGGGTTTTTTAGGGTTTTTTGGGGAATGGGGATTTTTAGTCAATGGTTTTAGTCAATGGTTTTTAGCACAGGAATTAATTTAATCTGTTTTTACATTGGTATGTATTTTGTATATTTATTGTTTTTATTTCGCCTGTGCACCGCCCCGAGTCCCTGTGGGGAGAGGGAGCGGTTAATAAATTTAACTATTATTATTATTATTATTATTTATTATTGAATTTATAAGCCGCCCTCCTCCTAAAGGACTCAGGGCGGCGTACAAAGTAAGAAACACATAGTACAAAAGTTTAAAAAAAGATTAAATAAAGAATTCAGTAAGCAATAAATTAACAATTTACACATTAGATTTAAAATAAATTAAATTAGCAATTAAAATTAATAAGTTGTTTTATAATAATACAATACTACAATAGCAGAGTTGGAAGGGACCTTGTAGGTCTTCTAGTCCAACCCCCTGCGTGGACAGGAACCTTATACCATTTCAGACAAATGGCTATCTAACATCTTTTTAAAGACTTCCAGGGTTGGGGCATTCACAACTTCTGGAGGCAAGCTGTTCCAGAGGTTAATTGTTCTAACAATTGTTCTAACAACAATTCTAACATTAACCTTTTGTTCAGGCCATGCCAACTTGCTTGGAAAAGTCAGCTTTTCAGGGCGCGCCAGAAGGATGGGAGGTCGGGAATTATGCGAAGCTCTGGGGACAGCTCTTTCCATCTAACACTTGGCAACTTTAAGACTTGTGCGCTTCAACTCCCAGAGTTCCTCAACCAGCAAAGCTCAGGGAGTTGAAGTCCACCAGTCTTTTTTTATTATTATTATTTTTAGATATTTTTTTTATTTTTAAACAAAGACCAACAAAAACATAAACACATACAACTTTCTTCCAACTCTCTAACCATATGTGATTCACATATGGTTAGAGAAAACGACACACAAGCACATAGACTTTAAACCTGAACTTTTCCTACTTGGAATTACATCAGAAGTACTCGATAAAAACATGAAATATTTGATTGTGAATGTTTTGACAGCAGTTAGAATTGTATTTGCAAAAAAATGGAGAAATGAGAAATGGCCTTCACAAGAGGAAGTTGTTCGTAAGATCATGGAATGCGCAGAAATGAGTAGATTAACATTTGAAATTAGAGAGCAGGAGAATGAACAATTTTATGAAATATGGAATATGTTTTACCAATGGTTGGAAAAAAGAAAAACTTAAGGACTATATATTGAATAACTATGGGAAAAGACTGACTTGATAAATAATAATGCTACTATATGGAAAATAAGGTGATACATATGTAATGAAAGCATAATTGATAAATATGTTTGTGATTTTAAGTACTGATGCACAAAATGTTTGCCAGAACGACATGTTGTACAAAACACAAGATGAATAATGTTTTCTATTTGTTTTTATGTTAAAAAATAAAAAAGTTTTTACGAAAAAAACCACAAAAAAACTTTTCTTCCATTTCATATAGAGTGTCATTTGGTTACAAAATATTGTGCGTTCTTTCCATGGTCACCACTTATCATTATATATCAAATCACAAATTGTTCATTAGATAAACACAGGTACCTTATTATTATATATCAATCCTTTGACTATACTTATTATTCCTTAATTTTAAATAAGATATTCTAAATGTTGAATTCATGCATACAACATTCCATTACATCATTCTAATCTGTTTAACAATGCTAAACCCTTATAGTATTGCATATTACATTCTATTATTCTTAAAATATAAAAGGTTCTCCAATATTTTCCATTACCATGATTTTTTATTGATGAAACAAATCCCAAACCTTGTAAAATTGTTCATCTTCTTGTTCTCTAATTTAAAATGTCAATTTACTCATTTCTGCACATTCCATTATTTTGGGGATAATTTCCTCCTGCGTTGATATTTTCTCATTTTTCCAATTTTTTGCAAATACAATTCTAGCCGCTGTTAAAATGTTTACAATCAAACATTTCAAATCTCTATTGTATATTTCTGGTATAATTCCCAATAAAAAAGTCTCTGGTTTAAAGTCTATGTGCTCTTGTGTTATTTTCTCCAACGCAAGACTACCACATATGGTAATATGAACGCAGTGTCTGATGACATTTCCAAAACTTTTCTAATTTGTTCTTGAACATTCTTGCTATTCTCATCAGGGGGGGGGGGGGGGGGTGTAGATGCCATCTGTAAAACATCTTATACAAATTTTCTTTATATGCTGTTGACATTGTCATTTTGTAATTTTGAGACCACAATTTCTGCCACTTCTCTAATTCAATCCCATGCCCAAAGTTTTCCCCCCAGACTATCATACATCCTTTAACCCAGGGGTCTGCAAAGTTGGCTCTTTTAAGACTGGTGGACAGCCACTGGCTGGGGAATTCTGGGAGTTGAAGTCCACCAGTTTTAAAAGTGCCAACTTTGCAGACCCCTGCTTTAACCTGTTCATCTTCTAACAACCTCTAGCAAGTGTCCATAGAGTTTTTTGATTACTTTTTCATCAGTACTCATCAAAATTTTATCTCAGTCATTTTATCATAAAAACCTTCCTCTTTACAGTCCTTGTTGTATCTCGATTGTATTTGCATCTATGAAAACCAATTCATCTTTATACCTTCCTTTTCCAATTCTTGCATAGATTTAAGTTCACCCTCTAAATTCAATATTTCCTCATATCTAACTGTTTGTTCCTTTGTGAAGTCCACAAATCTTAAAGTTGCCAAGGTTGGAGACACCTGTTCCAGAGGGCCATTCAGGACAGCAAACAAGGAAATAAACACTGGATTTTCTCAGGTCCTTCCTTGAGAAGAGGGACATAAATGGAAGGTCGCCTTGACCCCCACAATGGATGGATGGATGGATGCCAAAGCTAAATTGACTGTTTTGATTAAAGGGGCGGGGGGGAGACACAAACATCTTTACTCCGATGTGGAAACCACTTCTGGACTTTGTGCTTGAGGTGAAAAAAGGTGAAACTTTGACCTGGGGATTTACTGATTAGATAAATTTGTTGTTTTCAGAAATGGCTGGTTTCTATTCTTTTGAAAAAGTAAAAAGTTGAGCATAGAACTTAATGCCTTTTTCAACTGCACCAAAAGAGTGGGAAATCAATGCCTTTTCCGCCCTTTTTTTCCTTTCTTTTCCCCACTATTTCCTTCCCTTTTTCCTTTCCTAATTTCCATAACATTTGCTTTTGCATTACAATACATTCTCTTCGTATGTTATACTGTTGCAGAAAATAACGAGACTTGGACTTCTCAGAATCAGGAAAAGTTTATTTATGGCTGCCAGGTTCAGAAAGCTCGTCAAAGGCCAGCATGGAACTTCTGAACAGTCCTCTGAGAGCAAACACACATTCTTATACTTTGACAAAGACAGCATCACCCGGCAATACAACTCATCTCTGATTGGTTAAGCTCCTTATTGCTAGGCAGAGAAGCATACAGGAAACATTATTTTCGCTCTGACTTTTGTGGTTAAGCCCTATGTCTGACTTGCAAGGGGCCTACCAACTAACTCGACCTATTTACAAGCAGGTGTTTGCGGTTTGACATTTCAATTCCCTTTCAGGTTTACTACCTCAAAGATGCTTTTTGTACCTTAAAAAGCATCAAAATAAAAATGACAAGTTCATCTAGTTCAGGGGTCTGCAAAGTCGGCTCTTTTAAGACTGGTGGACTTCAACTCCCAGAGTTCCCCAGCCAGCTATGGAGTTGAAGTCCACCAGTCTTAAAAGAGCCGACTTTGCAGACCCCTGATCTAGTCTGACCCCAACTCATCTCACTCTTATGTCTAAAAATCACTTTATGCCCTGCCTCAATATTACAGGGTTGGCGAACCTTTTCGGCGCCAAGTGCCGAAATGGAAGTGCGCACACATGCGGGAGAGCACTGGGAACTGAAAGAGTAGCTCCTTGACTTGCATGCGCTCACAGGAGCTCCAAAAACTGGGAGAGCCGACCTTCCGGTTTCTGACATGCGCATGCATGCATGCTAGTTACCTGGTCTTCCGGTTTCTGGCATGCATGCATGTGTGAAGACCAGCTGGCATGCATGCATGTGTGAAAACCAGCTGGCATGCATGCATGTGTGAAGACCAGCTGGCAGGCATGCATGTGTGAAGACCAGCTGGCAGGCATGCATGTGTGAAGACCAGCTGGCAGGCATGCATGTGTGTGCCGGAAACTGGAAGCTTAGCTTCCTGGCGCATGCATGCATGCCAAGGAGCTGATGTTCCAGTTTCCAGTGCTCCCACACTCGAGAAGACCAGCTAACGGGTGTGCAAGTGCAAGTCAGAAGCCAGAACAGCAACAGGCGACTGCTGGTGTGCCTGGAGAGATGGCTCTGCGTGCCACTTCTGGCACGTGTGCCATAGGTTCCCCATCACGGTTATATTATAAACTAACCAGTTCCTCATTTTGCACATAAAAACCAACGTCAATGCTCTTTCAAAGATGCTTTTCCAAAAGGCAAGTGGACTAGATTTTTCCAAGAAGACGACAAAAAGGAGGAAGAGGAGAGAGAGAAGGAGAAAAGGGAGAAAAATAAGGAGGAGAAAGAGATGGGGAGGGAGGACAAAGAAGGAGAAGCAGGAAGAGAAGGAGGAGGAGGAGGAGGAGGGGGGGGGAGGAGGAGATGGAAGAAGAAAGAAGAAGAAGAAGAAGAAGAAGAAGAAGAAGAAGAAGAAGAAGAAGAAGAAGAAGAAGAAGAAGAAGAAGAGGAGGAGGAGGAGGAGGAGGAGGAGGAGGAGGAGGAGGAGGAGGAGGAGGAGGAGGAGGAGGAGGAGGAGGAGATGGAAGAAGAAAGAAGAAGAAGAAGAGGAGGAGGAGGAGGAGATGGAAGAAGAAAGAAGAAGAAGAAGAAGAGGAGGAGGAGGAGGAGGAGGAGGAGGAGATGGAAGAAGAAAGAAGAAGAAGAAGAAGAGGAGGAGGAGGAGGGGGGGGGAAGGGGAAGGGGGAAGAGAAGGAGGAGGAAGAAGGAGAAGATGAAGGAGGAGGAGGAGGAGAAGGTAGAAGAAGAAGAAGAAAAAGAAAAAGAGGAGGAGGAGGAAAGGGAAGAAGAGGAGAAAAAGAAGAGGAGGAGGAGGAAGAGTCGAAGGAGCAGGAGGATACGAAGAATGAGAAGGAGAGGGAAAAGGAGAAGGAGAAGGAGAAGGAGGAAGAAAGTCCCTTATGGGAGTTGAAATCTTGGACTAGGGTGGGAGTATGGGAATAGAAGACCCATTAAAAATTCCAGGGTAGAATGTAGGCGGATCTGAAGACCTTGGCAACGTAAGACAGCTGGACTTCAACTCCCAGAATTGTGAATGTTGATCTGGAGAGCTGCCAGAAGAACATTTGAGGACAATAAAAAAGCCTCAAAGTCCTTGTTTATCTGTGTGTCCCCCCCCCCTCAAGAAAGGAGCGCCTGTTTTGAAAGAAGGAAAATTCCCGGGGGGGGGGACCCTTGGCCTCCAGCCAACAAGCAGATAACCTGCCTATCAGAGCATAAAAGGAGACCTCTTGGTCCCACGAACCAGATCTGCTGCGGATCTTCGTAGCAGAGAAACCAACGATGGAAGGGTTTTTCTGGAAGACCTTGCTGCTGGTTGGGGCTCTCTCAGCCTCTGGGCACTCTGCACCATTACAGAAATTGCTGACCTATGACGAGGCCGTGGAACAGGCGTTGATCAACTACAACAGCAAAGCAAAGGAAGCTACCCTCTACCAGCTCCTGGATGCTGTTCCTCAACCTGATTGGGTAGGTACTCTTCACTTCAGCTTCGTTGGGGATTGGGCTCTGCGTAGTGTAGACCCATCCCTGGTGGGGAGCGATTCTGAGACTCCTGGGGAGCTAGCTGAGATGAAGGATTCCGCCCACCCTGTTCTCCTAGCTTCAACATCCTCCATCTATGGTAGGGTAGACCCAGGGAAGTGGTGCTGAAGCTGTTGTGGAGCTGGCTGGAAAGGGGGCACCCATCCCTCCTCTTCTCCTGGCATGGAGACCTTCAACAGCCTCCATCTAGGGTCCATCAGGATGGTGGGCCTTGTAGGAAGAACATCTGGAATTTGAATGGACTCTTCTCTGCAGCCTCATTCAGAAAGCTCCATCCAGACTCATTCAGAATGAGGGGGGAGGTGCAGGATGGGGGGGCTTCAAAGTAACACCTCCGCTTGGCCATGTCTTCTTTCAGGATCCCAATTCTGAAGGGACCCAAGAGTTGAAGTTCACCATCAAGGAGACGGCCTGTCCACCAGAGGAAGAAGGTTCCTTGGATAAATGCGACTTCAAGGAAGACGGGGTGAGTGGAAGGGGTTGGTCATCTATTGTAGATGGACACAGGGCCAATGGGACCTCCTTAGGAACTTCTCGGCAGAGATAAAACTGGTTCTCCATCCCCACTGGGTTGAAGTAAGGCTATATTTAAGACGGCCTCTTTCCCTTCCAACTTTGTCTTGAGGGACATTATTCCTCTTGGTTCCCCTAGTCAGTTCCTTGACCAAGATCCATGGATAGAGAAAGGACTCAAGAGTTGAACCCTGCGACAGTTGCTTCCTTTACTCCAAAGTTTGCGTGGAGAGGCTGGTCCAGTGTAGTTTGTCCAACGTTGCCCTGGAAGGACTTGGTTGAAGCAACCTCAGCGGCTGATCCGAGATCTTTCCATCAAGATGATGGTCTCCATGGAATCAGTTCTGGGTGATGGCTCCATTCTCAGCATGTTTCTATTCCTCTGCAGGTGGTCAGAGAATGCACAGCCACCTATTTCCTTGGGGAGAAGCCACCATTGGCGTTTCTTGATTGTAATGCTGTGGAAGAAGTAGAGGAGGTGGAAAAAGAAGTGGACGAGAAGGAAGAGGAGATGGAGAACCAGGAGGAGAAGGAAGAGGAGGAGGAGGTAAGAAGGTGTCTGGGACTTCTGATGACGGGCCCCAAGCCAAGAAGGAAAGACTGAACCATTTGCCAGGTGGAAGAGACCCCATCTCACTTGAGGTCCTCTGCTTGTCACATATTTCGGAGAGGAAGCTCCAGAGAAAAATGGTATCTTCCAAGCTTTGGTGTTCCCCTGAATCGGTAATTGAAATATGCTGGGAACATAATTTGAAAGGGTTAGAAACTTATCCTCCTGCTCCTTTGGGGTTATGCAAAGCGTCCCTTCAAGGGGGGCTCAAATCCCTCAAAAGTCCATTTTGAAACTTTCAACTTTGGAGAGGGAGGTCTTCTCCAGAGCAGAGGGACAAGCATAATAAGAGGAGATAAATAATCACTCAATCCGAGATGCTGCAGGGATGGGATGGGAGAGGAGAGACACTTTGATTTGCAAGATTACGCCCAAGAAGTTCCTCCTTGCTCCATTCCAGTTTCTGAAGCTGAAAGTTTAAGTGTTGAGCTAAAGTCACATCCGCCACTCCCCTCAGCTCTGAAATGGACAGAATCTCCTTTTCTGCAGCTCCCAACCCTTCTCAATCAATCAATCAATCAATCAATCAATCAATCAATCAGAATAGAGCTGGAAAGGACCTTGAAGGTCTTCTAGTCCAACCCCATGCTCAAGCAGGAGGCCCTATGTCATTCCAAACAATTAGCTCTCCACTCTCTTCATGAATACCTCCAGTGATGGAGCACCCAAACCTCTGGTGGCAAACAATTCCACTGGTTGATTGTCCTCACTGTCAATAAATTTCTTCTTAGTTCTAGGTTGCTTCTCTCCTTGACAAATTTCCACCCATTGCTTCTTGTTCTGCCTTTAAATGCTTTGGAGAATAGCTCGACTCCCTCTTTTATGGGGCAGCCCCTTCTTGATAGTGCTATTTTTAATCTGCATTGCTCAAATCAAGTCCGTAACAAATGACTTTTGGGTTTAAACTCCTAAAATCATCTCCAACCGTTCCCACAGTGGGTAGAATCTCCTCTTTAATCTGCAAAGGGTATAAAAGAGAACTCCCATGGTGTGAAGTGTTAATACTACTTTACAAGGCCTTGGGAAGGCCACGCTTGGAATATTTGCACCCAGTTTTGGTCACCACGATGTAGAAAAGATGTGGAGACTCCAGAAAGAGTGCAGAGAAGAGCAACAAAGAGGACTAGGGGACTGGAGACTAAAACATATGAAGAACGGTTGCAGGAACTGGGTATGTCTAGTTTGATGAAAAGAAGGACCAGGGGAGACATGATAGCAGTCTTCCAATATCTCAGGGGTTGCCCCAAAGAAGAAGGAGTCAAACTATTCTCCAAAGCACCTGAGGGCAGAACAAGAAGCAATAGGTGGAAACTAATCAAGCAGAGAAGCAACTTAGAACTGAGGAGAAATTTCCTGACAGTGAGAACAATGAATCAGTGGAACAGAAGTTGCCACCAGAAGTTGTGAATGCTCCAACACTGGATTTTTTTAATAAGATGTTGGACAGCCATTTGTCTGAAGTGGTACAGGGTTTCCTGCCTAAGCAGGGGATTGGACTACATGACCTCCAAGGCCCCTTCCGACACTGTTATTCTATGTCCAGAAATGCCACAACTTCACCCTGAGTCTGATCCCGGAGCATCACAGAAGGAGAAAGAGGAAGGGGCTGAAGGGCCCAGGGGGGGTGCCTTTTGGGGAACCAGGCCTCCTCAGACTCAGATGGATCTTTTCTTCCTCTGTAGGATCCACTGGAGCGTTCGGGAGTACGTTATAAGCCTCCCAAGAAAGACTCTAAAAAAGAACTGAAAGTAACCGTGAGGCTAGAGAAGCAAAAAAACAAGAAGATAGTATTTGTGGTCACGGTCACCGTCACTACGAAATGATTTGGAAGGACCCAGCCTCCGATGTCCGATCCGAGAAAAGTCACTTCTGCAGAAAACGACGGTGATTCTCCGGTTCTCCAGCTCGGATCAGAACCAAGCTTTCTAAACGGTGGTGCCAATCTGAATTTGAAATAGAACTTGAACTCGGAACCGAGGCGGAAACGGAAACATTGCAGCATGCAGAAGAGATGTGTTAAGGCAGCATTCCTCAACCTTGGCGACTTTAAGACCGGTGGACTTCAACTCCCAGAATCCCCCAGCCAGCGATGCTGGCTGGGGGATTCTGGGAGTTGAAGTCCACAGGACTTAAAGTCGCCAAGGTTGAGGAACACTGCATTAGGGTAAGAAGATTAAATGCAGTGGGAGAATGATATGTATATATATATTGTGCTTCCTTCTTAATTGGGGCCCTAACAGGGTGTTATGGAAACAATTATATACATAGGTAATTGTTTCACAACAACCTGTTAATAGGCCCCAATTAAGGGAGGAGACATACTGTTTCCTTTCCTGCCTTTCAGCTCATCACCAGAGACCATCTAGACAGCAAGCCAAGAATTATGTTGTGTAATTTTTTTTAGATATGGCATGCAATACAGCCCCGGTTCGAATCCCAGTAAGGGATATAGCCAGCTGATGAGAGCTAATAAGCTCAAAATAGATCTATCTTGGTCTCTCTCTAATTTAATTTATTGATCAGCTCATAAAACTAACAATTATATATATATATATATATGTATGTATGTATGTATGTATGTATGTATGTATGTATGTATGTATATATTTATAAAGCGCTTTTAAAAAAATGATAAATAAATGCTGAAATGGGAAATAAATGCTGAAATGGGATCGAGCGAGTCTCTTCTTTGCAAAACACGGGGCTTGTTGAAGCGGGAGGAAAGGTTTCTACACCCTTTTGGGAATCCCTTCCTTATTTCACTTGGCAAAAATCTTTCTTTTTCAAGTTGTTTCAAACAGCTTTTCTTCTATCCCCAGTGGTGTTTATGGAGGCTCTAGGGTCGTTTTTCTCATCCTTCCTCATTCTCCTTCCCCCTCTTTCCTGCCCAAACGGATTTTGCAAGGAGAATGTTCTCGGTCTCCTGTGTTCAAGACTGGGCAGCCCCTGAATCTGTCCAGGTAGCTTAAATCTTTGGAAGACAATGACTGATTGTCAAATTGCTTTATGTCCAAATCTGGAACTGCTGAAAAATTACTGGGTGCCCTTGACTTAAGCCAACATGAGACCAGGAACAACCAGCTAGCATCCGTAAGCTCTCATCTGTGGCCTTTCCCAATTTCCTCTGATCAATCAATGGATTGGTTGGTTGGTTTATCTGTCTTCTGTCTTCTTTTCTCTCTCTCTTGTCTTTTACTTTTTCTCTCCAGTCATCTCTCTTCTGCCTTCTCTCTTCTGTCTACCATTTCTTCTTCCTTTTTCTTCTTTCTACTACCTTCTCTTCTCTTCTTTTCTCTTCTTTCTTCTGTTTCTCTCCTCTCTCTTCTGTCCTTTTTCTTCTACTTCTGTCTACTATCTTCTCTCTTCTGTCTTTTCTCTTCTGTCTTTTCTCTTCTGTCTTTTCTCTTCTGTCTACCATTTCTTCTTTCTTTTTCTTCTTTCTACTATCTTCTCTGTTCTTTCTTTTCTCTTCTTTCTTTTCTCTTCTTTCTACTTACTATCTTCTTTCTTCTCTCTTCTTTCTTTTTCTTCTTTCTACTACCTTCTCTTCTCTTCTTTTCTCTTCTTTCTTTTCTCTTCTGTCTTCTCTCCTCTCTCTTCTGTCCTTTTTCTTATACTTCTGTCTACTATCTTCTCTGTTCTGTCTTCTCTCTTCTGTCTTTTCTCTTCTGTCTACCATTTCTTCTTTCTTTTTCTTCTTTCTACTATCTTCTCTTCTTTTCTCTTCTTTCTACTTACTATCTTCTTTCTTCTCTCTTCTTTCTTTTTTCGTCTACCATCTCTTCTTTCTTTTTCTTCTTTCTACTACCTTCTCTTCTTTTCTCTTCTTTTCTCTTCTGTCTTCTCTCCTCTCTCTTCTGTCCTTTTTCTTATACTTCTGTCTACTATCTTCTCTCTTCTGTCTTCTCTCTTCTGTCTTTTCTCTTCTGTCTACCATTTCTTCTTTCTTTTTCTTCTTTCTACTATCTTCTTTTCTCTTCTTTCTACTTACTATCTTCTTTCTTCTCTCTTCTTTCTTTTTTCGTCTACCATCTCTTCTTTCTTTTTCTTCTTTCTACTACCTTCTCTTCTTTTCTCTTCTTTTCTCTTCTCTCCTCTCTTTTCTGTCCTTTTTCTTATACTTCTGTCTACTATCTTCTCTGTTCTGTCTTCTCTCTTCTGTCTTTTCTCTTCTGTCTATCATTTCTTCTTTCTTTTTCTTCTTTCTACTATCTTCTCTTCTCTTCTTTTCTCTTCTTTCTTTTCTCTTCTGTCTTCTCTCCTCTCCTGTCCTTTTTCTTATACTTCTGTCTACTATCTTCTCTCTTCTTTCTTTTCTCTTCTCTTTTCTCTTCTGTCTTCTGTCTCCTCTCTCTTCTGTCCTTTTTCTTGTCTTCTGTCTACTATCTTTTCTCTTCTTCCTTTTCTCTTTTTTCTCTTCTGTCTTTTCTCTTCTTTCTTCTGTTTCTCTCCTCTCTCTTCGGTTCTTTTTCTTCTGTCTTCTGTCTTCTTTCTTCAGGCTTATTTTGTCTCTCTTCACTCTTTTCTCTTCCCCGTCTTCCTTCAATCTTCTAATTATGATCCCTGAAGCCTTTGTTGATTCTGAGTCATCACCTTGGAAGAGATTCTCCGTCTGGTTTGTTCACCTGAATGCATTTCCACAGCAACTCTTGGCGGCTAACCAAGATAAACCTAATAAAGCCACTAATTGGCATAACAATAAACGTCAGGGCAGCTGAGGACAACATTCACAATAGTCCAGTAACACCCATCTGTCATTAGACGTTTCCACAAACCTTTATTATTGTTATTAATAAGTCAAGGCAAAAAACGTGCCTCATGCTCCTTCCTTTGAGGTGGTGTAGGAAGTTAGCACCTAGAAAAATGAAATACCCTGGGAAATATTGAAAAGGCAGAATATTATATTTTCCCTGGATAGGAAATGGAGAAACATGTTTTTAAGCAGGAAACGCTCACTCTTAATAGCCCCCACTTTTGCAAATTGGCTATTAAAAAGCCTGAGCTAGTCTACTCTACATAACAAAGGTGGGATTAGCCTTCTATAGACGCTCACCACAAGGCACCTGGGAAAATTATACCAGCCAGCAAGGCTCAACCAAACTTGGACTCAAGACAGCCTACAGAGTTGTCCATGCATGGCCCCATGGGAGCCTGACGACCAATCAGAAGACAAGATCAAGATCAAAGGCCAGAGAGGGCATAAAACCGGGGACTTTCAGCATCTCTGCCCCCTTTTTTTTTCTTCTTCTCCCAACATCTGGAAGCATCTGATCCCCCTTCTCTGTTCAGGAGCTCAAGCCATGGGATCCTGCCCACCATTAAACCATCTTTCTAAGCAGCCTCCATGTTTCCCCCACTTGGAACTGAACCCAGAAGAACATTTCTTCCAACTTTCTTTCTTTCTTTCCTTCCTTCCTTCCTCCCTCCCTTCCTCTCTTTCTTTCTTTTTTTTTTTTATTGCAAAAGTTTTATTCAGACAAGTTTTCCCCCCTTTTACCCCCCCGACATATAATATAAAATCACATACAAAAAGTATACCCCTCACCTCCCCCCGTCTTAAAATAAAATTCTCATTCAAATATTTAGTATTATACCCCCGACCAACATGATATAAATTTAGTGTAAGATACATCAATCTCTCCCTGACACCCTCTTCCAGGTTAAATCAGCATATATACATCATAACATAACCATATCCCATTATACCCATCTCTATATTGCTTATCCACTTATATTTCCCCACCCTCCACCCTAACCCACCCCCACCTCCCAGTCAATCCCACCCCCCCCTGAGTTCCGCTGTACACCACTTTAAACATTCCAAACATCCCAGATATTGTTTAATCTATTCACCTATCAATCCAAACATTCCTACCTAAAAGCTACATGGTATTTCCCAGTCTGATATTTATTCTGTATATAATTAATCCATTTTGCCCATTCCTGCGTGTAGCTCTCCTGCTTCTGGTCTTTTAGGAAAGCTGAAAGTTTTGCCATTTCCGCAAACCCCGCCACTTTTTGAATCCATTGAGCAATTGTCGGTACAAAATCTTTCTTCCAATGTTGAGCAATCAACAACCTAGCTGCTGTAACCATATACAAAAACAATTTTGTTTCCCCTTTACGAAAATCCTTAGTTATGCCCAATAGAAACATTTGCGGGGTAAATTCTAATCTTTTCTTAAATACGTTTTGCATAACCCACCATATTTTTATCCAAAAAGCTTTGACCTTATTGCAAGTCCACCACACATGGAAGAAAGTAGCATCTAAACACCCGCATCTCCAGCATTTAGGTTGAAAATTAGGATACATACATGATAATTTCTTAGGATCCAAATACCATCTATAAAACATTTTATAAAAATTCTCCCTTAAACTTTGTGACTGTGTAAATTTAATATTTTGAACCCATATTTTTTCCCACGTATCCAACATAACGGGTTCATCAAAATTCTGAGCCCATTTAATCATACAATCCTTGACCAACTCGCTTTCTGAATCCCTTTCTAACAGTACATTATATATTCTTTTAACATGTTTTGGGCCAGTCTCTTTTATCTGCTCTTTCTTTCTTTAAGCCATGGGATCCTGTCCACCATTAAAACCATCTTTCCAAGCAGCCTCCGTGTTTCCAGTGTCTTTTTTCCCCACTTGGAACTGAACCCAGGTGGACATTTCTCCCAACTCTTTCTTTCTTTCTTTCTTTCTTTCTTTCTTTCTTTCTTTCTTTCTTTCTTTCTTTCTTTCCTTCCTCCCTCCCTCCCTCTCTTTCTTTCTTTAAGCCATGGGATCCTGTCCACCATTAAAACCATCTTTCCAAGCAGCCTCCGTGTTTCCAGTGTCTTTTTCCCCACTTGGAACTGAACCCAGGTGGACATTTCTCCCAACTCTTTCTTTCTTTCTTTCTTTCTTTCTTTCTTTCTTTCTTTCTTTCTTTCATTCATTCTTTCCTTCCTCCCTCCCTCCCTCCCTCTCTTTCTTTCTTTAAGCCATGGGATCCTGTCCACCATTAAAACCATCTTTCCAAGCAGCCTCCGTGTTTCCAGTGTCTTTTTCCCCCACTTGGAACTGAACCCAGGTGGACATTTCTCCCAACTCTTTCTTTCTTTCTTTCTTTCTTTCTTTCTTTCTTTCTTTCTTTCATTCATTCTTTCCTCCCTCCCTCCCTCCCTCTCTTTCTTTCTTTAAGCCATGGGATCCTGTCCACCATTAAAACCATCTTTCCAAGCAGCCTCCGTGTTTCCAGTGTCTTTTTCCCCACTTGGAACTGAACCCAGGTGGACATTTCTCCCAACTCTTTCTTTCTTTCTTTCTTTCTTTCTTTCTTTCTTTCTTTCATTCATTCTTTCCTCCCTCCCTCCCTCCCTCTCTTTCTTTCTTTAAGCCATGGGATCCTGTCCACCATTAAAACCATCTTTCCAAGCAGCCTCCGTGTTTCCAGTGTCTTTTTCCCCACTTGGAACTGAACCCAGGTGGACATTTCTCCCAACTCTTTCTTTCTTTCTTTCTTTCTTTCTTTCTTTCTTTCTTTCTTTCTTTCTTTCTTTCTTTCTTTCATTCATTCTTTCCTTCCTCCCTCCCTCCCTCTCTTTCTTTCTTTAAGCCATGGGATCCTGTCCACCATTAAAACCATCTTTCCAAGCAGCCTCCGTGTTTCCAGTGTCTTTTTTCCCCACTTGGAACTGAACCCAGGTGGACATTTCTCCCAACTCTTTCTTTCTTTCTTTCTTTCTTTCTTTCTTTCTTTCTTTCTTTCTTTCATTCATTCTTTCCTTCCTCCCTCCCTCCCTCTCTTTCTTTCTTTAAGCCATGGGATCCTGTCCACCATTAAAACCATCTTTCCAAGCAGCCTCCGTGTTTCCAGTGTCTTTTTCCCCACTTGGAACTGAACCCAGGTGGACATTTCTCCCAACTCTTTCTTTCTTTCTTTCTTTCTTTCTTTCTTTCTTTCTTTCTTTCTTTCTTTCTTTCTTTCTTTCATTCATTCTTTCCTTCCTCCCTCCCTCCCTCTCTTTCTTTCTTTAAGCCATGGGATCCTGTCCACCATTAAAACCATCTTTCCAAGCAGCCTCCGTGTTTCCAGTGTCTTTTTCCCACTTGGAACTGAACCCAGGTGGACATTTCTCCCAACTCTTTCTTTCTTTCTTTCTTTCTTTCTTTCTTTCTTTCTTTCTTTCTTTCTTTCATTCATTCTTTCCTTCCTCCCTCCCTCCCTCTCTTTCTTTCTTTAAGCCATGGGATCCTGTCCACCATTAAAACCATCTTTCCAAGCAGCCTCCGTGTTTCCAGTGTCTTTTTCCCCACTTGGAACTGAACCCAGGTGGACATTTCTCCCAACTCTTTCTTTCTTTCTTTCTTTCTTTCTTTCTTTCTTTCTTTCTTTCTTTCTTTCTTTCTTTCTTTCCTTCCTCCCTCCCTCCCTCTCTTTCTTTCTTTAAGCCATGGGATCCTGTCCACCATTAAAACCATCTTTCCAAGCAGCCTCCGTGTTTCCAGTGTCTTTTTTCCCCACTTGGAACTGAACCCAGGTGGACATTTCTCCCAACTCTTTCTTTCTTTCTTTCTTTCTTTCTTTCTTTCTTTCATTCATTCTTTCCTTCCTCCCTCCCTCCCTCTCTTTCTTTCTTTAAGCCATGGGATCCTGTCCACCATTAAAACCATCTTTCCAAGCAGCCTCCGTGTTTCCAGTGTCTTTTTCCCCACTTGGAACTGAACCCAGGTGGACATTTCTCCCAACTCTTTCTTTCTTTCTTTCTTTCTTTCTTTCTTTCTTTCTTTCTTTCTTTCTTTCTTTCTTTCTTTCCTTCCTCCCTCCCTCCCTCTCTTTCTTTCTTTAAGCCATGGGATCCTGTCCACCATTAAAACCATCTTTCCAAGCAGCCTCCGTGTTTCCAGTGTCTTTTTTCCCCACTTGGAACTGAACCCAGGTGGACATTTCTCCCAACTCTTTCTTTCTTTCTTTCTTTCTTTCTTTCTTTCATTCATTCTTTCCTTCCTCCCTCCCTCCCTCTCTTTCTTTCTTTAAGCCATGGGATCCTGTCCACCATTAAAACCATCTTTCCAAGCAGCCTCCGTGTTTCCAGTGTCTTTTTTCCCCACTTGGAACTGAACCCAGGTGGACATTTCTCCCAACTCTTTCTTTCTTTCTTTCTTTCTTTCTTTCTTTCTTTCTTTCATTCATTCTTTCCTTCCTCCCTCCCTCCCTCTCTTTCTTTCTTTAAGCCATGGGATCCTGTCCACCATTAAAACCATCTTTCCAAGCAGCCTCCGTGTTTCCAGTGTCTTTTTCCCCACTTGGAACTGAACCCAGGTGGACATTTCTCCCAACTCTTTCTTTCTTTCTTTCTTTCTTTCTTTCTTTCTTTCTTTCTTTCTTTCATTCATTCATTCTTTCCTTCCTCCCTCCCTCCCTCTCTTTCTTTCTTTAAGCCATGGGATCCTGTCCACCATTAAAACCATCTTTCCAAGCAGCCTCCGTGTTTCCAGTGTCTTTTTCCCCACTTGGAACTGAACCCAGGTGGACATTTCTCCCAACTCTTTCTTTCTTTCTTTCTTTCTTTCTTTCTTTCTTTCTTTCTTTCATTCTTTCCTTCCTCCCTCCCTCCCTCTCTTTCTTTCTTTAAGCCATGGGATCCTGTCCACCATTAAAACCATCTTTCCAAGCAGCCTCCGTGTTTCCAGTGTCTTTTTTCCCCACTTGGAACTGAACCCAGGTGGACATTTCTCCCAACTCTTTCTTTCTTTCTTTCTTTCTTTCTTTCTTTCTTTCTTTCTTTCATTCATTCTTTCCTTCCTCCCTCCCTCCCTCTCTTTCTTTCTTTAAGCCATGGGATCCTGTCCACCATTAAAACCATCTTTCCAAGCAGCCTCCGTGTTTCCAGTGTCTTTTTCCCCACTTGGAACTGAACCCAGGTGGACATTTCTCCCAACTCTTTCTTTCTTTCTTTCTTTCTTTCTTTCATTCATTCTTTCCTTCCTCCCTCCCTCCCTCTCTTTCTTTCTTTAAGCCATGGGATCCTGTCCACCATTAAAACCATCTTTCCAAGCAGCCTCCGTGTTTCCAGTGTCTTTTTCCCCACTTGGAACTGAACCCAGGTGGACATTTCTCCCAACTCTTTCTTTCTTTCTTTCTTTCTTTCTTTCTTTCTTTCTTTCTTTCTTTCTTTCTTTCCTTCCTCCCTCCCTCCCTCTCTTTCTTTCTTTAAGCCATGGGATCCTGTCCACCATTAAAACCATCTTTCCAAGCAGCCTCCGTGTTTCCAGTGTCTTTTTCCCCACTTGGAACTGAACCCAGGTGGACATTTCTCCCAACTCTTTCTTTCTTTCTTTCTTTCTTTCTTTCTTTCTTTCTTTCTTTCTTTCTTTCTTTCCTTCCTCCCTCCCTCCCTCTCTTTCTTTCTTTAAGCCATGGGATCCTGTCCACCATTAAAACCATCTTTCCAAGCAGCCTCCGTGTTTCCAGTGTCTTTTTCCCCACTTGGAACTGAACCCAGGTGGACATTTCTCCCAACTCTTTCTTTCTTTCTTTCTTTCTTTCTTTCTTTCTTTCTTTCTTTCTTTCTTTCTTTCCTTCCTCCCTCCCTCCCTCTCTTTCTTTCTTTAAGCCATGGGATCCTGTCCACCATTAAAACCATCTTTCCAAGCAGCCTCCGTGTTTCCAGTGTCTTTTTCCCCACTTGGAACTGAACCCAGGTGGACATTTCTCCCAACTCTTTCTTTCTTTCTTTCTTTCTTTCTTTCTTTCTTTCTTTCTTTCTTTCTTTCTTTCTTTCTTTCATTCTTTCCTTCCTCCCTCCCTCCCTCTCTTTCTTTCTTTAAGCCATGGGATCCTGTCCACCATTAAAACCATCTTTCCAAGCAGCCTCCGTGTTTCCAGTGTCTTTTTCCCCACTTGGAACTGAACCCAGGTGGACATTTCTCCCAACTCTTTCTTTCTTTCTTTCTTTCTTTCTTTCTTTCTTTCTTTCTTTCTTTCTTTCTTTCTTTCTTTCTTTCTTTCTTTCTTTCTTTCTTTCTTTCTTTTTTCTTTCTTTCATTCTTTCCTTCCTCCCTCCCTCCCTCTCTTTCTTTCTTTAAGCCATGGGATCCTGTCCACCATTAAAACCATCTTTCCAAGCAGCCTCCGTGTTTCCAGTGTCTTTTTCCCCACTTGGAACTGAACCCAGGTGGACATTTCTCCCAACTCTTTCTTTCTTTCTTTCTTTCTTTCTTTCTTTCTTTCTTTCTTTCTTTCTTTCTTTCATTCTTCTTTCCTTCCTCCCTCCCTCTCTTTCTTTCTTTAAGCCATGGGATCCTGTCCACCATTAAAACCATCTTTCCAAGCAGCCTCCGTGTTTCCAGTGTCTTTTTCCCCACTTGGAACTGAACCCAGGTGGACATTTCTCCAACTCTTTCTTTCTTTTCTTTCTTTCTTTCTTTCTTTCTTTCTTTCTTTCTTTTTTCTTTCCTTCCTCCCTCCCTCCCTCTCTTTCTTTCTTTAAGCCATGGGATCCTGTCCACCATTAAAACCATCTTTCCAAGCAGCCTCCGTGTTTCCAGTGTCTTTTTCCCCACTTGGAACTGAACCCAGGTGGACATTTCTCCCAACTCTTTCTTTCTTTCTTTCTTTCTTTCTTTCTTTCTTTCTTTCTTTCTTTCTTTCTTTCTTTCTTTTTTCTTTCCTTCCTCCCTCCCTCCCTCTCTTTCTTTCTTTAAGCCATGGGATCCTGTCCACCATTAAACCATCTTTCCAAGCAGCCTCCGTGTTTCCAG
>CM077647.1:3882016-4078774 GCA_039707465.1 Rhabdophis nuchalis | reverse complement strand
CAAGCAGCCTCCGTGTTTCCAGTGTCTTTTTCCCCACTTGGAACTGAACCCAGGTGGACATTTCTCCCAACTCTTTCTTTCTTTCTTTCTTTCTTTCTTTCTTTCTTTCTTTCTTTCTTTCTTTCTTTCTTTCTTTCTTTCATTCTTTCCTTCCTCCCTCCCTCCCTCTCTTTCTTCTTTAAGCCATGGGATCCTGTCCACCATTAAAAACCTTCTTTCCAAGCACCCTCCGTGTTTCCAGTGTCTTTTTCCCCACTTGGAACTGAACCCAGGTGGACATTTCTCCCAACTCTTTCTTTCTTTCTTTCTTTCTTTCTTTCTTTCTTTCTTTCTTTCTTTCTTTCTTTCTTTCTTTCATTCTTTCCTTCCTCCCTCCCTCCCTCTCTTTCTTTCTTTAAGCCATGGGATCCTGTCCACCATTAAAACCATCTTTCCAAGCAGCCTCCGTGTTTCCAGTGTCTTTTTCCCCACTTGGAACTGAACCCAGGTGGACATTTCTCCCAACTCTTTCTTTCTTTCTTTCTTTCTTTCTTTCTTTCTTTCTTTCTTTCTTTCTTTCTTTCTTTCTTTCATTCTTTCCTTCCTCCCTCCCTCCCTCTCTTTCTTTCTTTAAGCCATGGGATCCTGTCCACCATTAAAACCATCTTTCCAAGCAGCCTCCGTGTTTCCAGTGTCTTTTTTCCCCACTTGGAACTGAACCCAGGTGGACATTTCTCCCAACTCTTTCTTTCTTTCTTTCTTTCTTTCTTTCTTTCCTTTCTTTTTTCTTTCCTTCCTCCCTCCCTCCCTCTCTTTCTTTCTTTAAGCCATGGGATCCTGTCCACCATTAAAACCATCTTTCCAAGCAGCCTCCGTGTTTCCAGTGTCTTTTTTCCCCACTTGGAACTGAACCCAGGTGGACATTTCTCCCAACTCTTTCTTTCTTTCTTTTCTTTCTTTCTTTCTTTCTTTCTTTTCTTTCTTTCCTTCCTCCCTCCCTCCCTCTCTTTCTTTCTTTAAGCCATGGGATCCTGTCCACCATTAAAACCATCTTTCCAAGCAGCCTCCGTGTTTCCAGTGTCTTTTTCCCACTTGGAACTGAACCCAGGTGGACATTTCTCCCAACTCTTTCTTTCTTTCTTTCTTTCTTTCTTTCTTTCTTTTCATTCATTCTTTCCTTCCTCCCTCCCTCCCTCTCTTTCTTTCTTTAAGCCATGGGATCCTGTCCACCATTAAAACCATCTTTCCAAGCAGCCTCCGTGTTTCCAGTGTCTTTTTTCCCCACTTGGAACTGAACCCAGGTGGACATTCTCCCAACTCTTTCTTTCTTTCTTTCTTTCTTTCTTTCTTTCTTTCTTTCTTTCTTTCTTTCCTTCCTTCCCTCCCTCCCTCTCTTTCTTTCTTTAAGCCATGGGATCCTGTCCACCATTAAAACCATCTTTCCAAGCAGCCTCCGTGTTTCCAGTGTCTTTTTTCCCCACTTGGAACTGAACCCAGGTGGACATTTCTCCCAACTCTTTCTTTCTTTCTTTCTTTCTTTCTTTCTTTCTTTCTTTCTTTCTTTCTCTTTCCTTCCTCCCTCCCTCCCTCTCTTTCTTTCTTTAAGCCATGGGATCCTGTCCACCATTAAAACCATCTTTCCAAGCAGCCTCCGTGTTTCCAGTGTCTTTTTCCCCACTTGGAACTGAACCCAGGTGGACATTTCTCCCAACTCTTTCTTTCTTTCTTTCTTTCTTTCTTTCTTTCTTTCTTTCTTCTTTCTTTCTTTCTTTCTTTCTTTCTTTCTTTCTTTCTTTCATTCTTCTTTCCTTCCTCCCTCCCTCCCTCTCTTTCTTTCTTTAAGCCATGGGATCCTGTCCACCATTAAAACCATCTTTCCAAGCAGCCTCCGTGTTTCCAGTGTCTTTTTCCCCACTTGGAACTGAACCCAGGTGGACATTTCTCCCAACTCTTTCTTTCTTTCTTTCTTTCTTTCTTTCTTTCTTTCTTTCTTTCTTTCTTTCTTTCATTCATTCTTTCCTTCCTCCCTCCCTCCCTCTCTTTCTTTCTTTAAGCCATGGGATCCTGTCCACCATTAAAACCATCTTTCCAAGCAGCCTCCGTGTTTCCAGTGTCTTTTTCCCCACTTGGAACTGAACCCAGGTGGACATTTCTCCCAACTCTTTCTTTCTTTCTTTTCTTTCTTTCTTTCTTTCTTTCTTTCTTTCTTTCTTTCTTTCTTTCTTTCTTTCTTTCCTCCCTCCCTCCCTCCCTCTCTTTCTTTCTTTAAGCCATGGGATCCTGTCCACCATTAAAACCATCTTTCCAAGCAGCTTCCGTGTTTCCAGTGTCTTTTTCCCCACTTGGAACTGAACCCAGGTGTTGAGTCCTCAGCCCAGACAGCAAGTCTGGTAACCTTTGAGTCACCGCATTCCGGAACAGATCAGGCAGCTGTGTTAATTGACTGAGACGAGCTGTCTGGAATCTGTCTGGAAAGGAGTTACATGTTGCAATTGCTTGCTAGGAGTTTCCTGCCTGGTAACTCTATATAAGAGGTTGCCAGAGAAGAAACCTTGTCAGTTGAATTCTTGTGCTGTTGTAAGAGTGTGAATAAACGTTCCTGTTGTTTTGACCATGCCTGAGTCGGAATCCTTTGTCTGATCTAACACTGGCGACGAGGCTGGGATTCAGGCCGTGGCCTTAGAACGCAACGGGTAACGAATACTTCAACAACAGAGCGCAGCGCAACGCACAGCCTCACCATGGCTACGGCGACAATGCCTCCGTTTGCACCGTTCGACCCGATGAAGGAACAATGGGCTTCCTTCTTAGCCCGGTTCGAGTGCTTCTTGATAGCCAGCGACTACGGCGAACTCGCGCCTGCCAGGAAGCTGAGCCTATTCCTCCAGTGCGGCGGCCCTGAATTGTTCGCTACCGCCCGAACCATAGCAGCACACGCAGCGGTGCATGAAGTGCCGTGGGACGATCTCCTGGGCCGCCTGAGAGCACACTACGCGCCGGCACCTTCCCGCATAGCGCATCGCTATGCATTCAGGCAATGTGTGCAACAGCCGCAACAGTCGGTAGCCGAGTTCCTGCAGAAATTGAGAGCGACCGCAATTCCCTGCGAGTTCCCTGCTGGCTTCCTGGAGGAATCCCTACTGGAGCAGTTTGTATGCGGCGTAAGAGACATCCGCCTAAAGCGCCGCTTGCTTTCAAAAACTGTCCTGACTCTCGAGCAAGCGGTGGAAGATGCACGCGCGACAGAATTGTCGGAGATCTCCACATCCGACATGGGCCGCGCGCGCCCTCCTCTTTTCCCCACTCCGCGAGCGTGTCTGGTAGACGAAATAGCGCCGCTGGATGAGCTGGAGGAGGAAGACCGTGGGGACTGCATGAGGGTGACCGGGCGCGTGCCGAATCGCGCATTCACACCGCAGCAGAAGTCCGGGAACTGCCTAGGCTGCGGAGGGGCCCACCAGAGACCAGAGTGCCCATTCAAGGCATCGGTGTGCCGCAGATGTGGCAGGAAAGGACACCTAGCAGCTGTGTGCCGTGCTGCTGCTCCAGCGACAACGCCAGCTGCCGCCTCCAGAACCGTTCCACCAGGACAACGAGGGTCGCAGAAGCGTTCAGGACGCTACCAGCCACAGCCGACCGACTGCTTCGCGCTGGCGGAGATGCCCCCAGCTCTAAGCTACGACCAGGCAGAGAGTAGGAGACTGTCAACAGTGGTTTGCTTAGAGCGGGTGGGGGTAAAAATGGAAATAGATTCAGGGTCCTCTAGATCACTCATGTCCTGGGCGCATTTAGTTAAGCTTTGCCCCAAGCTCAGGAAGCGGGATCTCGGCCCCACGGCGACGATCCTGAAAGATTACCAGGGCTCACAAATTCCCATTCTAGGTCTACACAGAGTGAGAGTAGACTACGGCCCCTTCCACGGATCCCTTCCCATCCTGGTAGTGGCCAAACCCCTAGCTGCCTTGATCGGATTGGACTGGTTTCCAGCCTTGGGACTGTCAGTCCAAGGAGTACACAGCGTGCCAGCCAGTTCTCCGGTAGACGAAGTAATCAGAGAGTTCAACGACGTCTTTGATGGCAGCTTAGGAATGTACAAAGGCACTCCAGTTTCCCTAAATTTGGACCCCCAGGTTGCTCCAGTCCGCTTGAAGGCCCGCAGGCTGCCGTTCGCGCTGAAGCCCAAGGTTGAAGCGGAATTGGATCGATTGGTGGCGCAGGGCGTGCTCGAACCCGTCGATCAGGCGAAATGGGAGACCCCCATTGTGGTCCCCATTAAGCCCGACGGGTCCGTGAGGATCTGCGCCGACTATAAGTCGACGATCAACCTCGGGCTTCAGGCGAACCCATACCCGGTTCCGGTGGTGCAAGACCTACTCCACTCATTGGGATGAGGTCGAGTGTTCGCGAAACTGGATATGGCGCAGGCCTACCAACAGCTCCCGGTGGATGACGAGGCTGCGGAAGCGCAGACCATCGTGACCCACCGTGGGGCTTTCCGCTGTCGCCGTCTCCAATTCGGCGTGTCCGTAGCCCCGGGGATCTTCCAGAGCCTCATGGAGCGACTGCTCCATGGGCTCCCTGGCGTTGTACCGTATTTTGATGACGTCCTGATTGCTGCTTCCAGCATATCAGAACTCGCCAAAACGTTACGGAAGGTCCTCAGAGTTTTCAGGGGCGCGGGTTTAAAGTTGAAACGCAGCAAATGTACGTTTGCTGCGCCTAGGGTGGAATTCCTGGGTTTCATGATTGACGCCCAAGGAATTCACCCAACCCCCTCCAAGGTCGAGGCCATCCAAAAGGCCCCCACTCCTGCCTCCAAAACGGAGCTGCAGGCATTCCTCGGCCTTTTGAATTTCTACGCGCCGTTTATTCCCCATAAGGCATCGCTAGCCGAGCCGCTGCATCGGTTGCTCGACCGATCCACGGCCTGGCGCTGGGGCAGCCGCAAAGCACACGCGTTCGCGGCTGTCAAAGCCATGCTCACGTCAGATGCGGTACTAGTCCAGTACCATGACAGGCTTCCTCTGACGCTTGCATGCGATGCCTCCCCTTTTGGCCTGGGGGCTGTCCTTAGCCACGTCTTTCCAGACGGCTCGGAAGCCCCCATTGCTTTTTACTCCCGGACAATGTCTCAAACGGAGAGAAACTACAGCCAAATCGACAAGGAGGCTTTGGCTGTAGTGTCCGGGATTAAGAAGTTCCACAATTACCTCTATGGGCGGACCTTTTCTGTTGTCACGGACCATAAGCCGCTCCTTGGGCTATTGGCCGGTGACCGTCCAACCCCCCCCCATCCTGTCGCCCAGGATGACCCGCTGGACGGAATTCCTGGCAGCGTATGACTATACGCTGCTATACCGTCCTGGCAAGCAGATAGGGCATGCTGATGCCCTAAGCCGCTGCCCTCTCCCGGGGCCGGATCCGGCCCCTGTGCCTGCTCTCTCTGTCCTGATGGTCGCGGAGTCGGACTTGCCCCTGTCCTCTTCCGCCGTTGCCGCTCACACCCGCGCAGACCCCGTCCTCGCCCAGGTCTGCCGATGGGTGCTGAGGGGCTGGCCTTTGGGCAGCGTGGCTGAAAATTTTCGGCCTTACAAGTCACGCCAGCTGGAGCTCTCACTCCATTGCGGGTGCTTGTGTTGGGGAGATCAGGTCATCGTCCCTTCCCCTCTCCGGCACATGGTTCTTCAGTCGCTCCATGCCAACCACCCAGGCATCGTCCGTATGAAGGCATTGGCCCGGAGCTATGTCTGGTGGCCCGGCATGGACGCTGAAGTGGCGGAATGGGTGGCCGCCTGCTCCTCCTGCCAATCGTCCCGGCCGGCCCCGCCGGTCTCCCCGCCGAGGGAGTGGGACGCCCCCAGGTGCCCATGGTCCAGGCTCCACTTGGATTTCGCGGGTCCCTTCCATGGCCAGAATTTTCTCGTGGTGGTGGATGCGTTCTCACGCTGGGTGGAGGTGATTCTCATGGCTTCCACCACAGCGGAGAGCACGGTGCGTGCCTTGCGCCGTCTGTTCGCAACCCACGGGTTGCCGGACGTCGTTGTGTCCGACAACGGACCCCAATTTCAATCCTCCACCTTCTTGGACTTTCTGGCCACCCAAGGGATCCGCCACGCGCCGGTCGCCCCTTATCACCCGGCGTCTAATGGACGCGCGGAACGAGCCGTGCGCTCAGCCAAGGAAGCCTTGGCCCGTTTGGATAAAGGGGACTGGCAGGCAAGGGTGGCTGCGTACCTTTTGGGACAGCATGTCACACCTTGCCCGGCCACAGGGAAAAGCCCCGCGGAGCTCTTGATGGGCCGACGCTTGCGGACCACTCTGGACAGACTGCACCCCGATTACGACGGGTTGCAGAGGGGCAACCTGCAGATTCCCACTCCTCGTTTATTTGAAATTGGGGACCTGGTTTGGGCAAGGAACTTTTCAGGGGAGCCGCGATGGGTTGCCGCAACCATTTTGGACGTAACCGGACCCTGTTCTTACAGAGTCGGCCTTCAGGATGGATCCGAGTGGCGGCGCCACCTGGATCAACTGAGGCGCCGCCTGCCCGAAACAGCAGTCACCACGCCAGGCCGTTCCTGCCCGTTGGCCCCCGTTGGGCCATTGTTCTCTGCTCAAGCCGAGCAGTTGCTTGGAACCCCGGAGTCCCTAGCCGGTCCAGACCTCGTATCGGCGGGAACAGCACGGGGAGACCGCCAGGACCTCACAACCCAATCTGACTCTCAGCTGGGGGCCTCGCCCATCGGAGAACCACCCTACCAGAATAATACTCGCCAGCAAATGTCAACTACCCCAAGCCCGTCGCCACGCCCCCTCGCCCGGACTTGCTAGGGTCGCCATTGCCGCCTACGGCGACTCCACCTCCGAGGGCAGGCCGCGGTGATGTAGGCGAAGGCTCCGTGTCCCACAGAGAGGAGCGTCCTCAAGAACTAAGGCGGTCAGGGCGGACCCGACACCGCCCCGCCTATCTGAACGACTACGCGTGCGCATGTACTGTGTTGGACAGAGAACCTAGACACATGCGCACTGACTATGGGGGAAGGAGTGTTGAGTCCTCAGCCCAGACAGCAAGTCTGGTAACCTTTGAGTCACCGCATTCCGGAACAGATCAGGCAGCTGTGTTAATTGACTGAGACGAGCTGTCTGGAATCTGTCTGGAAAGGAGTTACATGTTGCAATTGCTTGCTAGGAGTTTCCTGCCTGGTAACTCTATATAAGAGGTTGCCAGAGAAGAAACCTTGTCAGTTGAATTCTTGTGCTGTTGTAAGAGTGTGAATAAACGTTCCTGTTGTTTTGACCATGCCTGAGTCGGAATCCTTTGTCTGATCTAACACCAGGTGAACATTTCTTCCAACTCTTTCTTTCTTTCTTTCTTTCTTTCTTTCTTTCTTTCTTTCTTTCTTTCTTTCTTTCTTTCTTCTCTCTCTCTCTCTCTCTCTCTCTCTCTCTCTCTCTCTCTCTCTCTCTCTCTCTCTCTTTCTTTCCTCCCTCCCTCTCTCCCTCCCTCCCTCTCATTCTTTCTTTCTTTAAGCCAGGTGATCCCATCCACCATTAAAACCATCTTTCCAAGCAGCCTCTGTGTTTCCAGTGTCTTTTCTCCCCACTTGGACGTGAAGCCATATGGACATTTCTCCTAACAGTGGGTTGGGTTGAGTCACCCAGCCTGCTGAACTAGAACCCACCGCCTGTCAGGGCTGCTTCCTTCCAATCCCTATGAAAAGAGGCTTCGTAGGATTAGAGAAGAGGAACTTTTATACTAGGAAAGAACTGAGCCCAACTGGAGTCAAGGAAAGACTTGAACCAAAAGCGCACGAAGCATCATATCGAAACAAGCCCACAGGGCTGTGATGGCGGACCGATGGCACTGGTGCCCCGGGTGGCAAATGCAGAGCCATTCGTTAGGGCAGAGGTTTGCAAAGTCGGCTCTTTTAAGACTGGTGGACTTCAACTCTGGGAGTTGAAGTCCACCAAGGTGTTAGTGATCATCTTTAAAGCGCTCCATGGCTCGGGACCTAGTTATCTGCGGGATCGGATTCTGCCTCATACATCCTCACGGCCGATTCGCTCCCACAGAGAGGGCCTTCTCCGGGTGCCGTCCACTACTAGGCTATGCCAGCGGGCGACGCACAGGGGAAGGGCCTTCTCTGTGGTGGGCCCGGCCCTCTGGAACGACCTTCCCCCCGAAATCAGAACAACTACGGACCTCCGCTCCTTCCGTCAAAAACTTAAAACACACTTTTTCTGCTTGGCCGGCCTTGGTTAGTCTCCGTCTAATAGGGTGAAAGGGATTTTAGGTAATTTATATTTGGGGATTTTAGCGCAGGGATAATCTAGTTTAATCTGTTTTTATTCATTCTATTTATGTATTTTTATAGTTATTTTAATTTCCCTGTGCACCGCTCCGAGTCCCCTTGGGGAGAGGATGCGGTATACAAACAAAATTATTGTTGTTGTTGTTGTTGTTGTTGTTGTTGTTGTTGTTGTTGTTATTATTATTATTATTATTATTATTATTATTATTATTATTATTATTATTATTATTATTATTATTATTATTATTATTATTACCAGTCTTAAAAGAGCCGACTTTGCAGACCCCTGCTTAGGGCATGCAAGGCGTTTCCTTGTCAGCTCCAGAGCCCATGCGCACGCTGGCCAGCTGACTTTGGCCTTCTTTTAAGGCCATTTTTCACAAAACGCAAAAACTGGAAGTTCGGGAACAGACTTCTGGTTTGCCTGTTGAGCCCTTTTTCGCTCTCCGGAGGCTTCAGGGAGTCACACGCATAGCATTATGGGTGCGGGCCCACGACTCCCCTGTCTCCTCCACCCCCCCCCCCACTGCTTTCGGCACATGATGGGGAAAAGGTTAGAGCTACACCCACCAACCCCACCCCACGTGCAGCTAGGCAACCGGAGGGCAAGCACCGGCCAGGAAATGCTTCGAGGAAGTCTTGGGTTCAAGTGCACGCCAAAGCTAGAAGAAATGGCCTTGGAGAGATAAGTGAAGCCCAGACTGATGGTTGCAAAGTGGCAAAGAGGTATTCTCCACTGAGCCCCCCACCTACCCTGGGTTCCATGGCAGCAAGCTGGTTGACACTGTCTCCTGTTGATTGGCCCACTCGGCTGGCTCTTTTGCCTAAGGCAGGACTAGGACTCCCCGTCTCCTGGTGATTGGCCCACTCAGCTGGCTCTTGCGCCTAAAGCTGGACTAGAACTCCCCATCTCCTGGTGATTGGCCCACTCAGCTGGCTCTTGTGGCTAAGGCGGGACTAGGATTCCCTGTCTCCTGGTGATTGGCCCACTCAGCTGGCTCTTGTGGCTAAGGCGGGACTAGGATTCCCTGTCTCCTGGTGATTGGCCCACTCAGATGGCTCTTGTGGCGAAGGTGGGACTAGGACTCCCCGTCTCCTGGTGATTCGTCCACTCAGCTGGCTCTTGCGCCTAAAGCTGGACTAGGATTCCCTGTCTCCTGGTGATTGGCCCATTCAGATGGCTCTTGTGGCGAAGGTGGGACTAGGACTCCCCGTCTCCTGGTGATTGGCCCACTCAGATGGCTCTTGCGCCTAAAGCTGGACTAGAACTCCCCATCTCCTGGTGATTGGCCCACTCAGCTGGCTCTTGTGGCTAAGGCGGGACTAGGATTCCCTGTCTCCTGGTGATTGGCCCACTCAGATGGCTCTTGTGGCTAAGGCGGGACTAGGATTCCCTGTCTCCTGGTGATTGGCCCACTCAGATGGCTCTTGCGCCTAAAGCTGGACTAGGATTCCCTGTCTCCTGGTGATTGGCCCATTCAGATGGCTCTTGTGGCGAAGGTGGGACTAGGACTCCCCGTCTCCTGGTGATTGGCCCACTCAGATGGCTCTTGCGCCTAAAGCTGGACTAGAACTCCCCATCTCCTGGTGATTGGCCCACTCAGCTGGCTCTTGTGGCTAAGGCGGGACTAGGATTCCCTGTCTCCTGGTGATTGGCCCACTCAGATGGCTCTTGTGGCGAAGGTGGGACTAGGACTCCCCGTCTCCTGGTGATTGGCCCACTCAGATGGCTCTTGCGCCTAAAGCTGGACTAGAACTCCCCATCTCCTGGTGATTGGCCCACTCAGCTGGCTCTTGTGGCTAAGGCGGGACTAGGATTCCCTGTCTCCTGGTGATTGGCCCACTCAGATGGCTCTTGTGGCTAAGGCGGGACTAGGATTCCCTGTCTCCTGGTGATTGGCCCACTCAGATGGCTCTTGTGGCGAAGGTGGGACTAGGACTCCCCGTCTCCTGGTGATTCGTCCACTCAGCTGGCTCTTGCGCCTAAAGCTGGACTAGGATTCCCTGTCTCCTGGTGATTGGCCCATTCAGATGGCTCTTGTGGCGAAGGTGGGACTAGGACTCCCCGTCTCCTGGTGATTGGCCCACTCAGATGGCTCTTGCGCCTAAAGCTGGACTAGAACTCCCCATCTCCTGGTGATTGGCCCACTCAGCTGGCTCTTGTGGCTAAGGCGGGACTAGGATTCCCTGTCTCCTGGTGATTGGCCCACTCAGATGGCTCTTGTGGCGAAGGTGGGACTAGGACTCCCCGTCTCCTGGTGATTGGCCCACTCAGATGGCTCTTGCGCCTAAAGCTGGACTAGAACTCCCCATCTCCTGGTGATTGGCCCACTCAGCTGGCTCTTGTGGCTAAGGCGGGACTAGGATTCCCTGTCTCCTGGTGATTGGCCCACTCAGATGGCTCTTGTGGCTAAGGCGGGACTAGGATTCCCTGTCTCCTGGTGATTGGCCCACTCAGATGGCTCTTGTGGCGAAGGTGGGACTAGGACTCCCCGTCTCCTGGTGATTCGTCCACTCAGCTGGCTCTTGCGCCTAAAGCTGGACTAGGATTCCCTGTCTCCTGGTGATTGGCCCACTCAGATGGCTCTTGTGGCGAAGGTGGGACTAGGACTCCCCGTCTCCTGGTGATTGGCCCACTCAGATGGCTCTTGTGGCTAAGGCGGGACTAGGATTCCCTGTCTCCTGGTGATTGGCCCACTCAGCTGGCTCTTGTGGCTAAGGCGGGACTAGGATTCCCTGTCTCCTGGTGATTGGCCCACTCAGCTGGCTCTTGTGGCTAAGGCGGGACTAGGATTCCCTGTCTCCTGGTGATTGGCCCACTCAGATGGCTCTTGTGGCTAAGGCGGGACTAGGATTCCCTGTCTCCTGGTGATTGGCCCATTCAGATGGCTCTTGTGGCGAAGATGGGACTAGGACTCCCCGTCTCCTGGTGATTGGCCCACTCAGCTGGCTCTTGCGCCTAAAGCTGGCTCTTGCACTTGGGTGTCCTCCTGGATGCCCGGCTGTCCATGGAAGATCAAGTGACAGCCGTGGCCAGGAGGGCGTTTTACCAGGTTCGCCTGGTTCGCCAGTTGCGCCTCCTATTGGATCGGGATGCCCTTCGCACAGTCACTCATGCTCTCGTGACATCCCGACTGGACTATTGTAACTCTCTCTACATGGGGCTCCCCTTGAGGTTTGCTGGGGAAGAATATTTCTGTCCCCACCAAACTAAAATTCATAGGGTTATCAGTGCATGTAACATAGATATTGGTGCGGGTAATATTACCAACACTGCTGTCAAGCAAAACCAAACAATTAACAGTGAGTGCCATACCATGTACATGAACCATACAAGTGGCAAAGAAATAGGGGCAAAGAGAACCATAGTCAGGCATAACACAGGTTTCGTAGACAGAAAACACAGGGTCAATCAAAATGGACTCAAATGTCTATACACCAATGCACAGAGTATGAGGAATAAACAGGGTGAATTAGAAATTCAAGTAAATGAGGGCAGATACGATATTGTTGCCATTACAGAAACTTGGTGGGATGAAACCCACAAATGGAACATACAGCTAGAAGGATTTAAATTATTTAAAAGAAATAGACAAAATAAAAGAGGAGGTGGAGTTGCACTATATATAAGAAATAATTACATCTCTACAGAAATAGAGCACAACAATGATGAGAACTATCTTGAATGTATTTGGGTCAATATTAAAGGATGGGGGGGGGGGAATGATATTGTCATAGGTCTATACTACAGGCCACCCAACCAAGCAGAGGAAGTGGATGTACTTTTTGCTAACCAGCTAACTAAGGTATGTAGGAAGCACACTGCAATAGTAATGGGAGATTTTAACTACCCTGACATCAATTGGGAAACAAACTCTGCACCAAGTGGAAGATCCAACAGGTTCCTAAGAAACCTAGCAGACAACTTTGTTTCCCAAAAGGTAGAGAAGGGAACAAGGGGATCAGTAATATTGGACTTAATTCTCACTAACAGAGAGGAAATGATAGAAGGTGTAGAAGCTACAGGAACTTTGGGGGCAAGCGATCATGAAATACTGGAATTCAACATTATGCAAACAAAAGTAGTTGAACAAAGTCAAACTAGAGTCTTAGACTTCAAGAGAGCTAATTTCAATAAACTCAGAGAGAGCTTGGGAAGGATTCCATGGATGAGAATCCTCAAGGGGAAAACAACTCAGGAAGCTTGGGAAATTTTGAAAAATGAGATTATAAAAGCCCAGTCCAGCGCAATACCAATGAAGAAGAAAAATAACAGTTCCCAAAAGAAACCAGCATGGCTGCATAAAGAACTCTCTGACAAATTGAAAGACAAAAAGGATAAATATAAAAAGTGGAAAAAGGGGGACATAACCAAGGCAAAATATCAGCAAATAGCCCGAGCCTGTAAAGATGAAGTGAGGAAACCTAAGGCTCGCAATGAAGAAAGGCTTGCCACAAAAGTAAAAAATAACAAAAAAAGCTTCTTCCAACATGTTAAAAATAAGAAAAAGGTTAAGGAAACAATTGGTCCACTGCTGGGAGAAAATGGCAAGAAGATGATAAGCAACAGGGAGAAAGCAGAACTATTTAACTCTTTTTTTGCATCTGTCTTTACACAAAGGGATAAAACAGTCCAACCAATCAAAAACAGCATCACAAATATCAGATTAGGAACACAAGTTGAAATAGGGAAGAAAATGGTAAGTGAGCACCTGTCTGCCCTGGACGAGTTCAAATCACCAGGACCGGATGGATTACACCCCAGGGTCCTGAAGGAACTGGCAGACGAGATCTCAGAACCACTGAACTATATCTTTCAGAGATCCTGGAGCACCGGGGAACTGCCAGAAGACTGGAAAAGAGCAGATGTGGTTCCCATCTTCAAAAAAGGAAAAAAAACAGATCCAGGAAACTATAGACCCATCAGCCTGACCTCAATACCAGGAAAGATTCTGGAAAAGATAATTAAACAACAAATAAGTGAACACCTAGAAGCAAACAAAGTAATAGCCAAAAGCCAACATGGGTTTGTCAAAAACAGATCATGCCAGACGAATCTAATTGAATTCTTTGACAAAGTGACAAAATCAGTGGACCAGAGGAATGCTGTTGATATAATTTACCTGGACTTCAGTAAGGCATTTGATAAAGTAGACCATAACCTACTATTAGATAAAGTAGAAAATTGTGGGTTAGACAGCAGCACCACCAAATGGATTTGCAACTGGCTGACCAACCGCACTCAACGTGTAGTCCTCAATGGAACTGCATCTACATGGAAGGAAGTATGCAGTGGAGTCCCCCAAGGCTCTGTTTTAGGCCCAGTACTCTTTAACATCTTCATCAACGATTTGGATGAGGGGATAAATGGGGAACTCATCAAATTCGCAGACGACACCAAGCTGGCAGGAATAGCCAACACTCCAGAAGATAGGCTTAAGATACAGAAGGATCTAGACAAACTTGAACATTGGGCACTGTCTAATAAAATGAAATTCAATTGTGAAAAAAGTAAGGTCCTACATATAGGCAAGAAAAACCAAATGCACATGTACAGTATAGGTGGTACCTTGCTCAATAGTAGCAACTGTGAGAGGGATCTTGGAATCCTAGTGGACAACCATTTAAATATGAGCCAGCAGTGTGCAGCAGCTGCCAAAAAAGCCAACACAGTTCTAGGCTGCATCAACAGAGGGATAGAATCTAGATCACGTGAAGTGTTAATGCCACTGTATAGTGCCTTGGTAAGGCCACACTTGGAATACTGCATACAGTTTTGGTCGCCACGATGTAGAAAAGACGTGGAGACTCTGGAAAGAGTGCAGAGAAGAGCAACCAAGATGATTAGAGGACTGGAGACTAAGACATATGAAGAACGGCTGCAGGAGCTGGGTATGTCTAGTTTGATGAAGAGAAGGACCAGGGGAGACATGATAGCAGTGTTCCGATATCTCAGAGGGTGCCACAAAGAAGAGGGAGTCAAACTTTTCTCCAAGGCACCTGGGGGCAGGACAAGAAGCAATGGGTGGAAACTAACCAAGGAGAGAAGCAACTTAGAATTAAGGAGAAATTTCCTGACAGTAAGAACAATTAACCTCTGGAACAGCTTGCCTCCAGCAGTTGTGAATGCCCCAACCCTGGAAGTCTTTAAAAAGATGTTAGACAGCCATTTGTCTGAAACGGTATAAGGTTCCTGCCCATGCAGGGGGTTGGACTAGAAGACCTACAAGGTCCCTTCCAACTCTGCTATTGTATTATTGTATTATTGCACCCGGAGACTTCAGCTGGTCCAGAATGCAGCCGCGCGAGCAATTATGGGAACCTCAAGGTTTACCCATGTAACACCGCTCTTGCGCGAGCTGCACTGGCTGCTTGTCGTCTTCCGGGTGCGCTTCAAGGTGTTAGTTATCATCTTTAAAGCGCTCCATGGCTCGGGACCTAGCTATCTGCGGGGTCGGATCCTGCCGCATACATCCTCACGGCCGATTCGCTCCCACAGAGAGGGACTTCTCCGGGTGCCGTCCACCAGACTCTGTCAGCGGGCGACGCCCAGGGGACGGGCTCTCTCTGTGGCGGGCCCAGCCCTCTGGAACGACCTTCCCCCCGACATTAGAACGACCACGGACCTCCGCTCCTTCCGTCTAAAATTAAAAACGCATCTGTTCTGCTTGGCCGGCCTAGGGTAGTCTCTCTTTCTATGGGGTTTTTTCTTAGTATTTTAATGGGGAATTTTTAGCACAGGAACAATGTTTAATCTGTTTTTAAATATGTTTGTATATTTATTGTTTTTTATTTTCCCTGTGCACCGCTCCGAGTCCCTATGGGGAGAGGGAGCGGTCTACAAATTAAATTATTATTAAATTATTATTATTAAAGCTGGACTAGGACTCCCCGTCTCCTGGTGATTGGCCCACTCAGCTGGCTCTTGTGGCTAAGGTGGGACTAGGACTCCCCGTCTCCTGGTGATTGGCTCAAAGTCCTTCAGTCGGCATTCATGCCTTAGGCGAGACTACAACTCCCAGCTTCCTAGTTTCTAGGATAGCACTTTTCCCAATACATGTAGGAGTAGTTCTCAACTTACAACCATTTGTTTAGATACCATTCAACATTGCAACAGCCCTGAACAAAGTCACTTACAACCGATCCTCAGACTTACAACCTTTCCGTAACTCCCTTGTGTCCACCTGATTAAAATGAAAGTTGACCTACATTTATGGTGGTTGCTCTCAGAAGAACAGAGTAAAAGAGCCGGATGGGACCTTCTGGTCCAAGAAGACGGAAAATGGAAGGAAGAAGACAGAAGAAAGAAGAGGGAGGAAAGAGAGGAGACAGAGGGAAGGCAGAATATATTTCATTATTTCTTCCTTACTTCTTTATATATTTATTTATAGGGAATTTACATTGCCGCCTGTTCGCCTATGGGGACTCAAAGAGGCTTACTTCTGTTCCACTGATTCATTGTTCTCACTGTCAGGAAATTTCTCCTCAGTTCTAAGTTGCTTCTCTGCTTGATTAGTTTCCACCCATTGCTTCTTGTTCTGCCCTCAGGTGCCTTGTAGAATAGCTTGACTCCCTCTTCTTTGTGACACCCTCTGAGATATCGGAACACTGCTATCATGTCTCCCCTGGTCCTTCTCTTCATCAAACTAGACATACCCAGCTCCTGCAACCGTTCTTCATATGTTTGAGTCTCCAGTCCCTTAATCCTCTTGGTTGCTCTTCTCTGCACTCTTTCCAGAGTCTCCACGTCTTTTCTACATCGTGGCGACCAAAACTGGATGCAAATATTCCAAGTGTGGCCTTCCCAAGGCATTACAAAAGTGGTATTAACCCTTCAGGTGATCTTGATTCTCTCCCTCTCTTTATGCAGCCTAGAACTGTGTTGGCTTTTTTGGCAGCTGCTGCCCACGGCTGGCTCCTATTGAAATGGTTGTCCACTAGGACTCCAAATCCCTCTCACAGTTGCTACTATTGAGCAAGGTCCCATCTATACTGTACCTGTGCATTTTGTTTTTCTTGCCTAAATGTAGGACCTTACTTTTTTCACAATTGAATTTCATAAAATTTATAAAACCTATGTTATTCTAGAAAGATATTTTGTATATTAACTAGATTATGAATGAGATACAAATATAACGGAAAATTTGGATAAGTTCTTGGTCTTGCATAGAGAAAATATCATGGGTGTTTATGTATTTTATCGCAGTAATGTATTTTCTAAAGACAATTGAGAATAATGCTATAAGACAGGAATCTATGGAGAATTTTTTCTTTTCTTTTTACCTGTTCAATAATTACAGAAAAAGACGGACTTTTATACACATGCACTGGATGGAAAATTAATAATTATGTCCGTAATTGTAAAGACCGATGCACAAACGTTTATCGCCGAACGAATTGTTGTACAAAGCCAGAAATGTTTTTACTTATTTTTTATGTTGAAAATAAAAATGTATATTAAAAAAAAGAATATAAAACCTCATTCAAAAGAACAAAAGTAATAAAAAAAAGAATCAAATAAATTAACACAACAGTCAGAAATTTTTATTTATTTATTTTATTTATTATATTTATACCCCGCCCTTCTCCAAGCGGACCCAGGGCGGCGCACAGGAATGTTAAAATACATACAAAAAACATAATAAAATTTTAAAAAACATATTCTAATAAAAAACCTGTGCTAAAACCGAATTAAAAATCGCAAATTTAAAACTATCTAGGAGTCAGTAATGGAGGTTACGCTAGGCCGGCTAGATGGAATAGGTGTGTCTTCAGACACTTGTGGAAGAGGCGGAGGTCAGAGATGGTGCGAAGTTCAGGGGGTAGGTCGTTCCAAAGGGCAGGGCCCGCCACAGAGAAGGCTCTTCCCCTGGGTGTCGCCAGTCGGCATTGCCCGGCCGACAGCACCCTGAGAAGGCCCTCTCTGTGGGAGCGTATCGGTCTGAGGGATGTATGGGGCAGGAGGCGGTCTCGCATATAACTAGGCCCCAAGCCATGGAGCGCTTTAAAGATGGTCGTTAGAACCTTGAAGCGCACCCGAAACAGGAAGCCAGTGCAGCTCGCGCAGGATAGGTGTTATGTGGGAGTGTCTAGACGCTCCCGTAATCACCCGCGCGGCTGCGTTCTGGACTAGCTGCAGCTTTCGGGTGCACCTCAAGGGGAGCCCCATGTAGAGAGCATTACAGTAGTCGAGTCGAGACGTGACGAGTGCTTGAGTGATCGTGCGTAAGGCACCCCGGTCCAGTAAGGGGCGCAATTGGCGCATCAGGCGTACCTGATGGAACGCCCCCCTGGCCACGGCTGCCACATGATCTTCCATAGACAGCCGGGAGTCCAGGAGGACACCCAAATTGCGCGCCCTCTCCACGGGGGCCGGTGTTTCGCCCCCAATGGCCAGAGTTGGAATAATCTGGCTGAACCGGGGCGCCGGAAGCCACAGCCACTCAGTCTTGGACGGGTTGAGCCTGAGTTTGTTACCACCCATCCAGATCCATACGGCTTCCAAGCACCGGGACATCACCTCGACGGCATCGTTGGGGTGGAAATGTTTTACTTATTTTTTATGTTGAAAATAAAAATTTATATTAAAAAAAAGAATATAAAACCTCATTCAAAAGAACAAAAGTAATAAAAAAAAAGAATCAAATAAATTAACATAACAAAGTTGGAAATGTTTTACTTATTTTTTATGTTGAAAATAAAAATTTATATTAAAAAAAAGAATATAAAACCTCATTCAAAAGAACAAAAGTAATAAAAAAAAGAATCAAATAAATTAACACAACAAAGTCGGAAATGTTTTTACTTATTTTTTATGTTGAAAATAAAAATTTATATTAAAAAAAAGAATATAAAACCTCATTCAAAAGAACAAAAGTAATAAAAAAAAGAATCAAATAAATTAACACAACACAGTCGCCAGCTACTTCCCACCCACCCTCCCACCCTGACGACGCCCGATCACCCGAGCCATTGAGTGGGCTCCCTCCCCTATGGACCCCCCAGGCCCACTGGGAGATCCAGGACTTCAGCCCTTCTGCTGCTTCCCGGGTTTTGGGGGGGGGGGGGGGAGAGGGAAGAGAGGGAGTGACTGACATACACAGAGAGAGACAGAGGGGAAGGGAGGGAAAGACAGAGAGACAGACAGAGACAGAGAGAAAGAGAGGGAGGGGGAGAGACAGAGAGAGACACAGATAGAGAATGACACAGGGAGGGATTGAATCGGAGACAGACAGGGGGAAAGAGGGAGAGACAGACATACAGAGACAGAGAGAGGAAGGGAGAGAAAGAGTGAGTGACACACACAGAAACAGGGAGGGACAGAGAGAGGGAGGGAGAGACAGATAGATAGAGACTGATTAAGTGTGTGAGAGACAGACAGACAGACACACACACAGAGTGACAGAGATGGGCAGACGAAGGAGAGAGAGAGAGAGAGAAAGAAAGAGAGAAAGAAAGAAAGAGAGAAAGAGAGACAAAGGGAAAGAAAGAGAGAAAGAGAAAGAGAGAAAGAAAGAGAGAAATGGAGAGAGAGGGGGGGGAGGAAAGAGAGAGAGAAAGAAAGAAAGAACTTATGACCACAATTGAGCCTAAAAGTTTGGTTGCTAACCAAGACCGTCGTTAAGTGAGTTTCACCACATTTTCCAAGTTGGCCACGCCCACCCAGTCACATGACCGCTGAGCCACTTCCACAAAACAGGCCACACCTTCCGGCTCTCAAAAGAAATTTCAATCGTGGTATTGTTGATATTTCGCTCTGTTGACTAATGAGTTTGCCCACCACTGTCCTAAGGGAAGAGTGTGCTGCCCTCTGGTGGCAGCTCTATGTAATTAATTCGACTTGGTTGAAAAAAATGTATGGAAGTTGTAGTCACTTTGCCGATGATTCTAGCACATTTCCTTAAAGCTTATACCTAGCTTAAACATAGGCATTTTAACCAAACTTATCAAGGAACATACCTGATTTATAGATTTTCAAAGGAAAAAAGGCAAACCAGCTTCCTTGAAACACTAGAGTCCCTGTTGTTATAAGACTGGCGCTCATTTCTTTTTAAAATAATTTTCATTCAACATTTTTTAAAACATTAATATCACAGTTACCCTTTTACCGCTTCCCATTATCGGTATTTTTTCTTCTTCTAATTTCTAATTTTCCATTCTAAGGCCTATTGTTTTACACATATACCTCCCTATTTCATATGTAGTCATTTTTATAATATATGCAACAATTACATCTCTGTTACTTTCTAAATATGTACCATTTCCTTTCGTTATACTTTCTATGACAGGGGTAGGCAAACTTTGCAACTTTAAGTCTGAAGGACTTCAGCTCCCAGACTTCTCCAGCCAGCTTTGCTGGCTGGAGAATTCTGGGAGCTGAAGTCCTTCAGACTTAAAGTTGCAAAGTTTGCCCACCCCTGTTCTATGATCTCTTTTCTAGCCAGTTATACTCCCTATTCCATGTCTTATAATACTCTTTTCTCTCTACCCCTTAGTTCAGGGTTTCTCAACCTTGTCCACTTGAAGATGTCTAGACTTCAACTCCCAGGATCTCCCAGCCAGCGAATTCTGGGACTTGAAGTCCAGACATCTTCAAGTGGACATGGTTGAGAAACACTGCCTTAGTTCCATGGTTAATTTATCCATTTCCACACAATCTAGCACCTTTTTTTTATGATCTCTGCATTTGAGGGGATGTTTTTTTGTTTCCAGTTTTAGGCGAAGGTAATTCTGGCTGCGATAGCTCTGTGGAGCATAATATATTGAATTTCTTTACTTATATTTCCTTTTATTATTCCCAGAAGGAAGAGCTCTGGCTTCATATCAAATTTTTGTTTGTTTGTTCTGTTACTTCCTCCAACCATTTTTGGATTTTTATCCAGTACTCCCTAGGTTTGGGATATGTCCACCCCATGTGGTAGAAGGTCCCTTCAGTGTTGGATCAGTGTCTTTAAGACTTCAGCTCCCAGAATTCCCCAGCCAAGGTAATGGACTCCAGCTGATTGGGTTCCTACTTGAGCAGAAATTTTCTGGTCTACAATTCCTTTCACAATGAACAGGGATATAATCATAGGGTTGGAAGGGATGTTAAAGGTCATCTAGTCTGAGGGTCCCCAACCTTTCGGACCTTAGGGATCACTAAATTCATAATTTTAAATCCCACGGACTGCCTAATGACCGCCTGGGTGGGTGTGGCTAGGTGGTCATGTGACTGGGTGGGAGTGGCCAACTTGATGTCACTCATGTGGAGGGGCGCCTTGCTAGCCTCTACTCGCCCCTCCCCTCCCAGCCCCTCCTCGCCTGCCCTTAGGAACCCCTCCCCTCCCCACCCCTCCCAGCCCCTCCTCGCCTGCCCTTAGGGCCCCAACAGGGAGCAGTGGGCTGAGATGGTCAGCCAGTTCCAGGCCGTGATGCAGCCCCACTGGAACGAGGCCCTCCGGCTCTTCTCCACCAGCAGTCCTTCCCTCCAGCCTTCGCCCAAAGCCCCCCACCAGGAGAGTGCAGCAGACCCAAAGTTGGACTTTCTGCCCCCCTCCAACCCCCACAAACAGACCCCGAAGTGGGAGGCTCTCTGCAGCAACACAAGCGTCCATTGCACGTATCCAGCCCAGGGGCCGCAGTTTGAGGACCCCTGATTTAGTGCCATATAAAAAATGCAAATAATTTTTCACCGGACCACTAAAATTTTCTCACGGGCCACCAGTTAGTGACCGCTGTTCTGGTCCAACCCCCTGGTCAGAGCAGGAATTCTTATATTTTGCGCGCTTCCACATTTTTGCAGGCTTTCTATAAGTGCTTGGAACCACATTCCAGCCTGCAAAATGGCTGTGGGAAATAAAAGACTGTAATTTCCATTAACCATCCTTTGCAAGTGGGGGGGGACCCATAGTAGACGTTTTTGCCCTTACTAAAAATGGCCGCATCGTCTTTTAGAAACTCCTTTTCGGCTTCTTGCAAAGCTGTGTTTTTTGCTGAGCCGGCAGCGGCCATCTTTGAAACTGGAATGTCCGTTTCGAAATGCCTCCGGCTCAGAACCAAAGCCAGTTAAAACGAGGACAGGATGGGGTTAGGGGTTCCCCCCGCCCCTTATGCTGGTTAAGGAATTCTGGGAATTGGGATTCCAGCCCTCTAGATCAGGGGTCTCCAACCTTTGCAACTTTAAGTCTGAAGGACTTCAGCTCCCAGACTTCTCCAGCCAGAAAAGCTGGCTGGAGAAGTCTGGGAGCGGAAGTCCTTCAGACTTAAAGTTGCAAAGGTTGGAGACCCCTGATCTTAATTAAAGAGTCCAAGGTTGAGAAGCACTGGATTATTACTGGATTTATTAATCTGGCCCTGATAGTGAGCAATTCACTGAAACCGAAACCATACCCTTGTTTTACAGCAGACAAATTTCAAGGACAATTAAGCCCTTGCAGTTTTATTTCATTTTTTTTCTCTGTTTCACAAGACTCTTAAAAAAAACAAATTAATTTAAATTCTTTTATTAATTCTGCGCTTCTAAATCACCACGGATTTAGAAAAATAAAGGGGAACTTTTGCAAAGGCTCTGAATCCACTTTTTACGATTTTCTATGTTGTTTTCTCGAAAAAGGGGCCCTTGAAGTAGTTTTGCTAGAAATACTTTGAGCCCCCGGAATGGATAGGATGGATATTATAGCCAATTAAAATGAAATGAAAACTAACAAGGAAGGATTCCTGTCTTCTTTTCTCTTCTGCTTCCTTCTTTAGTTTCCTGTTCTCTTTCTTTCTTCTCTTTCCTTCTCCATCTTTTTCATTTCCTTCCTTCTCTTTTCCTACTTTTATCTTCTCTTCTTCCTTTTCTTTCCTCTCCTTTTATTTCCTCTTCCCTTTCCCTCTTTCCTCTTCCCTTCTCTTTCGGTTTTCTTTCTCTTCTTTTCCTTTCTTCTCCTTCCTTTTTCTTTCTTTCTGTTCTTTCCTTTTCTATACTTTCTTATCTTTTCTTCTCTTCCTCCTTCCTTCTTTTCGTTTTTCTCCTTTCTTCCTGTCTCTTCCCCGCCTTCTCTCCTCTCCTCTTCTCTTCTCTTTCTCTTCTTCCTTCTCACCCACCTACCCACTCTGGACCAGAGTTTGAGCGCGGAGATCCTTTGGCGGGTGCAAAAACTTAGGGGGTAAAGCCCAGCCGGGCAGCCCACCCGCATTCCCCCCCCCCCCCGTGCCCGGCGCTTGCAAAAGGCGCGCAGCAGCGCCACCCCCGCGGGCTCCAGCAGACTGAGGGCAGGGCCGGGGGGCGGGTAGCCGGTTGGGGCCTCCTCTTCGTCGGCGGGCGGGACCCGCAGCCATCCAGCCCCCGTTGCTGCCGCCCCAGCCAGAGCCGGACCACCGGCCCAGCCTCAGCAGGTAAGGCGCCCGCGGGCGCCAGGTCTTCTTGTGGTCGGAAGGGCGGGGCAGACCCTCCGCGCCCCACAACCGCTTTGGGAGGGGGCGGAGGGGGCTCCCCTTCACCAGGAGGATCCTTTCCAACCATCTCCGCGTTTTGCACGGAGGGGCGCGCTGCCCGGGTTGGGGGCGCCGCCGTCCTTGGCCCGGAGATCGGGGGGCGCATTTGCAACGCGCCCTTCCCCGTTTGCATGGCGAGGGGGCCTTTGTCCTTGGAAGGGGCTTCGGATCCCGATGCGGAAGGTGGAGCGGGAGGCTGCAACGCATCCTTCAGCTAACTTCGGGGTGCGCCCCAATTCACCCCACTCTTGATTAGGGGTGCAAGGCACCCCAACTTCCTCCGCACCGTTTTGCAATGCTGGAAAATTCTCGCATCGCTCGAGGCAAAACCCGGCCGCTGTATTCCCGCGAGCAGGGCAGGCCGGAAACGGATCCGGCGCGTTCACACGTGCTACCCGCAGGCATGCGCCCGGAATGCAGGTCAGCGCCATTCAAGCGTGTGAAAGGAGATTTTTTTCTCTTTGGCGTTGGGAATCAGGCCGGAGATGCATTTTTAGGATCTTGTGAAAAGGAGGAAGGGAATGGGGTCATGGGGAAGGGTCCTGGGTCCCCTACATGAGGGATTCGCGTGGAAATACACCTTCCCGGTTAGTTACGAATAAATTTCTCGTCCTTTTTTCCTTTCATCGTTACCCTTGCAAAAAAAACAACCACATGGGTTGGGGAAAACACTTAAAATAAAGCTTGAGTTACAGTTAAAATATTTTTATTTTATATATAATTTTATATTTGATGCTTTGAGGCATGCAATCAGGAATTTGCAATGAGAAGTCCAACAATTAAAATAATTACATGATTTTGGGAAGAAAAAAAAAGAACCCAACGGTCCAAAATGTTGTTTCCTAATTCAGTGTTTTTTTCCAACCTTGGGAGATGTGTGGACTCCAACTCCCAGAATCCCCCTGGCTGGGAGAGGATTCTGGGAGTTGAAGTCCACACATCTCCAAGCTGTCAAACCTAACACTGTCCTAACAGCAAACAATGGAGCGTCATTTGTTAAGCCAAGCAATAGCGAAGTAGGTCTTTGCCCAGTTTTATGACTTTCTGCCATGGTTGTTAAGTGAATCATGCAGCCGTTAAATGAATCCGGCATCCGCCATTGACTTTGCTTTTCAGAAGCTGGGTGGGAAGATTGCAAAGGCCAATCATGTGACCCCAGGTCACTGCAACAAGAACCGCCCATGAGCCACATTTTTTCAGTGTTGTACCTTCGAACAGTCACTAAATGAATAGTTGTAAGTCAAGGACTATCTCTACATTGATTTTTAAGCCATAGAAGGCGAGGCTTATTACACCCCCACCCCCATAACCGAGGTGAGCATCCCTTAAACAGGGCTCTGCAAAGTTGGCCCTTTTAAGACTGGTGGGCTTCAAGTCCCAGAATTCCCTAGCCAAGCTAATTAGAAGAATTCTCTTTAAAAGGCGCCCTAGAGATCATCTAGGCTGACCCCCCCCCCCAGCTCATTAATTCTTCTAGCCTTAACCCTTGTTCCTTGGAGCTGTAACTTAGACCCTAAAATAATCATTTTGGAGGCAGGATTTATTTATTTGTTCTGCTAGATTTTAAAATAGTTACAGGTAGTCCTTGACTTATGACCACAATTCGACAGGAACTTCCATCCCTCAGGGATGTATAAGTAAACCTCGACATATGACTGCAATTCAGCCCGAAGTTTCTGTGGCTTAAGCAAGGCAGTTGTTCACTGAGATTTGCCTCGTTTCACAACCATTTTGGCTACCGTTGTTAAGTCAATTAACAGCAGTTGTTAAGTGAATTATGTGGTCATTAAGCGGATCCGGTCTCCCCCGTGCTAGTCAGAAGGCCACAAAAAAGGATCCCATGACCTCAGGACACCTCAATCGTCCTAAGTAAATGCCAGTAGCCAGGTATCTGAATTTGGACACTGGCGGCTGCTACAACGGCCGGTTGTGCGAAAATCACTTTTTTCCTGGGCGGTTGTAACTTTGAACGGTCACTAAATGAGTGCTTGCAATGCAGACAACATCTTTATGAAAGTTTGTGCTTCTTTTTCCTTTTTTCCCTCTCTGCCTTTCGCTAGGCGTCCTCGAGAGGACACTGCACAACCTTGGACTGCAACATTAGTCGGCCGCGAGTCAGGAAACACCGCACGGACCTCCAGACCCGTAGGGTGGTCCAAGCCTTAAAGCCCTCCCACTCCACCCCATCTTTCCTCCATCTGAATTTTCACGATCCTGCTTGCAACCCGTATCGGCCCGGGACTCCATGTTTTCCTCAGTCGCGGCGAACGAGCGATGTAGCGTCGAGTTTGAACCTTCCCCGTCTACCTCAGCCGCGGCATCCTTGACCGTCGTTCCCGGACGCAAACGAAAAGCGAACTTCTCCAATGAGGAGACGGAGGCCCTGGTCTGGAATGTAGTCCGTCATTTTGGCGCCTTGTACGGCTCCGAAACCTTCCGGGCGCACCCCGCACGCCGCAAGCAGCTCTGGACCCAAATTCAAAGCCGCGTCAACTTTCTGGGCTACACCGAGCGCTCGATCGACGATCTGAAGCACAAATGGCGGGACCTGCGGCTGGACGTCAAGAAGAAGATCACCACCAAGAAGCCCCCGGCCACCCACCGGGCCGGAACCCCCTACAAGCTACGGTTGACGCCCCTGGAGAAGATGGTGGCTTCCACGTTCCTTCATCCCACCCATGATCCAGAACCGGAGATCGTCCTGGACCCTGGTGAGCAAGGAAGATTTGGGCCTTAAGAATAGGCAGCGCCATTTCAGGACAATCAGAAGGGTCTCCCAGAATTCTCAGTCAGCATCCTGGCTGGGGGATTCTGGGAGTGGAAGTCCTCCCCTCTTAAAGCATAGCTGAATGGGGGATTCTGGGAGTTGAAGTCCTTCCCTCTTAAAGCATAGCTGAATGGGGGATTCTGGGAGTGGAAGCCCTCCCCTCTTAAAGCATGGCCGAATGGGGGATTCTGGGAGTGGAAGCCCTCCCCTCTTAAAGCATAGCTGAATGGGGGATTCTGGGAGTGCGAGTCCTTCCCTCTTAAAGCATAGCTGAATGGGGGATTCTGGGAGTGGGAGTCCTCCCCTCTTAAAGCATAGCTGAATGGGGGATTCTGGGAGTGGGAGTCCTCCCCTCTTAAAGCATAGCTGAATGGGGGATTCTGGGAGTGGAAGTCCTCCCCTCTTAAAGCATAGCTGAATGCGGGATTCTGGGAGTTGAAGTCCTTCCCTCTTAAAGCATGGCTGAATGGGGGATTCTGGGAGTGGAAGTCCTTCCCTCTTAAAGCATAGCTGAATGGGGGATTCTGGGAGTTGGAGTCCTCCCCTCTTAAAGCATGGCTGAATGGGGGATTCTGGGAGTGGAAGTCCTCCCCTCTTAAAGCATAGCTGAATGGGGGATTCTGGGAGTGGAAGTCCTCCCCTCTTAAAGCATAACTGAATGGGGGATTCTGGGAGTTGGAGTCCACACCTCTTAAAGCTGCCAAAGTTGAGAAACTAGGATCCAGATAGTTAAAGACTCTTAAGGTCATCTAGTCTAACCCCTTCCTTGGCACAGTTCCTGTATTCAACGTCACCCTCTAGTGACCATCCTCGTGCAGTGAATGCCTTCTGCATCCTGCAGTAGTCATTCCACAAGCAACTGCTTTGAGAATCCTAGAATGGAAACTGTGCCCTGAGGTCATCTAGTCCAACCCCAAGGGATTACAGCATCCCCGAGGGGTGACTGTCCAAGGCAGGTTCAGTGAGGGGGAGCTGCTGGGCCCCATGGGGAGGACCACTGCGAAGGGTGTGAAAATATTGGGAGTCCTTTTTTTTTTAATTAAGAAAAGTGGGAGGAAATGTCATTTCCTTGAGAGAGCTGTGAAAAAGGGAATGAAAGAGGAAAAATCAGACAGGTTGCCCTCGACTTACAGCTGCAATTGAGCCCAACAATTGTTGCTAAATGAGACGGTGGTTAAGTGAGTTTTGTCCCCTTCCGGAAGCTTTCTTGCCACCGTTGTTAAATGAATCCCTGCAGTTATTCAGTTACTTGTTAATTGTTCAGTGACCGTTGTTAAGTGAATCTGGCTTCCCCATTGATATGGCTTGTCTGAAGGTCACAAAAGGAATCACGTGATCCCAGGACACAGCAACTGTCTTAAGTACATGTCAGTTGCCAAGCATCTGAACTTTGATCCCCTGACTCTGGGGAGACTGCAAGTGTGGTTAAATGGGAATAACACTAGAAAGAGAGAGAGGGAGAAAGGTGATAGATGAGGGATGGAAGGATGAGACAGAGAGAGAGAGACAGATAGCGATAGATAGAGAGATAGAGAGATAGATAGGATGGAAGAGAGAGAGAGAGATAGGATGGAAGAGAGAGAGAGAGATAGGATGGAAAGATGATAGATAGATAGATAGATAGATAGATAGATAGATAGATAGATAGATAGATAGATAGATAGATAGATAGGATGATAGATGGAAAGATGATAGATAGATAGATAGATAGATAGATAGATAGATAGATAGATAGATAGATAGATAGATAGATAGATAGATAGATAGATAGATAGATAGGATGATAGATGGATGGAGATAGATAGATAGATAGATAGATAGATAGATAGATAGATAGATAGATAGATAGATAGGATGATAGATAGATAGGATGATAGATGGAAAGATGATAGATAGATAGATATAGATATGGGATGGATGATGGATGGATGGATGAGGGGGGGATGAATGTTAGAGAGGGAGAGAGAGGGGGAGAGAGAAGTGATAGATGAGAGAGTGACAACTGGTCATGTCACTTATAATTTTGAACGGTCACTAAAAAAATGGTCATAACATTGGTGGGCCTCCCCACCCTGTTGCGTCATCCTGGAGTCACATGACCCACGTTTTTGACCTTCCCAGCCGGCCTCCACCCAGCGAACCCTAATAGAGGAAGCTGGATTCCGTTAATGAAGACACGATTCCCTTTTAACAGCTGCAGCGATCCACTTCACAACCGTGGAGAAAGAAAAAGTCGCAACATTGGGTTCCTCCAGGGCTGCCTTGCTTAACCATGGAGATTCTGCTCGCGATGACGGTCGTAAGTCGGGGACTCCCTGCATGGCAGGCTGCTCAGACTGTAGGCGGATTAGAAGTTTGCAAGACAAAAATAATGTGCCAATGGTTGCAAAACAGCAGCGGTGCGGAAACGTGGGGGGGAGATGGTGGATACCCCAAAAATAATGTTGATCTTGTTTCACAGAAATTTACTTCCCGGGAACCTCCAAACGGAAGTTTGGGCCCATGCAGCCGGCAACCAGCCATCCCGGTATTTATATCAACACCAACGGGGAGCCCTCCACTCTGCCCGAGATGGAGGGGTTCGTCGGACCCCACTTGAGCGTCCGGAGTCCAGACCCGTCACTAATTGGAGACTGCAGCAGAGGCGAAGAGCAGAGCAGCTCTGGTAAGTCCTCCAAGGCAACTGGATGCTGCCTAGACCAGCGTTTCTCAACCTTTTGCCACTTGAAGAGGTCCGGACTTCAACTCCCAGAATTCCCCAGCCAGCATTCGCTGGCTGGGGAATTCTGGGAATTGAAGTCCGGACCTCTTCAAATGGCCAAGGTTGAGAGACGCTGGCCTAGACCCTGATAGGCCGCAGCCCGCTAGTGGTCTGAGGCTTGGGGACCCCTGATCTAGTCCAATCCTCTGCTTAGGATCCAGCCCAGTGGGGAAATTCAATTTTGTTTTACTACCGGTTCTGTGGCTATGGTGTGGTGCGGCTTGGTGGACGTGGCAGGGGAAGGACACTGCAAAATCCCCATTCCCACCCCATCCTGGGGCGAGCCAGAGGTGGCATTTGCCGGTTCTCCGAACTACTCAAAATTTCCGCGGCTGGTTCTCCAGAACCTGTCAGAACCGGCTGAATTTCACCCCTGATCCAACCCCCTTCTCTTGGCCGCCCCCTCCCCACTGTGCCTGTCACAGAGACATCCGTGAAAGTGGTGGTGACGATGACATGCTTACAGGCATTCCTTGACTTACAACCGTTTTGTTTTTTTTTTATTTTCGAATTTATACCCCGCCCTTCTCCTTGTTAGGACCCAGGGCGGCGCACAGGCATTATTAAAACCATAACAAAAGACAATATACAGTATTAAAAAACATATTAAATTAGATTAAAACCCATGCTAAAAAACCCATTTAAAACCCTGAAAGTTAAAATTTATAGATAGAGTCAGAAACAGGGGGCTATCCTAGGCCGGCTTGTTGGAATAGATAAGTCTTAAGACGTTGGCGGAAGAGGCGGAGGTCCGAGGTGGTGCGTAAGTCAGGGGGTAGGTCGTTCCAGAGGGCTGGGCCCGCCACAGAGAAGGCCCTTCCCCTGGGTGTCGCCAACCGGCATTGCCCGGCCGACGGCACCCGGAGAAGACCCTCTCTGTGGGAGCGGATCGGACGAAGCGGATCGGACGAAGCGGATCGGAGGAAGGGATTATGTTTAATGATCGTTCAAGGTTATGTGAGCCAAAGTAGAGACGCTTAGTTTACTTATTCCTGTTATCGCCTGTATTGTTTTAACAATGAACTCCAGGGGGTGAAGAAATCCAACACAACTTACTCCTCTGATTTCCCCCACAACAACAGCCCTGTAGGGCAGGTTGCCTGAGATTTGGCCCAAAGTCACCCAGCCAGTTTTCATGCTTATGGTGGGATTAGAACTCATCGTCTCCTGGGATGGGAGCTACCGATCATCCATGTTTCCTTCTCTCCTCCAGCTGACTCTGGCCCAGAGCTCCAGATTCCCGAAACATCGACTGTGTCTCCCCCAGTGAGAAATGACTCCCTGGTTTCCTATACTTCCGAAGAGGAGGAGGAGGCAGAAGGCCCGGACGAGGATGTTGGTCTCGATCTGCGGCTCTCGGCCGAGGAAGACCAGAAGTTCTCCAACCGGCAGGCCATGCTCCTCCATCGCTGCAGTTCGCAGGGATCGCCCGCATCTGAGCCAGAGGACACACTTACTCGGGCGGGTGGTCACTCTGAATGGGGTCACGGCGGGGGTGCTGTCCAGGGACTCCAGGCAGAGGAAGAAGAGTCAGAGCTCCCCAATACTGACCTTGGCCCCTTCCCACGGGGACCGATGGGTCCGGTGTGGGAGGAACCGCCGTCCGTATCTCCACTTGGCGCAGATCTAACGGAGGAGTCCCTGCCTCCTGTATCAGCTCGCGCAGATGGGGTATCCCCGCCGCACTCCTTGCCGCAGGGAATCGGGGGCTCCCGCCCACAGGAAAGCCGCCGAGAACCTTGCAGGACCACCCTCCATCGCTTAATGGAGATGGAAGACCAGTGGGACCAGCTGTACCACCACGAGTTAGCCGCGTGGCAAGAGGAACGAGAACAACAACGGGAAGAGCGGGCTAGAGACAGGGACCTCCAGCTGCAGCTGCTGACTGTCCTCACCGAGATCCGCGACGAGCTGCGGTGTTTGCGGCAGGAACGGGCAGCTTCCCGCCAGGAGCTCGCTTCACAAACCAGCGCGGAGTTCACCACGCCATGCCTGTGTCCGAAACCCGAGTTGTCGCTTCCCAAGCAGTCATCTGAACATGTCCCACTGTCGTGCCACGCGGGAGGATCTTTGCTGAATGGTGGACGGGGAGAGAGGGGTATTGGGGTCAGAGGTCCTCAGGGTATCCCCCGGCGGGGCAGGGGGCGTCCCCGAGGGTCCACGTCTCGCCACAAAAGGATGTTGGTGAGCAACAGATAGGTGGGATGAGTGCTCGCGAAGCCCAGGATTAACGGACATGTTGTATGTGAGGACACGTGGCCAAGCCATGTGCCCCGAATACCCAGGGTATCCAGTGAGGGTGAAAGTCATTGGGGTCTGTTTTCTCGCACAAATCTAACACTAGAATGCATGGTGCGAATGTCTTGAGCTTTCTTGGTAACATGGGACGATTTAGTACCTGCGGTGATAAGATGTATGATCGGTGTGCAAGTGAACACGTGTTGTATACAGGAAATCTTCGACTTACAACCATTCCGTTACCATTCCTTTACCCACTGTTCGAAATCACGGCAACACTGAAAAAAGTGACTCATGACCATTCCCCGCACTTACGGCCGTAAACAGCCTCCCTGTAGTCAAATGCAAGATGCTTAGCAACTGGCATGGACGTACGACAGTTGCAGTGTCCCTGGGTCTTGTGATTTCCCCTTTTGTGACCTTCCGACAAGCCAAATCAATGGGGAAGCCAGAGTTGCTTCAAAGCCATGTCGCTAGCAACTGCAGCGGTTCATTTAACAACGGTGGAAAGGTCACAAAATGGGGCAAAGCAGACTTTGAGGTTTGGGCATAATTGTGGCCCCAAGTCGAGGACTGTGTCGAGGCAGGATAAGGTCAGTTTTACCTCAAAAGTATGCCAATTTCAAAGATGGCCGCAGTGTGACATACCGTATTTTTCGGAGTATAAGACGCACCCTTTTTCCTCTAAAGAGGCTGAAAATCTGGGTGCGTCTTATACATCGAATACAGCTTTTGTTTGCTTCCTGAAGCCCCGCCCCTTCACCAAAATGGCCGTGCACAGCGTTACAGAGGCTTTCAGAGGTCCTGGGGGCTGGGGAGGGCAGAAACAAGCAAAAAGTGGGCCATTTCCCCCCCCCCCCCAGGCCACAGTAGCACTCTATAAGCCTCCATAAGTCTCTGCATGCAAATTTTTTGACCAAAAAAATGGGCCGTTTTTTCCTCGTTTTTGTCTGGTCCCCCGCCCCCCAGAGCACTCTGCAATCAAACACCCCCCCTCCCCCCCACAGCTATTCATGCTTTTTATTTGGGGGGGGGGAAACGGGCCTTTTTTCCCCTTTTGGAAAGCTGTTTAGTTAGAGTGGCTGATGAGAATTACATTGATCAAGTGCTGTGCCTGCAGAAACAAAGTTTTAGGGGCTACAGGTTGTCAGCGATTTCCTTCTCCAGCACATGGATAAATACACTTGGAAACATCTACCTACCTACTGTATTTCTCCAAAAAAATTTCTCTCTATCCCTCTACCTATCAACCTATTTTCTCTCTCCCTACCTATCTACTGTATTTTTCTCTCTTTCTGTTTCTATCTCTATCCCTCTACCTACCTACACTCTCCCTACCTACCCACCTACTTACTGTATTTCTCTCTATTTCTTTCTCTCTCCCTACCTACCTACACTCTCTCCCCCTACCTACCGTATTTCTCTATTTCTCTCTATCCCTCTACCTACCTAGCTACCTACCCACCTACACTCTCTCTCCCTACCTATCTACTGTATTTCTCTCTATTTCTTTCTCTATCCCTCTACCTAACTACTTACACTCTACCTATCTACCTACACTCTCTCCCTCCCTCCCTACTGTATTTCTCTCTCTATCCTCCTACCTACCCACCTACTGTATTTCTCTCTATTTCTTTCTCTATCCCTCTACCCACCTACACACTCTCTCTCCCTATCTACCGTATTACTCTACTTCTCTCTATCCCTCTACCTACTCTCTCCCTACCTACCGACCTACTGTATTTCTCTATTTCTCTATCCCCCTACCTACCGTTTCTCTCTCCCTACCTACCAACCTACTGTATTTCTCTCTCTCCCTCTACCGACCTACACTCTCTCCTTACCTACCTACTGTATTTCTCTCTTTCTCTATCCTTCTACCTACCTTAGTTTTTGAAAAAAAATGCTTCTTCAAAACCTTGGTGCGTCTTATACTCTGTAAAATACGGTATTTTGCATATCTGGTAATTTTGTCCTCTGGGAGTTGGTGAAGACACCGGGAATATCACTTGGTCAAATAAAACGGGGCAAAGCGGTGGCATAGGTGGGCACGCATGGATAGGAATGTCAGTGGGAAAAGGTATCTCTTCAAACAGATCTGCCGTTCCGTGTGTCCACAGCAGGATAAATTCTTAATGGCTATTTTGAGAAAACCTTGGTGCTTACAGATGCTCACTCTTCCCCTCACAACTCCTCACTTAGTGAACATTTTTTCCCCATTGGAAAAAATGATTTACGACCAGTCCTCACACTTATGGCTGCTGTACTATCCACACGGTCAGTCAGGTGATCAAAATTCAGGGGCTTGACCAAGATCATGTATTTAAGATGGGTGACTTCCTGGGGTGTAGTGGTCACTATTTTGTGACCTTGCTAGCTGCCTTTGTACAAGCGAACTCAATGGGGGAATCTAGATTTGCTCAGTGACCTGAGATTCACTTAACAACCATGGCAAAAAAAAGATAAAATCAAACAGGGATCACTTAATTAACAAACTTTGATCATGCGGCCATGAGGATGTCAATGTGGGACACAGTCCTAAGTCACTCTTCAGTGCCGCTGTAACAACGGTCACTAAGCGAATGGACATTAAGTCGAGGACTGCCTGCAGCTGGAATGAGAAGTATGAATGCCGTTTCTCTAGTTATCCGTTCCATAGTGATATCTAGTTCTTAGCTCAGCCTGTCAACTGACCAAAAATGTTTGATTTATGAGCTGGGTGGGGTAAGACTAGATGATCTCAAGGACTCTAGGACATTTCTACCATTTGTAGGTTAAAAAGTAAATTATTGTAAGGGAAGTCATGGAGCCAGCAAATACAGATAGTCCTCGACATACAACCATTGGTTTAGTCACTACTTAAAATTTGGACGCTTGACAACTGTTCCAACTTACGACGGTTGCAGTGTCCTGGGGTCACATGGTCCCCTTTTACGACCTTTTGACCAGCAAACCCAATGGGCAAGCCAGATGTACTTAACAACCGTGTGACTAACTTTAAAAAACGGAGTGATTCACTTAACAACGGTGAACAAAACGAAAATAGGGCAAAACCTCAAGCCGTCTCGCTTAGCAATGAAAATCTGGGGCTCTGTTTTGGTTGCAGGTCGAGGACTTCCAGTACTAATAGTGCTAGGATTTGGAATTCACACACGCAGGAAGGAGTTCCATCTACAGTTTTATTGAATATGACATCTACGTTACAATTCATCATCGGCATTTCAAATTCATCCACAACCGTGAACCAACATGTCTTCTCTTTGTTTGCAAATCATCCAAGATAAAGAACATTATTTTGAAGTCTGCCGTGAAAATGCCTTTTTATTTTTACTACTTTCTTACACATTGTAGTACAGTAATCTGTCGAAATTAGCTACAAAATGGTGAGGACCTTAAACTAGGCTTTGGGGAGGGGGGGTGAGGAGGAGGAGGATGCTGGTGGGCTGGGGTCAAAAAGAAAAGGTAAGAAAAGCTGTGCTGGCTGGGGGATTCTGGGAGTTGAATCCACAGGACTTAAAGTCACCAAGGTTGAGAAACACTGTCTTAGAGCAACATTTCTCAACTGGACCACTGGAAGACAGGTGGACTTCAACTCCCAGGATCCATAGCTGGCAGGGGAATTCTGGGAGTTGAAGTCCACCCATCTTCCGGCTACCCAGGTTGAAAAACAAAAACAGTTGTGAAATAGATCTGTGCACCATCGTTCTTTATATCGTACCAGATTGAGCACAGAATTTTTTTAAAATCCAGCTAAGGCACGGAATAAAATTGCTGGTGAATATGATCCATCCTCAAGCCGGTGCCCCCACAGGCAAAAAAAACAGCAAGCTACCTGGGGGTCCGGAGTGCAATTGAGAAGCAAGCAAGAGGCAACCTCATTCCGTCCGCACAAAAGGGGCCTGGCCCACCACAGTGTCTTCCTGGTGTACAACCGTCTATGCAATTCTCGGGTTTTTCCCTCAGTCTGTGCCGACGGGCTGACGAAAAAGGCGTTTTCTCGGAACATCTGGAGCAAGCGTATTTTGCGTATGGCCCCCGCTGTTCAGTCGGCTGAGCCAAGCGCCATACCCCTGACGCAGGTGTTGCATTCAGAACCTCTGTTGCCGTATCACTTATCGTCGTTGGTAGCACCTCACCAGTCCTCGTATGTGCAGCACCTCTACTTCTAAACCGCTACTTGGAAATACTGCTAGAAAGTGTTAAAAAATCTGCCCGTCTTTTGCAAACAGCTACTTGGGTCCCTCCAATTCTCCTCCGCTATCCGAATCGGGAGCGACCATGATTTTCTTGATCATGCAAAAACAATCTTTGTCACCAGCTCTCTTCCCGCATTTCGGACAGTTGATGCCTTCGTCGTTCACGTAGTGATACTTCTTGTGCTTCACCGCCCCACTTCGGAAGTTGAAAATCTTCCAGCACCACAGGCACTTGTACCTTTGTCCCTTGTGGAACGCACGGTGCGTGGAGATGTAGCACTTGCTGAAATTCTTGCCGCACTTCTCGCACTGGCACAGCGACTTGTCTGCAGAAGTGCTCGGACGCACGTCCAGCGCGACGGGAGCCTCTGGCGTTTCGGCACCGTCGGTGGGCCCCTGCGCGGTGGCGTCCTGTGGCTTTGGGGGCAGCTGTTTCTCCTCATCCGTGTTTTTCTTGCAATATAGCAAGTGGCAAGAGAGTTGCCACTTGTACAGGAACTTTTCCCCGCACTGTAGACAGCGGCAGAACTTCTTCATCGCGCAGGTCGTCGCCGTTGAACTGCGCGGAGTCTCGGCGGTACTCCGGCTGGCCTCAGAAATGTCTTTGCTTTTTATCGCTCTCAGTGGAGGTGGAGGTTGCCATGGTCTGAAATGCAGGAAGGCCCCCTTGCCATCATCGGAGGGCAGGAGTGGGGCAGGCTTTTGCGGGAGGAGGAGAGGAGCCGCTGACTCCCCAGTGCTGCGTGATCCGCTCATGCCCTGCCCAAGGGGAGCTTTCAGGGCCTGCAAGAGAAGCCTGGGCTGCTGCTTTTGCTTCTGACGACAATACTTATAATGCACTCCCAAGTTAAACTGCAGCTTGAATGGTTCTTTGCACCAACCGCAAAAGTAGCGTTTTTCCTCCTGGGTGGGGAGTTCCAGGGGAGGCGGCTGGGTGTCCTGCATGTTTCTTGCGCTCCATGACAGAGAGGGCGCCACAGCCTGCCAGCGCACGTCCCCGTAGTTCGCGACACAAGTGGCCTCCGCAAACCGCATTTCCTTCATGGGGTGTTCCGTACCCATGGCAGAATTATGCTGGGGCGGGATCGTCGTCCTGGGAGGCAGCAGCTCGGCATAGTTTCCTGGCGCCACAGGAGGCACAGGGGTAGGTAGAAACCCCATCCATGTGCAGCATGGCAGTGGGACGTCCTCCGCGCGCGCGTCTCCTGAAGCCCGCTCCATCGATACTGTCTGTAGCTGCCCGCCAGAATTGGGGACACTTCCCTCTTCAGTTGCTGGCATGTAAGGTTGTTCAGGATGCACCTCAATCTTGCTGAGATGGGGGGGACCCTCATCAATGCTCTCAAGGGGGTCCCCCTGCTCAGGGAAGCGGTCCGCGTTCATTTGGGATTGGTGTTCATCTGGAGGGAAAAGAGAACATATAGTTGTGACAGAGGAAAAGGGGAGAGAGAGAAAAAAACCCTCTGGCCTACTCCGGCTGATTTTCTAAGAAGCAAAGGTATTCGATTCAGGGAGAAGTGACCACCAGGAGATCGCCCTGCCGTAGGTTCAATGAGGAAGCAAAACTGTGCTGGGAAAAAAAAAGGCAACAGTACATTCTTTAAACATTACAGAAATGTCCATGGAGGGCTCACCAGGAGCTGAGAAGGGAAAGGGAGAAGTTTTAAGAGAAATGAGAGAAAGAGAGAGAGAAAGAGAGGAGAGATGATTAACCTCTTTGATGCTTAATTAAATTTTCCATTAAAAGAGCATTTCCCAACACAGTCAGACTTTGGTCGTTGGGAAAGCATCCAAGGACGGCTCGACCTTACATATTTTCCATTCCTGCAGGGCTCTGAAGCTCCCCCACCCCCTTCCACTGAGCTGATGGGAGTTGTAGTTCAGAACTCCAGAAGGCGGTCAATTGGAAAAGATGGAATTAGGGGAGCAGCGAGGACTGCTAGCATAGGAACATCGCGGGGGTGGCCTGACCTTTAGCCCGCTCCCCATACGCTTCACTCACCTAGAGGAAGGGCATTGGGAGGAGGGTCTTCTAGGAATCTTGACGATATGCGGGTGTTCAGACTTTCGTTATATTCAACCCAGGCGAAGACTTCTGGGGAGGTAATTGGGCATCCTTTTTGAAGGGAAACAGGCTGATCAGAGATGCTCCAGGGCTCCCCACCATCTCAGCAATGTCTGGACTTCAGTTCCCAGAATTCCCCCACTTGCCTGTCTGGATTTGAATTCCTAGAAATCTCTAACCAGTAGGCATGGGCTTCAATCCCCAGAATTGCTCAGTTATTATGCTTGGACTTCAATTCCCAGAACTCCGCTCTGGAGTTTAATTACCAGAATTCCCCTGCTTTCGACTTCAACTCCCAGAATTCCCCCTCTCCGGACTAAAATTCCCAGAATTCCCCTGCTTTGGACTTCAACTCCCAAAATTCCTCCATTCTGGAGTTCAATTCCCAGAATTACTCAGTTAGCATGCCTGGACTTCACCTCCGAGAATTCTCCAGGCAGTGTGCATAGACTTTTAACTCCCACCTAAGGTCCACAGTTAGGAAAGCAGAAATGCTGGGGACGATGGGTGTTAGAGTTTAAGCTCTTAGAAATGGCACCTCAATGGACAACGGGACGTTTAAACAGTTTGTTAGTTACATTTCGACCCCACTATTCCTTAGGGGTGGCTCGTCCCTTCCTCTTCATCCCCAAAAATCCCCCTGCCAGGTAGGCCGGTCCAAGGCAGAGGAAGTCCTTCCCAAGAGGCTCTTCGGTGGCTGAGCAGAACCCGAACCCAGGTCTCATGCTTCTGTGGCCAGCCTGTCCTCAGTTCACTCCTGCAGTCCGGCCACCTTGAGCCCTATACCACCAGTGAGAAGACCCCCAATTCATCAATGAGAAGACTCCCTAGCCACCGGTGAGAAGACCACCTACTAACCCATGAGAAGACCCCCTACTCACCCATGAGAAGACTCCCTACTCACCAGTGAGAAGACCCCCTACTCACCCGTGAGAAGACCCCCTACACACCAGTGAGATCCCCTACTCACTCATGAAGACCCCCAACACACCCATGAGAAGACCCCCTACTCACCCAAGGAGACCCTCCCTACTCACCCATGAGAAGGCCCCCTACTCACCAGTGAGAAGACACCCTACTCACCAATGAGATCCGCTACTCACCAATTAGAAGACCTCATACCCATGAGAAGACCCCCTACTCACCCCTGAGAAGACCCCCTCCTCACAAGTGAGATGATCCCCTACTCACCAATGAGACCCCCTACTCACCCAAGAGAAGACGCCATACTCACCAGTGAGAAGACCCCCTACTCACTCGTGAAAACCCCAACTCACCCATGAGAAGGCCCCCTACTCACCAGTGAGAAGACCCCCTACTCACCAATGAGACACGCTACTCACCAATGTGAAGACCCCCTACTCACCCGTGAGAAGACCCCCTACTCACCCGTGAGAAGACCCCCTACTCACCCGAGAAGACGGCCTACTCACCCGTGAGAAGACTCCCTACTCACCAGTGAGATGATCCCCTACTCACCAATGAGAAGACCCCTTACTCACCAATGAGAAGACCCCCTACTCACCAATTAAAGACCCACTACTCACCTATGAGAAGATGCCCTACTCACCCATGAGATGACCCCCTACTCACCAATGAGACCCCCTACTCACCCATGAGAACTCCCTAATCACCCATGAGAAGGCTCCCTACTCACCCATGAGAAGACCCCCTACTCACCAATGAGAAGACCCTCTACTGACCCGTGAGAAGACCCCCCTACTCACCAGTGAGACCCCAAGTCACCAGTTGGAAGACCCCCTATTCACCCGTGAGGTGACCCCCTACTCACCCATGAGAAGACCCCCTACTCACCTATGAGGACACACCCTACTCACCCGTGAGAAGCCCCCCTACGCCCCCGTGAAAAGACCCCCTACCCACCAGTGAGAAGACCCCCTACTCACCAGTGAAAAGACCCCCTACTCACCAGTGAGAAGACCCCCTATTCACCTGTGAGAAGACACTCTACTCACCCGTGAAAAGAACCCCTACTCACCTGTGAGAAGACCTCCTACTCACCCATGAAAAGACCCCCTACTCACCCATAAGACCCGTTACTCACCAATTGGAAGACCCCCCTACTCACCTATGCGAAGACCCCCCTACTCTGCAGTGAGAAGACCCCCTACTCACCCATGAGAAGACTCCCTACTCACCTGAGAAAACCCCTACTCACCCGTGAGATGACCCCCTAATCACCAATGTGACCCCCTACGCACCCATGAGAAGACTCCCTACTCACCCATGAGAAGACCCACTAACCCGTGAAGACCCCCAACTCACCCATGAGAAGACCCCCTACTCACCCAAGACCCTCCCTACTCACCCGTGAGAAGACCACCTACTCACCTGTGAGAAGACCCCTACTCACCAATGAGACCCTCTATTCACCAGTGAGATGATCCCCTACTCACCGAGAAGACCCCTTACTCACCAATGAGAAGACCCCCTAGTCACCCGTGAGAAGACCCCCTGCTCACCTGTGAGAAGTCCCCTACTCACCAATGAGAAGAGGCTCTATTCACCAATGAGAAGACCCTACTCACCAATGAGATGACCTCCTACTCAGCAATGAGACCCCCCTACTCAGCAATGAGGTGACTCCCCTACTCAGCAATTAGAAGACCCCTGCTCAGCAATGAAAGGACCACATACTCACCCATGAGACCTTCACTACACACCAATGAGAACCCCTACTCTCCCATGAGAAGACCCCCTACTCACCATTGAGAAGACTCCCTACTTACCCATGAGAAGACTCCCTACTCACCCATGAAAAGACCCCCAGTCACCACTGAGGACCCCCTAATCACCCATGAGAAGACCCCCTACTCGCCCAGGAGATGACTCCTGACTTGCCCGTGAGAAGACTCCCTATTCACCCGTGAAGACCCCCTACTCACCCGTGAGAACACATCCTACTCACCCGTGAGAACTCCCCCTACTCACCCGTGATAACACCCCCTACTCACCCATGAGATGATCCCCTACTCTCCCGTGAAAAGACCTCCTACTCACTCGCGGGAAAAACCCCTACCCACTAGTGAGAAGACCCCCTACTCACCCATGAATTGAACTTCTACTCACCAGTGAGAAGACCCGCTACTCTGAGAAAACACCCTACTCACCCGTGAAAAGACCCCCTACTTACCCGTGAGAAGACCCCCTACTAAGCAATGAGAAGACCCCCTGCTCAGCAATGAAGAACCCCTAATCACCTGTGAGAAGACCCTCACTAATACCCATGAGAAGACCCCCTACTCATCCATGAGGACCCCCTACTCACCCATGACAAGACTGCCTACTCACCCGTGAGAAGACCCCCTACTCACCCGTGAGAAGACTCACTATTCACCCATGAAAAGACCCCCTACTCACCAGTGAGAAGACCCCCTACTCACCAGTGTGAAGACCCCCTACTCACCCGTGAGAAGACCCCCCTACTCACCAATGAGAAGACACCAAGTCACCAGTTGGAAGATCCCTATTCACCCGTGAGGTGACCCCTTACTCACCCATGAGAAGACCCCCTACTCACCAATGAGAAGACCCTCTGCACAATAATGAGATGACCTCCTACTCAGTAATGAGAAGAACCCTCTACTCAGTAATGAGAAGACCCCCCTACTCACCAATGAGGAGACCTCCGACTCACCTGTGAGAAGACCCGCCACGCACCCGTGAAAAGATCCCCTACTCACCCGTGAGAAGACCCCCTACTCACCCATGAGATGACCCCTACTCACCCGTGACAAGACCCTCACTAATCACCCATGAGAAGACTTCCTACTCACCCGAGAAGACCCCCTACTCACCATTGAGAAGACCCCCTTCTCCCCCGTGAGAAGACCCCCTACTCATCCATGAGAAGACCCCTACTCACCAATGAGACCTCCGACTCACCTGTGAGAAGACCCGCCACGCACCTGTGAAAAGATCCCCTACTCACCCGTGAGAAGACCCCCTACTCACCCATGAGACCCCCTACTCACCCATGAGATGACCCCCTTCTCCCCCGTGAGAAGACCCCCTACTCATCCATGAGAAGACCCCCTACTCACCCATGAGACCCCCTACTCACCCATGAGATGACCCCCTACTCACCCATGAGAAGACCCTCTGCACACCAATGAGATGACCTCCTACTCAGTAATGAGAAGACCCCCCTACTCAGCAATGAGGACCCCCTACTCACCAGTGAGATCCCCTACTCACCAGTGAGGAGACCCCCCTACTCAGCAATGAGGACCCCCTACTCACCAGTGAGAAGATCCCCTACTCACCAGTGAGGAGACCCCCCTACTCACCATGAGAAGACCCCTTACTCACCCGAGAAGACACCCTTCTCACCTGTAAAAAGACCCCCTACTCACCAGTGAGAAGACCCCGTACTCATCCATGAGGATGCCCTACTCACCCATGAGGACCCCCTACTCACCCATGAGAAGGCCCCCTACTCACCGGTGTGAAGACCTCCTACTCACCCGTGAGAAGACACCCTACTCACCCGTGAGAAGATGCCCTACTCATCCATGAGGACCCCCTACTCACCAGTAAGACCCCCCTACTCACCATGAGAAGACCCCTTACTCACCCGAGAAGACACCCTTCTCACTTGTAAAAAGACCCCCTACTCACCAGTGAGAAGACCCCATACCCACCAGTGAGAAGACCCCCTACTCACCCATGAGGACCCCCTACTCACCCATAAGAAGACTCCCTACTCACCCATGAGAAGACCCCGATGTCAGCTGTCGCTTTCCTGTTCGCTCTGGCTGCGATATGAAACGGGGGGGGGGGGGGGGAGAGGAGCTTTGCATGGGATTTGGGACTGTACGGTGGAGGAGAGTGAGTTGCAGAAGGAAATCCTCTGGTGCCATCTACTGTTACCATCTATTGCGCGTACCGGTGCTTGGGTCATCTTATGGTCAAGGTCAACGGTCTTGCATACCAACCTGATGATGCTTTTGAAGATGAAGCCACATGACACCTAGGGGCTTTACACATTGGACCATGGAAGGGGGTTATTCGGGGGAAGGGGGTCGGACATATATTGATATGTATGCTTTCGCGCCTAAATGCTTCAGACCTTGCTTAGCATCTATGCTATTCATTCCTTAACCAGTAAAAGTACTTTTAATTCCACTAATAATGGAGTCGAGAGGTTTCTTTCTTGGTTATCGGTGAAGCAGACCTGACATTAAGCAAGGTCTCAACCTTACGCACTCACCTCAGAGATAACACCTTCTGAAGGGAGTGTAACAAAACCGAAAGAAATTTTTTTATTCTAAACTTCAAAGAGATGTCCTCCCCCGGCAGAGATCAAGAGGAAGACATGGGAGCTGCTGAATCATCGTGTCTTCCCGAAACGGAACTTTTTGCAGGACTGAATTTGGAAGGAAAAACCCTCCCCCGTTGGCCGATAGGATTTGGACAAAAGGAAATGCTAGAAGAAATACCATCAGGAATTACAACACGTAGACGCAGAGGACTACCCCCCCCCCTCATCCCACGAAGCAGAGGAAGAAAATTATTTGATCAGCCAAGCAATGCAAATGTTCCAGGAGGCCTGGGAAAGACACCGCTCCAGAGGAAGCAAGTATGAAAGAGAATCACCCGTGAGAAGACCCCTTATTCACCCATGAAAAGACCCCCTACTCACCAGTGAGAAGACCCCCTACTCACCCGTGAGAAGACCCCTTACTCACCCGTGAGAAGACCCCCCTACTCACCAATGAGGAGACCTCCTACTCACCCGTGAGAAGACCCCCACACACACCCGTGAAAAGACCCCCTACTCACCCGTGAGAAGACCCTCTACTCACCCATGAGATGACCCCCTACTCACCCGTGAGAAGACCCTCACTAATCACCCATGAGAAGACTTCCTACTCACCCCTGAGAAGACCCCCTACTCACCATTGAGAAGACCCCCTACTCACCCATGAGAAGACCCCCTATTCATTCATGAGAAGACCCCCTACTCACCCATGAGAAGACCCCCAGTCACCAGTGAGGACCCCCATCACCCATGAGAAGACCCCCTACTCGTCCATGAGATGACCCCCTACTCGCCAGTGAGAAGACCCCCTACTCACCCGTGAGAAGACCCCCTGCTCACCCGTGAGAAGACCCCCGACTCACCCGTGAAGACCCCCTACTCACCCATGAGAAGACCCCCTACTCACTCATGAGATGACTCCCTACTCATCCATGAAAAGACCCCCTATTCACGCGCGAGAAGACCCCTTACACCCGTAAGAAGACCCCCTACTCACCCATGAGAAGACCCCCAGTCACCAGTGAGAAGACCCCCTAATCACCCATGAGAAGACCCCTACTCACCCGTGAGAAGACCCCTACTCACCCATGAGAAGACCCCCTACACCCGTGAGAAGACCCCCCACGCACCCGTGAAAAGACCCCTACTCACCCGTGAGAAGACCCTCTACTCACCCATGAAATGACCCCCTACTCACCTGTGAGAAGACCCTCACTAATCACCCATGAGAAGACTTCCTACTCACCCCTGAGAAGACCCCCTACTCACCATTGAGAAGACCCCCTACTCACCCATGAGAAGACCCCCTATTCATTCATGAGAAGACCCCCTACTCACCCATGAGAAGACCCCCAGTCACCAGTGAGGACCCCCATCACCCATGAGAAGACCCCCTACTCGTCCATGAGATGACCCCCTACTCGCCAGTGAGAAGACCCCCTACTCACCCGTGAGAAGACCCCCTGCTCACCCGTGAGAAGACCCCCTACTCACCCATGAAGACCCCCTACTCACCCATGAGAAGACCCCCTACTCACTCATGAGATGACTCCCTACTCACCCATGAAAAGACCCCTTATTCACGCGCGAGAAGACCCCCTACACCCGTGAGAAGACCCCCTACTCACCCATGAGAAGACCCCGTCACCAGTGAGAAGACCCCCTAATCACCCATGAGAAGACCCCTACTCACCCGTGAGAAGACCCCTACTCACCCATGAGAAGACCCCCTACACCCGTGAGAAGACCCCCTACTCACCCATGAGACCCCCTATTCATTCATGAGAAGACCCCCTACTCACCCATGGGAAGACCCCCAGTCACCAGTGAGAAGACCCCCTAATCACCCATGAGACGACCCCCTACTCACCCGTGGGAAGACCCCTACTCAACCATGAGAAGACCCCCTACTCACCCGTGGGAAGACCCCTACTCACCCGTGAGAAGACCCCCTACTCACCCGTGAGAAGACCTCCTACCCACCCGTGTGAAGACCCCCTACTCACCCGTGAGAAGACCCCCCCTACTCACCAATGAGAAGACACCGTCAGCAGTTGGAAGACCCCCTATTCACCCGTGAGGTGACCCCCATATCACCCATGAGAAGACACCCTACTCGTCCATGAGATGACCCCCTACTCGCCAGTGAGAAGACCCCCTACTCACCCATGAGAAGATCCCCTACTCACCGTGAGATGAACCCCTACACCCCGTGAGAAGACCCCCAGCTCACCCGTGAGAAGACCCCCTACTCACCCGTGAGAAGACCCCCTACTCACCCGTGAGAAGACCCCCTACTCACTCTTGAGATGACCCCCTACTCACCCATGAAAAGACCCCCTACTCACGCGCGAGAAGACCCCCTACACCTGTGAGAAGACCCCCTACTCACCCATGAGAAGACCCCCTACTCACCCATGAGAAGACCCCCAGTCACCAGTGAGAAGACCCCCTAATCACCCATGAGAAGACCCCCTACTCACCCGTGTGAAGACCCCCTACTCACCCGTGAGAAGACCCCTACTCACCCATGAGAAGACCCCCTACTCACCCGTGAGAAGACCTCCTACTCAGCCGTGAAGACCCCCTACTCAGCCATGAAAAGACCACCTACTCACCCGTGAGAAGACCCCCTACCCAACCGTGAGAAGATCCCCTACGCACCAGTGAGAAGACCCTCTACTCACCCATGAGATGACCCCCTACTCACCAATGAGAAGACACCGTCACCAGTTGGAAGACCCCCTATTCACCCGTGAGGTGACCCCCTACTCACCCATGAGAAGACACCCTACTCACCAATGAGACCTCCTACTCACCCGTGAGAAGACCCCCCCATGTACCCATGAAAAGACCCCCTACTCACCCATAAGGACCCTCTACTCACCCGTGAGAAGACCCTCACTAATCACCTGTGAGAAGACCCCCTACTCATCCATGAGAAGACCCCCTACTCATCCATGAGGACCCCCTACTCATCCATGAGGACCCCTTACTCACCCATTAGGAGACTCCCTACTCACCCGTGAGAAGACCCCCAGTCACCAGTGATGACCCCCATATCACCCATGAGAAGACCCCCTACTCGCCCATGAGATGACCCCCTACTCGCCAGTGAGAAGACCCCCTACTCACCCATGAGAAGACCCCCTACTCACCCGTGAGATGAACCCCTACTCCCCGTGAGAAGACCCCCTGCTCACGGGGAGTAGGGGTTCATCTCACGGGTGAGTAGGGGGTCTTCTCATGGGTGATATGACCCCCATATCACCCATGAGATGACCCCCTACTCACCAGTGAGAAGACCTCCTATTCACCCGTGCAAAGACCCCTTACTCACCCGAGAAGACTACTCACCTGAGAGATGACCCCCTACTCACCTGTAAAAAGACACCCTACTCACCAGTGAGAAGACTCCCTACTCACCAGTGAGAAGACCCCCTACTTACCCATGGGAAGACCCCCTACTCACCCATGAGAAGACACCCTACTCACCAATGAGACCTCCTACTCACCCGTGAGAAGACCCCCGCATGTACCCATGAAAAGACCCCCTACTCACCCATAAGGACCCTCTACTCACCCGTGAGAAGACCCTCACTAATCACCTGTGAGAAGACCCCCCTATACTCTGGAACGACCTTCCCCCCGACATTAGAACAACCACGGACCTCCGCTCCTTCCGTCTTAAACTAAAAACACATCTGTTCTGATTGGCCGGCCTAGGGTAGTCTCCCGTCTATAGGACTGTTAATTTTAGTTAGGAATTTTAGTAGTTTTAACTGGGATTTTAGTGCAGGGATGTATTTAATTCGTTTTTATTGTATGTATGTTGTTTTTTATGGTTTTATTTGCCCTGTACACCGCTCCGAGTCCCCCCAGGGAGATGGAGCGGTCAATAAATTCAAGATTTATTTATTTATATTTATTTATATACTCACCCGTGAGAAGACCCTCACTAATCACCTGTGAGAAGACCCCCTACTCATCCATGAGAAGACCCCCTACTCATCCATGAGGACCCCCTACTCATCCATGACCCCTTACTCACCCATTAGAAGACTCCCTACTCACCCGTGAGAAGACCCCCAGTCACCAGTGATGACCCCCATATCACCCATGAGAAGACCCCCTACTCGCCCATGAGATGACCCCCTACTCGCCAGTGAGAAGACCCCCTACTCACCCATGAGAAGACCCCCTACTCACCCGTGAGATGAACCCCTACTCCCCGTGAGAAGACCCCCTGCTCACATGTAAGAAGACCCCCTACTCACCCATGAGATGACCCCCTACTCACCAGTGAGAAGACCTCCTATTCACCCATGCAAAGACCCCTTACTCACCCGAGACTACTCACCTGAGAGATTACCCCCTACTCACCTGTAAAAAGACACCCTACTCACCAGTGAGAAGACTCCCTACTCACCAGTGAGAAGACCCCCTACTTACCCATGGGAAGACCCCCTACTCACCCATGAGAAGACCCCCTACTCACCAATGAGACCTCCTACTCACCCGTGAGAAGACCCCCCCATGTACCCATGAAAAGACCCCCTACTCACCCATAAGGACCCTCTACTCACCCGTGAGAAGACCCTCACTAATCACCTGTGAGAAGACCTCCTACTCATCCATGAGAAGACCCCCTACTCATCCATGAGGACCCCCTACTCATCCATGAGGACCCCTTACTCACCCATTAGAAGACTCCCTACTCACCCGTGAGAAGACCCCCAGTCACCAGTGATGACCCCCATATCACCCATGAGAAGACCCCCTACTCGCCCATGAGATGACCCCCTACTCGCCAGTGAGAAGACTCCCTACTCACCCATGAGAAGACCCCCTACTCACCCGTGAGATGAACCCCTACTCCCCGTGAGAAGACCCCCTGCTCACATGTAAGAAGACCCCCTACTCACCCATGAGATGACCTCCTACTCACCAGTGAGAAGACCTCCTATTCATCCGTGCAAAGACCCCTTACTTACCCGAGAAGACTACTCACCAGTGAGAAGAACCCCTACTCACCCATGAGAAGACTCCCTACTCACCAGTGAGAAGACCCCCTACTCACTCGTGAGAAGACCCCCTACTCACCCATGGGAAGACTCCGCTACTCACCAATGAGAAGAAGGCACTGGTAGGTTTCCTGCAGTATCTCCCAGTACAGCTGCTTCTGGTCCTCGGTTAGCAACCGCCATTCGTCTGTCGAGAAGTATATGACCACGTCTTTGAAAGTGACCGACATCGACCCCTCCAAGGAGAAAGGTTGCATGGGAGAAAAACAAGCAAGTCGGTTCCTCACCCTAATTTATTTCAAGCGGAGGGGAATGAGGATGGAGAGGGGGCAAGGAAGAGGCAACCAAGGTCTGGTCTTCACATCTAAGTTTAAGTCTGCTTGACTTAAACGTTCATCAGCTCTGGGGAAAGCTCTTGAGGCCCCTTCACACATGCAATGGTTGGAAACTGGGTTGAGGGTCTTCAAACTTGGTCACTTTAAGACTTGTGGACTTCCACTCCCAGAATTCTCCAGCCTGTTTGGGGACCCTTGTTCTAACCGGTTGTGTGAATACGGCTTAAAAGGGTGCATAGTTCCATACAAAACAAAGCAAGTATCTAATAGTCACTAAATGAAGATTTGTAAGAAGAGGACTACAGTAGCTACATTTTTAAGAGGTGGGGACTTCAACTCCCAGAACGCCCCGATTATGCCTGGCATTACAAAATTTTAAAGTCCCTGACTTACCACCATTCGATTACCCACGATTCGAAGTTACGGCGGCAAAAAAGCAACTTAGGACTAGTCCTCGTGCTTACGACCATCAACGCATCCCCACAGCATGAACAAAAATCAAAAATTCAGCCGGATTCGCTTAAGGTCCAAGTGATTCACTTAACAACAGTGGCAAAATAGCCAGTAAAACTGGGCGCCGCTCACTTACCAGCCTTGCTTCGCAAGAGAAATTCAACTCTCAATTATAGCCATAAATTGAGGACTAGCTGTATTTCTACTTGAGCCCACACAAATTGATCCGATGCATTGAGAGAAGCACTTAAAATAAGGAATTATTTTTGGGGGGGGAAAGCAATTAATGTTGTCCAGCAGTTCTTAAAGATTGCTTGGATTTATCCAACTAACCGAGAGTGCAAATTTTTCTGGGCCTCAAAAACCTTTAATGGATGAAAATTTGGAAATGGATATAACAAATTACAAGAGGAGCAAATAGAATACAAACTGGAACTCTTCCTGCTGGGAATAACCAAGGGGAAATATAGAAAGAAAATTAAATACATACATGTAGGCCTGTGGACTACAACTAGAATGACATTTGCCCAATGCTGGAAACAAAATAATATTCCCCCAGATGAATTAGTGATACAGAAAATTCAAGGTTGTTCAGAAATGGATAAGTTAACATTAAGATTAAAGGACAAGGAAGAGTCTGAATACTATGAAATTTGGGGTCACTGGTATAAATGGTTGCATAACAGGAATAAAATTAATTCAGCCGAGAAACAATAGAGAAATGTATAGAACTGTAGATGAATGTATATATAAATATAGAAGAGATATAAGATTGATATATAGGTATGATGACATAACAATGTTAATGTGATGATTGCAAGAAGTTATAGAGGGGGAAAAACGATTTTAAAAAAATCTGCTTTAGAAAAGAAACTTTTAATTTCCCCAACCAGAACTGTTCACATCCTGTCAGCGCCAGATGCAAAAAACTGACCTTCTCCACAGTTGCAATTACTTTTACACCCGCCTCTGTTTTTGAAAACAAAAGAAAAGAACCTTATATACCGGAAAGAAGAAAAATCAGCCAATCAGCTTTATCTGACACCCAACCCTACAAGGCCGAAGAGGCTACAAGAGCCAAGCTTAATTTACAAAATTGCACAATTTTCTATGGAAACCTTGGAACACGGCGCCTGATCACAATTTATCGCAATTTATCAAATTATGGGTTTTCAAAGCTGGCATATTTCGAATTGGTGCCAAAGGCCAAAAGTGACTCCTTGAATTACAGCCATCCGTTTAGCGACCGTAAAACACCACTAAAAAATGTGATTTGTGACCGTTTTATCACCCCCATCCTTGGCTTACAACAGTTTGTTCAAAGTTACAACAGCACTGGACTTGTGACCGTTTTCCCCACTTAGCGACCGCTGCGGCATCCTGTCGTCACGTGATCAAAATTCGGGACGTTTGGCACCTGACTCGTATTTATGACGGTGGCAGTGTGTCTCCTTTTGCAAAAAGTCAATGGGAGAAACAGATTAACAATCGTATCGGTAACTGAACGATTGCAATATTTCACTTAACAACTGGTTAGAAAGGTCGTAAAATGAGGTAAAGACTCACTTAACCAACATCTTGTTGGCAAGAGAAATTTTGAGCTTCTTTGTGGTCTTAAGTGGAGGAAAATATGGAATATTGCCCAGAGTCACTTAAGCGCAGGGGTCTGCAAAGTTGGCTCTTTTAAGACAGGTGGACTTCAACTCCCAGAATTCTGCAGCTGGGGAATTCTGGGACCTGAAGTCCACCCGTCTTAAAAGAGCCAACTTTGCAGATCCCTGCATTTAAGGCAAAATGGTTGGGATAGAAATTTAACCCAATAATTTATTTTAGTAAAGCCAAATGTAGAATGTAAAAGTAATAATCAGTAAGCCGTACTTGTTAGGGAGACAAGGCTGGCATAAAATTACTTTAAATAAAAGAAAGTGAAACTAAAAATAACTTACACTGGAAAAGTTAGATAAAAAGCACAAGGAGACCTTGACTTACAATATTTCATTAGGCGACTGTTTGAACTAATAACAACACTGAAAAAAAGGGAGTCAATTTTTTCACACTTTTGACAAGAGATCCCCAAAATTGGGCACTTTAAAACTTGTGGAATTCCAGAATTCTCCAGCTAGCTGTGGTGGCTGGAGAATTCTGGGAGTTGAAGTCCACAAGTCTTAATATATGGCCAAGTTAGGGACCTCTGCTTTTGACGTGATCAAAAGGTCACATGATCAAAATTCAGGACACTTGGCAACTTACCCACATTTATGACGGTCCCTGGGTCAGGGGATCCCCTTTTGCGACCTGCGGACGAGCCAACTCAATGCAGAAGCAGGATTCACTTAACAACCATGGGTCTAACTTAACAACTACAGGAGTTCATTTTAGACCCGGGCAGTATAATGAGACTGCACAGATCCAATTCACAACCGTCTTGTTTAGCAATGTTAATGCTGGGCTTACAGCTCCATGGTGGCCATAAATCAAGGACTAACAGAAAATTAATAAGTTCCAACCCATCTAGAGGCACCTTAAAGGAGCCAGGCGGCATAAGAACGTAGTAAAGTAAATAATTAAAAGGTGGAAAGAGTGTAGAAATGTCATTTAATAACTTATTTGAATCGTGAGACGCCCAGAGTTGTTTGCTGATAGAAATCCAATAAATAAATAAAAATATCAAGTAATAATTGTAAGCTGACCATTTGGGAAAGAGGGCGGTATAAAAGTACGAACAAACATATATATATATATATATATATATATATATATATATATATATATATATATATATATATATATAGAGAGAGAGAGAGAGAGAGAGAGAGAGAGAGGGAGGGAGGGAGGGAGGGAGGGAGGGAGGGAGGGAGGGAGGGAGGGAGGGAGGGAGGGAGGGAGGGAGAGAAAGGGAGGAGAGAGAGACAGAATGGGGGAGAGAGAGAGAGAATGGAAGGAGATAGAGACAGAATGAGAAAGAGAGAGAGAGAGAGAGAGAGAAAGGGGGAAGATAGAGACAGAATGGGAGAGAGAGAAAGGGAGGAGAAAGAGAGAGAGAGAGAGAGAAAGGGAGGAGAGAGAGAGAATGGTAGAGAGAGAGAGAAAAGGGGAAGATAGAGACAGAATGAAAGAGAGAAAGAGAGAGAGAAAGGGGGGAGAGAGACAGAATGGGAGAGAGAGAGAGAGAAAAGGGGAAGATAGAGACAGAATGAAAGAGAGAAAGAGAGAGAGAAAGGGGGGAGAGAGACAGAATGGGAGAGAGAGAGAGAGAATGGGAGGAGATAGAGACAGAATGATAGATAGATAGATAGATAGATAGATAGATAGATAGATAGATAGATAGATAGATAGATAGATAGATAGACAGACAGACAGATAGATAGATAGATAGATAGATAGATAGATAGATAGATAGGCATTTTAAAACGTAAAATACGTAACAAAAAAAGTTTTACAAAGTAGAATAAAATTAAATACAAGTTCAAGTTCAGCCCCGCATTTGCTAACCGCTAAGAGTAAACCTTGAATAAGGCACAAGATTTAGCCCGGACTCTTCAGGAGATCTCTGCAAAAACCCTGGCACTTTGGCAGGCTAAGACATCGCCTGGTGGTCTCCCATCCCAGTTTTCCACACCGTTCCAAGCTGCGGAGCCCCGGGGGTGATGAATGGCCAAAAGGGGGGAAAGTCATAATTCGGAGGACACTCCCCTCCCCGAGGGACGCTCCCCGCATTGCACCGCCGAGAAGCGCAGCGTCTTGCAACTGCCCGACGGTCCATTTGCAAGCGGGCGCCCCGGGCATAGGAGCCCCGTTGATCCGGGGGCGCCCAGTAGGAAGCCGCCCACCTACCTCTCCCTGGGCTCTCCCGGGCGCGCTGCCGGACATCCCGACGGCTCTCGGACCTCGAGTGGCGAGAAGGAAGGGTGGGCGGGTATCTCTCCGGGCTGGTGCCGAGGGGGAAGGAAGGATCCCGAGTGAGTTGCATCGCAATTTATATGGCCCAGCCCGGAGGCGGAAAGAGCCTGCAAGACCGCCCCCAAACAAACACATGCCCCACTTCTTCCCAGGCTGTAAACACGCGTCTCTTTGCAACACGCGTCCGCCTTCCGACGTGCAGATATCGCGCTTGGGGACAAGGGTTGCCCGGGTCTAGGGAATCTGGGGGCTTGGCTAAGCACACCTAATAAATATTATTTATGTATCTGGTAGTTATTAAACGTCTCTACTCAATATTATTGATAACATTCATCTATTACCCATCATCTATTCGATATTTAATCGACTAAATGTACGTGTAGAATGTCCATGTGCAATGCATATACATACACGCATACATTATACATATACATTGTACGTATATAGGTGTATGTATATGTATAATAAAGCTTAATGTACACGTGTATAATGTATATAGAACAGAAAATAGAATATTTGAAACAATAGAATAGAACAGAACAGAGACTGTAATAGGATAAAATAGGATAGAATAGAATATTTGAAATAATAGAGTAGAATAGAATAGAAATAGAATAGAGATTGCAATAGGATAAAAGAGAATAGAATATTATAGAAGAATAAAACAGGAATAGAATAGAATTGAAGAGATTACAATATGGAAGAATAGAATGGATTGGAACAGAACAGAAAAGGAATAGGATAGAAGTGTTGGAAGGGACCTTGGAGGTCTTCTAGTCCAACCTGCTACTCAAGCAGGTGAGACCCTATGTTTCAGTTTCAGACAAATGATTCTCCAATCTCTTCTTCAAAACCTCCAGGGATGAAGCCCCCACAACTTCTGGTGGCAAGCCATCCCACTGGTTAATTGTCCTCACTGTTAGGAAGTTTCTCCCTAATTCCAGGATGCTTCTCTCCTGGATTAGTTTCCACCCATTGCTTCTTCTCCTGCCTTCGGGGGCTTTGGGGAAGCTTGACCCCCTCCTCTCTGGGGCAGCCCCTCAGATACTGGAAGGCTGCTATCATGCCCCTCCTCATCCTTCCTTTCTCTAGATCAGCCAGACGCAAATCCTGCTGTAAGGTTCGAGAATACGTTGAGACCCATAGAAGTTTGAGAAAGCATCCAAGTGACACAGAGCCAAACCTGAGACTTAAACGGAGGCTTGAATAACAATCAGCGTTTCAACTTTGATCAAAGTTTAAAGACACGCTGGTCAGTTGTTCCCAACATACCCCGAGGATATGCAGGGGAGAATTACTCTTCAGAGAAGGTGTATCTCCTTTTTGTACAGTTAGAGACCTCATCCCTAGCTTTCTCAGTCTTGCCTCTTTCCCACGACTGGCCACTTGGCCCCCTGTTGTGAAGGCCACAGATCAAAGGTGAGATACATTCTCAGGCAGAAGAGGGGACATATCAAAGGTGTCAGTTTTACAGCCCTATGTAAGATCTATGCCCATAGATTGCAGATTGATAAGACTCCAAGTGGCCGGGATGACAAGTTTTGACATTCCCCAGATATTCTAGAGACCTTAATAACAGCCCCACAGGAAGTCAGTTGCAGGGGACAAAAGGCATTTTACAGCATGCAAGATCAAGATTTATTGCATTTATTTATTGCAAGCTTACTATGTTACCAATACAAAGCATGTGTGTGTTACAGAAAACAAATATTTCTACTAATCAACAAGTTTGTATTACTATTCCCCTTCAGTGTAAAACTTTGGGTTTTTTTCTCCACAATTCAATTTCATGTTGCTCGATGGGGCCCATTGTTCAAGTCTGTCAAGAGCTTTTTGGATCCTGAGCTTGTCTTCTGGGGGGTTGCCTATTCCTGCCAGTTTGTGTATGGTATGTATCAATATAGATGTATACATGGTCACCACGTTGTAGAAAAGAGTGCAGAGAAGAGCAACAAAGAGGATGAGGGGACTGGAGGCTAAAACATAGGAAGAACGGTTGCAGGAACTGGGTAGGTCTAAGTTAATAAAAAGGACCAGGGGAGACATGATAGCAGCCTTCCAATATCTCAGGGGTTGCCACAAAGAAGAGGGAATCAAGCTATTCTCCAAGGCACCTGACGGCAGGACAAGAAGCAATAGGTGGAAACTAATCAAGGAGAGAAGCAACTTAGAACTGATGAGGAATTCCTGACAGTCAGAACAATTAGTCAGTGGAACAGAAGTTGCCTCCAGAAGTTGTGAAGGCCCCAACACTGGAAGTTTTAAAGAAGATATTGGACAACCATATGTCTGAAGTGGTGTAGGGCTTCCTGCCTAGGCAGGGAGTTGGACTAGATGACCTCCAAGGTCCCTTCCGACTCTGCTATTGTATTATTGTATTATGTATATATGTATGTGTAATATATATATATATCATGTAAATATAGTTAACATTCAAGCTCTGTCTTTGTTGTCATCCAGAAAGGAAGAAAAATAGGAGACTCTCAGGCACTCCATGAGGTAAATTAGAGGGTTACAGAACAGACAGAAGGGGGAAAAAGGCGGGAAAAAAGGGAAACACCCCCTTTATACTGAGGGCAACCGAACACAGCGCAGATTGCCGCACAGATGAGTAAGCCCTCTCGAACTAATACACAACTGTGGGTTCTGCCCTGTTGTGCCTTTTACCAAGAATATGCACCGTTTGGAAAATCAAGGGGACTAAAATGATATCCTAATTTATTCATGAAATAAATGTCTTTAAGGGAGGAGGAGGAAATGGTTGAAATCAAAATTAAATATTAAAGTATGAATTTAAATATTAAATTCATGGCAACCAGAACAGCCAGGTCGCAGAACTGGCAAAGAATTTATCGACGTGAGGGACAATTTATACCCCTGCCAGCCGGTAACGCTGGTGACTTGTCACTGTTCCGAACTTGGACAGCAAAAGAAGTGGACCCACTGTGGGGTTCTAACAAATGGTTTTACTCGTCTCGGCACAGCATGTGATGAACACAACGTAAGCTTTTCTAGCCAAAATTCCCGGCTTACGACAACCTGCTGGCTATGAGGGTGTGGTACGCCTCACTCACACCTGCTACCAGCCTGCTCCAGCAATCACTCTCCGGGCCTGGCTCCATGGTCTCTGATCCAGCTGCAGATATCTCTCCTTCGTGACCCTCTACCCACGTATGTTAATGGCAATACCCAGTACCCGACAACCAACTGTGCACCTCATCTGCGGTTTGTGGCAACTCCGACATCTTGGATGTTGACACCAGCTTTCGGGATCAACCATCAACACTGATGACGTTCCCTAGTGGATCATGAAACGTCTGCAGGAAAAGCACCAAGCCCAGAGAGCACTAAGGATCCCACAACCCCCCCCCCCTCTTTTAGCACTGATGATGTGCCCTAGTGGAGTCATGAAATGGCTGTAAGAAAACCACCCAACTCAGAGAGCATCAAGGACCCCACAATTCAACATCATTCATCAATGCAAAAATTTTCCTCCTCTACCACCTTCTCTTCATCCTCCCTTCTGAGCATTGATGTTCCTTAGTGATAAATACAAGTAATCCTCGATTTCCAACTATAATTGAGCCCAAAATTTATGTTGCTCAGAGGTTGGTTTAAATGAGTTTTGCCCCATTTTACGATCTTTCTTGCCAGGGTTGTTAAGTGAAGCATTGCAATTATTAAGTGAGTCACACGGCTGTTAAGCAAATTTGGCTTTCCCGTTGACTTTGCTTGTCAGAAGGTCGCAAAAGTGGATCATGTGACTTTGGGACACCGCGATGGTCATAAATAAGAGTCAGTTGCCAAGCACCTGAATTTTGATCACATGACCATGGGGATGCTACAGCGGTCAGACGTGTGAAAAACGGTCCTGTCACTTTTTTCAGTGTTGTTGTAACTTTGAGTGGTCAGTCTAGGACTATCAGTACTTGCATTATTTCCCAGCTTTGGTGCCCATTTCTATCAGCAAAGATCCCTGAAGTGAATGAGGAAAAAATGCAAGAGATTCTCTCTCTCTTTTTTTTGGTAATTTGTCTTTATTTGCAATGCACCTTCAATACAAAACTACATCCTGAACAGAACGTCTCTCTGTGTGGGTAATTAATATATTGTTCGTTAAAAAACAAAACGAGGCGGCCCACATTTTATGAGATAAAAGGGAGTTTTAAAATCCTAAAAGCAGCAGAGAAGAGAGCCCAGGGGGTAACAAATTAATATGGTTGCTGCAGGTCAGACCCACAAGATTTCTTTCAAAAATTCGAAAAGTTTTTCCCGTACTCGCAATAAAACGGAACCAGAAAAGGAAGTGAAGAGGAAAAGAAAGAGAAAGGAAACAACTGGTGGCTCAAACAAGAAGTCCCACGGAGTGCGAGCTACACCACGTGAAGGTTTCCGCATAAATGGTTCCTTCCGTACATCTGGAAAAACATTATTATTATTTTTTTTAAAAGCAAAGGATCCATCTGGAGCTTGGTTCTGCCGCTACAAGTTTTTGAGTCACTCTGTCAGAAACTGATGGGAAAAGTATAACTGTGCAGCCGGTAGCATCCAACAGAAGCCCGAAAGACACACGATGTCCTTGAGCATCCAGCAAAATGAGACCGCTTGTTGTTAGTGTCTTACGTGCAAGAAATAGCACGCAGGCGCGCCAGTACTGAGGAGGGAAGGAAGGAGGGAATTGGGGGTCAGAAAACTTTTCAGACCCATCTGTCCTCTCCCCACATTCTAAATTCCCCCAAAGGGCCGGGATCCTTCTGTTCTAGGGGTGGGCATGATTCTTCACCATTAGCATCCTCAGCCGAAAAGGAATCAGACTTAGACAGCCCATCTGTCCAGCTGTTTTTCCACATCAGGTAGAATTAAGGCATGGGACTGGGGGCTGCAGAGGGAGTGCTGGGGGGGGGGGGCTCGAATGGACGGGCTGAGAGACTGGGCTCTTTCCCGCTGCTATGGGGTGCTAAGGGAGACCGTCACCCCCCAACCCAGGAAGGAGTCGCTGGGCCGAGGCCTCGCTGCTGTGAGTCCTCAGGTGGTCCTTGAGCGACTCCTTGTAGCGGAAGCTGCGCCCGCACTCTGCGCATTGGTAGGGGCGTTCGCCCGTGTGAATGCGCTGGTGCTTGAGCAGATTCTGCTTCCGGATGAACCGTTTCCCACAGATGGGACACTGGAAGGGGCGCTCACCCGTGTGCAGCCGCTGGTGGTTCTGCAGGTGCTCCTTGCGGCTGTAACACTTGCCGCACTCAGCGCACTTGTAAGGGCGCTCGCCCCGGTGGGTCATCTGATGCCGCACCAAGCCCGAGTGGCAATTGAAGCTCTTGCGGCATTCGGCGCACTCGTATGGCCGGGCTTGGCCATGGTGGCTGCGCTGGTGGACTTTGAGGCTCTTTTTTACCCCAAACATCTTGCCGCACTCACTGCAGCCGTGGGGCCTTTCGGCCGAGCCCTGCGGAGGGCCCAGGATGCTTTGCAGCTCACTGTCTAACTCCAGAGATTTACCCGCTCTACATTTGGTGGGGCTGACGGGCGGCCCACGAGGAGCCTCATAGCCTTCCGCTGCTGGAGGAACAGCGAGAACGGCTGCTGGAGGAGGTTCTCCCTGGAAGAGCATCTCCCGAGGTCTCGCCGTCTCTTCTGGGCACAGGCGTGGCTGCTCGGCTTTGATGGTCATTGCGTCTCCAGCTGGAATAGAAAGCGAAAGAAAACTGAAATAATTTACAGTCGTACCTCAGAAGGCAACGTTAATTGGTTCAGGAAGACATAGTGAGTTCCAAAAACATTTTTCCCATCTATATAAATAAAAATGTAACAAGACTTTGTTCAAAACCGTTAATCTCCGAAAGTCCTGCACCGATCGCTTCCAAATTTTCACACAACGTTCTTTTCAAATACGGCACCAATGATATGTATAGATTGTGCAGATGTCGCACCTGGGCCAGGTACACGCAACGGAAATGTAAAAAATTGTTTAAAAGGTAGGTAGATGGATACAGAGAGAGCAGTGGGCCACGGGTATTATGTCATCCTTTATGACATAAAATACTCTGTCCATAAGATTCAAGGAGAAATACAGTAAGTAGGTAGGTAGGTAGGTAGGTAGAGGGATAGAGAGAGAGAGGGGGAGAAATACAGTAAGTAGGTAGGTAGGTAGAGGGATAGAGAGAGAGAGGGAGAAATACAGTAAGTAGGTAGGTAGGTAGAGGGATAGAGAGAGGGGGGAGAAATACAGTAAGTAGGTAGGTAGGTAGGTAGAGGGATAGAGAGAGAGAGGGAGAAATGCAGTAAGTAGGTAGGTAGGTAGAGGGATAGAGAGAGGGAGGGAGAAATGCAGTAAGTAGGTAGGTTGGGGGTTATACGGTGGTTGTGTGTACATGTTTGTGTGTGCAGGTGTAGATCTACACACAGATTGGTTGGCCATTTAACCAGACTGGCCCACCGCAACGCGTGGCCGGAAACGGCTAGTAAGGAATAATGGAGAGAATTGCATGGCAACCAACAAGTTCTACTTTGTGTTGAGTATCAAAGAAATGATGTGTCAAGATTGAAAAACGCTTAAGCTTCCTGTGACTATTATTGCTAAGTCGGATTAACAGAGTTGGAAGGTACCTTGTAGGTCATCTAGTCCAACCCCCCACCCAAGCAGGAGACCCTACACCATTTCTGACAGATGGCAGCCCAGTTTCTTCTTGAAAGCTTTCAGTGATGAAGCTCCCACAACTTCCAGAGGCAAGTTGCTTGTTCTCATTGCCAGAGAGTTTCTTCTTATTTCTAGGATGAATCTCTCCTTGCCTGGCCTTCGGGTATTTTGGAAAACATGTTGACCTGCTCCTTTCTATGACCGACCCTCAAATAGTGGAACACTGATATCATATCTCCCCTGGGCCTTCACTAGACTAGAGATTACCAGCGCCTGTAACCGTCCTTCATATGTTTTAACCTTTTCAGCTTGCCAAAGAACTAGAGGAAGGGAAGGGTGAGATGGAATGTGCAAGCTGCAATCTTCAACTGTGGGAACCAAGGACACTTCTGTAGGTGTCTGCCAAGATGTGCACGGTTATCAAAACAAAAGGATGATTCCCAACTGGACAATGTGACCTGTTCCATGGGAAGAGGGGATGAAGTGAGACCACCTACTGCCATCGGTAGCCTCCCACCGTCCAGAACGATCCCACAGAGTTGGCCACCTCAGGATGCTATCGGCCACACAGTGTTGGCTGGAGATCTCCAGGGGGGAGCCTTCTCTGTGGGAGCGCCTTCCCTTTGGAATGAGCTGCCCCCGGAGCTTTGCAAAATTCCTGACCTCCTGTCCTTCTGGCGCGGCCTAAACAGCTGGCTTTTCCAGCAAACGGCCCTGGCCTGAATAAAAAACATTATTAATTGTAACTGTCAACTTTAATTTATTTTAGATTTAACTGTAAATTGTTAATTTATTGTTTTTGGATTCTCTATTTAAACTTTTTTAAAAAAACTTTTCTATTATGTATTTTTATGTTGTATGCCACCCTGAGTCCTTCGGGAGAAGGGCGGCATATAAGAACAGTAAACAGAAGCTCATATTTAACTTTGCAGGACTTACAGTGGGAAAATTTAGAGTTTTTGCTTTTCTTCAAGTCCTGAAATGATAATAAAGCTTTGATTTTGGGATTTTAAAGTTCCTGAAGATGCCTACTTTTTAAAATATATATATATATATGACAGTTTGTCTCCTTCCTTAAACGGGCCTCAAAACAGGAGCTGTGAAAATATTCTCTCATATATATATATATATATTGGTCCAAAGCCTGATGATGACAAGTGAGATCTTGTCGAAACGTTGCAATAACAACCTTATTGCCTTATACACAGGAAAATACCCGAAGCAAGCAATGCCAGCATACCTACACCCATGAAAATCTACGAAAACATATATATATATATATATATATATATATATATATGTTTTCTGAGGTTTTCGCGGGTGTTTGTATGTAGGTCTTTGGTTGTTCGGGTTTTCTCCCGCGTAGAATTGGAAGTATCTTCACGACGTTTCGATGAAATCTCATTCATCATCTTCAGGCTGGTGCTTCGGGCTTGGTGCTTCCAGGAGCAAGGAAGCACCAAGCAAGTTTGTCAAGATCTTTTTCAATCCTGAATTTATATATATATATATAAATAATTCAGGATTGAAAAAGATCTTGACAAACTTGAAGAAGTTTGGGCCCTATCCAACAAAATGAATTTGAATATGGAGAAAAGCAAAGCTTTGCATTTAGGCAGGAAAAAACTAGATGCATAAGTACAGATTAAGCAAGGACTGACTCAAAAGTACAGATTAAGCAAGGACTGAGTCCAGTGAGAGGGAACTTGGGAATCCTAGTGGAGGATAATTTGAATATGAGCCAGCAATGTGTAGCAGCAACCAAAAAAATTAATATAATCCTGGGTTGTATAAAACAGAGGCATAGAATCAAGTATGCCACTTTACAAAGCCCTAGTAAGACCACACCTGAACTACTGCAACCATTTTTGGTCACCATGCTACAAAAAAGATGTTGAGACTTTGGAAACAGTTCAACTAAGATGATCAAAGGCCGAAGGCCTAACCATATGAAGAACTGCTGCAAATTTTGGGTCTGTCTAGTCTAAAGAAAAGAAGAATTTGGGGTCACATGATAAAAGTCTTCCAGAATTTGAAAGACTGCCCTCAAATTTTTCTCCAGAGCACCAGAGGGCACGACAAGAAATAATGGTTAGAAACTAATCAACCTGGAATTAAGAAGAAACCTCCTAACAGTGAGGACAATTAACCATTGGAACAGAAATTAGAACAACTACGGACCTCCGCTCCTTCCGTCAAAAATTAAAAACGCACTTTTTCTGCTTGGCCGGCCCAGGTTAGTCATCTGTTCATTGTTTTAATTGGTTTTTAAGGGGTTTAGTTTTTAGTATTTTGGGTTTTTAGCGCAGGGATAACTTGTTTAATTTGATTTTTATATATTTATGATGTATTCCCTTTTTGGCGAAGGTTGTCGAGAGTGTGGTGGCACAACAGTTTCCCCGTCACCTGGAGGAAGTTGACTATCTAGATCCGCGCCAGTCCGGCTTTCGGCCCGGGCATAGCACCGAGACGGCATTGGTCGCGTTGGTAGATGATCTCTGGAGGGCCAGAGATGGGGGATGTTCCTCCATCCTGGTCCTATTAGACCTCTCGGCGGCTTTCGATACCATCGACCATGGTATCCTATTGCATCGGCTGGGGGGGTTGGGGGTGGGAGGCACCGTTTTACGGTGGTTCTCCTCCTACCTCTCTGGCCGATCGCAATTTGTGCGGGCAGGAGAGCAGAGGTCGACCCCGAGACCCCTCACATGCGGGGTGCCTCAGGGGTCGGTCCTCTCGCCTCTCCTGTTTAATGCATACATGAAGCCGCTGGGTGAGATCATCCGTGGTTTTGGGGTAGAGTACCACCTGTACGCTGATGACACCCAGCTGTACATATCTACCCCAAACCACCCCAACGATGCCGTAGCGGTGATGTGCCAGTGCCTGGAAGCCGTGCGGATCTGGATGGGAAGTAACGGACTTAGGCTCAACCCGACCAAGACCGAGTGGCTGTGGTTTCCGGCTGCCCGATTCAACCAGCTCTCTCCAACGCTGGCCATAGGGGGCGAACATCTTGCCCCTGTGGATGGGGCGCGCAATTTGGGTGTCCTCCTGGATACCCGGCTGTCTATGGAAGAGCAAGTGACAGCCGTGGCCAGGAGGGCGTTTTACCAGGTTCGCCTGGTACGCCAATTGCGCCCCCTATTGGATCGGGACGCCCTTCGCACAGTCACTCATGCCCTCGTGACATCCCGACTGGACTACTGTAACTCTCTCTACATGGGGCTCCCCTTGAGGTGCACCCGGAGGCTTCAGTTAGTTCAGAATGCAGCCGCGCGAGCAATTATGGGGACCACCAGGTTTACCCACGTTACACCGCTCTTGCGCGAGCTGCACTGGCTACCTGTCGTCTTCCGGGTGCGCTTCAAGGTGTTAATTATCATCTTCAAAGCGCTCCATGGCTCGGGACCTAGCTATCTGCGAGATCGGATCCTGCCCCATACATCCTCACGACCGATTCGCTCCCACAGAGAGGGACTTCTCCGGGTGCCGTCCACTAGACTTTGTCAGCGGGCGACGCCCAGGGGAAGGGCTCTCTCTGTGGCGGGCCCGGCCCTCTGGAACGACCTTCCCCCTGATATCAGAACGACCACTGACCTCCGCTCCTTCCGTACGAAATTGAAGACCTATTTCTTTCGACTGGCCGGCCTTGAATAATTCTCTCTGTCTATTGATTCCAAATGTATTTTAATGGATTCTTAATCAGTTTTAGCACGGGTAACACTGTTTAATTATGTTTTAAGTATGTATTTTGTATTTATTCTATATTGTTTTTAGTTTCTCCTGTGCACCGCCCCGGGTCCCTGTGGGGAGAGGGTGCGGTTAATAAATCCGAATTTTTTGATTTATGTTTGTATGTTTTTTAATTCCCCTGTGCTCTGAGTCCCTTTGGGGAGAGGGAGCGGTCTATAAATTAAATGTATTGATTGATATTGATATTATTGCCTCTAGAAGTTGTGAATGCTCCAACACTGGAAGTTTTGAAGAGGAAACTGGACAGTCACTTGTCTGAGATTGTATAGGTTCTCCTGTTTGAGCAGAGGGCTGGACTAGAAGACCTCCAAGGTCCCATTCCATTCTATCCATTAGTTCAGGGGTCTCCAACCTTTGCAACTTTAAGTCTGAAGGACTTCAGCTCCCAGAATTCTCCAGCCAGCTTTGCTGGCTTTGCTGCATTAGTTGACACGATGAGTATTGGGGCAAAAGCTAATGAAGAAAGGCTTGCGACAAAAGTAAATAATAACAAAAAAAAGCTTCTTTCAAAAAACAAATTTAAGGAAACAATTGATGGGAGAAAGTGGCAAGATGATGACAAGCAACAGGAAGAAAGCGAAACTACTTAACTTGGGTTTTTTCCATCTGACTTTACACAAAGGGAAATAAACAGTCCCATCTATCAAAAACAGCTCCATAAAAAAACAGATTAGGAAGACGTTAAAATAGGGAAGAAAATGTAAGTGAACAAGACGGGTTCAAATAACCACGATGGACAAGTTACATCCCTAGGTTCTAAGGGAACTGGCAGGCGAGATCTCAGAACCACTGAACTATATCTTTCAGAGGTCCTGGAGCATTGTGGAACTGCCAGAGGACTGGAAAAGAGCTGATATGATTCCCATCTTCAAAAAAGGGGGGGGAAAATAGAGCCAGGAAACCACAGACCACAGACAACATCAGGGAGGATTCTGGAAAAGATAATCAAGCAATGAATCAGCGAAAGCTGATAGAAGCAAAGTACCGTATTTTTCAGAGTATAAGACGCACCTTTTTTCCCTCTAAAAAGAGGCTGAATATCTGAGTGCGTCTTACACATCGAATACAGCATTTTTTTTTGCCCTTTGAAACCCCGCCCCTTTACCAAAATGGTTGTGCATGGCCTTATAGAGGCTTCCAGAGAGATCCTGGGGGCTGGGGAGGGCAGAAATGAGCCTAAAACAGCCCCAGCAGCACTCTATAAGCCTCCATAAGGCTATGCGTGCAATTTTTTTGACATCAAAATGGCCTGTTTTTGGAAAAAATGGGCCATTTTTTGCTCATTTTTGCCCTCCCCCCCAGGAGCACTCTGCAAGCCCCCCCAAGGCTATTCATGCCTTTTATTTGAAAAACAACGGGCCCGTTTTCACAAAAAACGGGCCGTTTTGGAGTGCAAAAGGGGTTCCCCCCCCCCCTTTCGGAAGGCTGTTTAGTTACTTGGCAACTTTAAGACTTGTGGACTTCAACTCCCAGAATTCTCCAGCCAGCATAGCTTGTGGACAAAGATGGCTGGAGAATTCTGGGAATTGAGGTCCACAAGTCTTAAAGTTGCCAAGTTTGGGAACCCCTGAGTTAGAGTGATTGATGAGAATTACATTGGTCAAGACCTGTGCTAGCAGAAACAAAGTTTTAGATGCTACAGCGATTTCTTTCTCCAGTACATGGATAAATACACCTGGAAACATCTACCTACCTACTTACTATATTTCTCTCTCTCTCTCCCCCTCTATCTACCTATATACTATACCTACTTACCTTCTCTCTCTCTCTCTCTCTATCCCTCTACCTACCTACCTATCTACACTCCCTCCCTCCCTACTGTATTTCTCTCTTTCTCTCCCTCTCTATCCCTCTATCTACCTACCTACTTTTTAAAAAAAAATGCCTCTTCAAAACCTGGGTGCGTCTTATACTCTGAAAAATACGGTAATAACCAAAAGCCAACATGGGTTTGTCAAAAACAGATCATGCCAGACTAATCTAATTGCATTCTTTGACAAAGTGACAAAATTAGTGGACCAGAGGAATGCCGTCGATATAGTTTACTTGGACATCAGTAAGGCATTTGACAAGGTAGACCATAACCTACTATTAGATAAAGTAGAAAAATGTGGGTTAGACAGCATCACCACCAGATGGATTCATAATTAGCTGACCAACCGCACTCAATGTGTAGTCCTCAATGGAACTGCATCTACATGGAAGGAAGTATACAGTGGAGTCTCCCAAGGCTCTGTTTGAGGCCCAGGACTCTTCAACATCTTCATCAATGATTTGGACGAGGGAATAAATGGGGAACTCATCAAATTTGCAGATGACACCAAGCTGGCAGGAATAGCCAACACTCCAGAAGATAGGCTTAAGATACAGAAGGATCTTGACAGACTTGAACATTGGGCAATATCTAATAAAATGAAATTCAATTGTGAAAAGAGTCAGGTTCTACATTTAGGCAAGAAAAATGAAATGCACAGGTACAGTATAGGTGGTACCTTGCTCAATAGCAGTAACTGTGAGAGGGATCTTGGAGTCCTAGTGGACAACCATTGAGATAGGAGCCAGCCGTGGGCAGCAGCTGCCAAAAAAGCCAACCCAGTTCTAGGCTGCATCAACAGAGGGATAGAATCAAGGTCATGTGAAGTGTTAATCCCACTTTATAAGGCCTTGGGAAGGCCACACTTGGAATATTTGCATCCAGTTGTGGTCACCACGATGTAGAAAAGATGTGGAGACTCTGGAAAGAGTGCAGAGAAGAGCAACAAAGAGGATTAGGGGACTGGAGGCTCAAACATATGAAGAACCGTTGCAGGAACTGGGTGTGTCTAGTTTAATGAAGAGAAGGACCAGGGGAGACATGATAGCCATCTTCTGATATCTCAGAGGGTGCCACAAAGAAGAGGGAGTCAAACTATTCTCCAAGGCACCTGAGGACAGGACAAGAAGCAATGGGTGGAAACTAATCAAGGAGAGAAGTAACTTAGAACTGAGGAGGAATTTCCTGACAGTGAGAACAATGAATCAGTGGAACAGAAGTTGCCTCCAGAAGTTGTGAATGCCCCAACACTGCAAGTCTTCAAGAAGAGGTTGGATAGCCATTTGTCTGAAATGGTATAAATAAGGCTTCCTGCTTAGGCAGGGAGTTGGAGTCGAAGACCTCCAAGGTCCCTTCCAACTCTGTTATTCTATTCTATTCTAAAAAATTTCGTGTCAAAATGCATTCTGTACCACATCCAATGAATTTCAAAGCAGTTGTGTACCAAAGTTCTGGTAACCCTCAACCCATGACGACAACGGAGCCCAAAATTCTGTTGCTAAGGGAGACATTTGTTAAGTGAATTCTGCCCCATTTTACAACATTTCTTGCCAGAGTTATTAAGTGAATCACCGCAGTTGATAAATCAGTAACCCGGTTGTTAAGTGTATCACTGTTGTTATGGTTAGCTTCCACATTGATTTTGCTTGTCAGAAGATTGCAAAAGGGGATCATGATCTGACCCCAGGACACTGCAATGGTCATAAGTGTGAAACAGTTGCCAAGCATCTGAATTTTGATCACATGGTCATGAGGATGGCTGCAATGGTCGTAAGTGTGAAAAATGGTCACAAATCGTTTTTTCAATGCAACTGTAAATTTGAATGGTCTCTACATGAACGGTTGTAAGTCAAGGACTACCTCCACCATTATAATCCAGTAGAAACGAGGAACGTATGTGTTTCCCGAACTCACTTACTGTAAGACGTGGAGACTTCAACTCCCAGAGTTCCCCAACCAGGTGTAGTGAGCAGGGGATTCTGGGAATCGAAGTCTATCCATGGCCAAGATTGAGAAACATTTGACCTTATAGCAGGGATGTCCAAACTTGGGAACTTTAAGACTTGTGGACTAAAACATATGAAGAACGGTTGCAGGAACTGGGTGTGTCTAGTTTAATGAAAAGAAGGACCAGGGGAGACAGGATAGCAGTCTTCCAATATCTCAGAGGGTGCCACAAAGAAGAGGGAGTCAAGCTATTCTCCAAAGCACCTGAGGGCAGGACAAGAAGCAATGGGTGGAAACTAATCCAGGAGAGAAACAACTTAGAACTGACGAGAAATTTCCTGACAGTGAGAACAATTAACCTCTGGAACAGAAGTTGCCTCCAGAAGTTGTGAATGCCCCAACCCTGGAAGTCTTTAAGAAGATGTTGGAAATCCACTTGTCTGAAGTGGTGTAGGGCTTCCTGCCTAAGCAGGGGGTTGGACTAGAAGACCTCCAAGGCCCCTTCTACCTCTGTGATTCTAATTCTAAAATTGATCTGATGCATTGAGAGAACCACTTAAAATAAGAAATTATTTTTTTGGGGGGGAAAAACAATTAAAGTTTTGTCCAATAGTTCTTCAAATTGCTTGTATTTATCCCATGGGGGCTACTATAACCAAGAGCGTCAATTTTTCCTGGGGATCAAAAAACTGAATTTTTCCAGCCAGAATTGTTGACATCCTGTTGGCGCCAGACGCAAAAACCCAACCTTCTTCACAGGTCACAATCACTTTTACACCTGCCCCTTCTTTTGAAAACAAAAGAAAAGAAACACCAAGAAAGAAGAAAAATCAGCAAATTGCTGATATTTTATCTGACACTCAGCCTTACGAGGCCGAAGAGCCTAAAAGGAAACTTAAGTTTACAAAACATCTTTGGAAACATTGCAGCTCACAGCACCTGGTTCCAATTAATCACAATTAAAGCCATAATAAAATTGAGATAATCAAGAAGATATAAGACTGTGCAGAAATGGATAACTTGACACTGAGATTTAAACAGGAAGCAGATGTAGAATATTATCAAACATGAATTTTATTTTACCAAGAATTGGGAAAAAGGGGCAAAGATCAAGAATGTAAATTTATACTCTTAAGCAAATTAAATACCCAGACAACAGGATGTTTATTAATCACTAAGAAATGTACTTGAAAATCAATTTAAAAAAGTTTTTAAATAGAAAATAAATGTGAGACTTCCAGGGTTTTTTTCCCGGGCTTTACAAAGCTGGCATATTTCAAATGCAAAAAAAACCACACAACCACAGCCCAGAGAATAGTAAGAGCCCCTACTTCACTCACAGCCATAAGTATAGAATAGAACAGGCGTTGCCAACCGTTCGGACTTCAGGGACCACTAAATTCATAATTTTAAATCCCGTGGACCACTAACATGAATCTTTAAAAAGATAAATAGTATTTATTGCGATATAAAAAATGTTGAGTGCGGTTGGTCAGCCATTTACTAATCCAGTAGCAACTAACCTTAGTAGGGCCTAGGAATTCTGGGAATCAAAATCTGTACCTGACCAAGGGCAGGAAACAGAATGTCCATCACACTTTGGTGGTAAAGTCAAGTCAGACCTCATTTTATGACCGTTATTACTACTCTATTAAAACAGAGTCAGTGAGATTTCCTTGAGGGAGATCTCCTAAATATAGGATCTGTTTTCTCCCAACCAAAGAGGATCTTAAACAACCCGAAACTCTTTACAATCATTCATTTAACAACTGTTCAAAATTCCAGCAGCACCGGGAAAAAATAGTGGCTTATAACTGGTCCTCAAACCTACGACCATCCTGGCATCCCTACGGCCAATGTGATCAAAATTAGGGTGCATTGCAATCTGTACAATAGTTGCAATGGCCACAATGAATCCCATTTGGGATCTTCCCAATGGCTCCCAATGGCTCCCACAAGCAAAGTCAAAGACGGAAGCCGGCTTTGCTTAATGATGGCACAATTCACTTAATGACTGAGTGCTTTGCCTAATCACTGTGGTGGGTCACGGCATCAAAATTCGGACGCTTGGACTCTGACTTTTATTTATAACAGTGGCGATGTCCGCGGGGTCACGCAAACCCCTTTTGCGACCTTCTGACCAGCAAAATCCCAGGGGAAGCCGGAGTCGCTTAAAGACCGTGTTCCTTACTTAACGGCGGCAGTGATTCAATGAACAACAGGGCCAAGGAAGGTCATAAAGCGGGGCGGAAACTCCCCTCAACGGATGTCTGTGACTTTAGCAACGGGAATTTTGGGCTCAATTCCGGTGGTTAAGTCGAGGACTTATGGCACCTCGCCGACGGGGTCAGTCGGTGTGGGACTTACCCGGGCCCCCGTGCACATGGACGGTCTCCCTTTCCGACGGGTCCCACTGATGTCGGACGCACGAACTCTCTTCTTGTTTGATCCAGGATAAGAAGTCATGCGCAGACATGAGCCCTTGGGCACCTGGAGGAGAACAAGAGGGGATGCTGGATTCACACAAAGGATTTCGGGGTCCTCCCCCCTGGGCCCCCCCAAAAAGGGGACAAAGCCCAGAGAAACACACCAGCCCAAGCCCACCTACGTAAGGAACCCCCCCCCCCCCCAAGATGTCAGAATGGCCCATGTTTGCACAGAGAGCAATTGGTCTTCTGCATTCCATTTGCACAGGTAAACTGAGCCTTTCTCTCCCTTGGCAAGTTTAAGAGGGGTGGGCTCCAAGTCCCAGAATCCCTCCAGCCAGCATGCTTGAAGAGACTCTAACTCCCAGAATCCCCCAGCCAGCATGCTTGAAGAGACTCTAACTCCCAGAATCCCCCCAGCCAGCATGCTTGAAGAGACTCCAACTCCCAGAATCCCCCAACCAGCATCCTTGAAGAGAGACTCCAAGTCCCAGAATCACCCTTCTGACAGCATGGAAACTGGGGGATTCTGGGACTTGAAGTCCTCCCCTCTTAAAGTGGCCAAGCTTGAACCCCCCCTCCCCCCCCGGGACTAAACCAGCAGGCTGGGTCATCCAATGGGTTGAAGCCACCCGAACAAGCCATGGTTAATTCTATCCACGCTCTTCTCTCCAGCCCCCCAGGACGTTCCATGGGTCAGGCTGTCGTAAACTGGAAAATATCTGACCTTAGAAGCATCGGTGCTATTAAAACTCTGCCGTTTTTAGACAGAGCCCCTTGTGCGGGAGGATCAGAACCTGGGAATCCCCCCTTTTGCCCCCAAAGGCCAGCCCCCTCCCTCGCCCATCACCTGCGCACGGGTCAGCCACCAGGCTTCTGTCCTCCGAGAAGGGGCCTCCGCCGCTGAAGGCCCCCTCCTGCTTGATGCGTGTCAGGATGTCCGGCGTGGAGGCCAAGGGTCCTGGGTTCGAGGGAGAGAAGGGGAGGAGAGACGGGGGGTGCAATTTGGAAACACAACCTGGAAACCATCACCACCCGCCACAACGGTGGGGACGGACGGAGGGCACCAGCCAGCCCCAACCCTCCTTGGCTGAGAAATGGCCCCCCGTTGGGGGCAGAAGAAGGGCTGTGAGGGGGGGGGCACTTGGGGGTGGGCAAGGCTGAAGGTGGGTAGAGGGAGCTGCTTGGAGCAATCGTGGTTTCATTCAATGGTTGGTTGGAAAGGGTGGGCCAGGATTGAACAGTTTGGCTTGTATAAGGCTCTGGGGAAGGAGGGAGGGAAGGAAGGAAGGAAGGAAGGAAGGAAGGAAGGAAGGAAGGAAGGAAGGAAGGAGAGGTAAGGCATGAAAGAATAAAAAGGAGGGAGGGAAGGAGACAGGAAGGAAGAGAAGAAGGAAGATGGGAGAAGTAAGGCATGAAAGAGTAAAGGGCAGAGGGAGGGAGGGAGGGAGGGAAGGAAGGAAGGAAGGAAGGAAGGAAGGAAGGAAGGAAGGAAGGAAGGAAGGAAGGAGACATAAGGCATGAAAGAATAAAAAGGAGGGAGGGAAGGAGACAGGAAGAGAGAGTAGGAAGATGGAAGGGAGAAGTAAGGCATGAAAGAGTAAAGGGCAGAGGGAGGAAGGGAAAAAAGGAAGGAAGGAAGGAAAGGCATGAAATAGTGAAGGAGGGACAGGAGAGGGAAGGAGGAAGGAAGGAGAGGGAAGACATAAAAGAATAAAAGAGAGAGGGAAGGAGAGAGGGAGGGAGGAAAGAGAGTTAAGGCGTGAAAGAATGAAGGAGACAGGGAGAACGGAGGGGAAGGAGAAAGAGGAAGGGAGAACAGGGGAAGAAGTAAGGCATGGAAGAATGAAGGAGGGAGGGAGAAAGGGAAGAAGGGAAGACAGGAGGCAGAGTGGGAGGGAAGGAGGGGAGAAAGCAGGAACGAGGTACGGAAAGAAGGATAAACAAGGAACGAAGCCAGGTGGAAACGGAGGGAGGGAGGCAAAGATAAACCGGAAGGACGGGAGGAAGATAAGAAGAAGGAGAAGGAGAGATAAAAGTAGAATCAGAGGAAGAGGAAGAACCGGAAGGAAGACAAAAGTTTTGCTTTTGGCCGCTAAGCCCTGGGAATCTCATCTCCAGCACCTGGCCAAGAGTGCAGGCGTGTTGTGTTGTGTTGTGGTGTGGTGTGTGCGCGCACACGTGAGACCCAAATCTCACAATTTGGAATCAGCATAGAGCTGGAAGCGACCTTGGAGGTCATCTATCCCAACCCCCTGCTCAACTCAAGACAACACACCCTTTCCAAACGACAGACCCCACCCCCACCCCAGATACTCTTCTCTCCCCCCCCCCCCCACACACACCTGTGCAAGGCTCAGGGATCACATCGCGCTCCTTCGCACTCGGTTCCGGGACGCTGGGTTCGGGTGGCCCCCGCTCAGCCCTGGGGGGCCCCTCGGGTTTGGCAACGTTGATGTTGGCACCTGCAAAAGTGGAAGTCGGTCAAAGAGGCTGCCTGAAAAGGGATCTCAGCCCCCCCCACTGGCTTTCCCTACCTCACAGGGCCGGCGTTGCGGCCCGAAAAACCCACCGGTCCAGCAATACAGGCAGTCCTCGACTTACGACCACGGCAGAGCCCAAAGCTCCTGCTGATAAGCGAGACAGATGCTAAGGGAGTTTTGCCTCGTTGACGATCTGTTTTAACAGTGTTGTTCGGTCCCCGACTTACGACCACAAACTTCCTCTAAGTGAGACGGTTGTTAAGGGAGCTTTGTCCCGTTTTTACGGCCTTTCTGGCCACGGTCGTTAAGTGAACCCCTGCAGTTACTGAAGTAGTCATACGGTCGTTCAGTGAATCTGACTTCCCTGGTGACTTTGCTGGTCGGAAGGTCGCAAAGGGGGAACGGGTGACCCTGAGGGCACAGAAACCGCCATAAATATGAGTCAACGGCCAACTGTACGACTGTTGGGAATGCCACAAGTGAGAAAAACAAGTGAAAAATCCCCTTTTTTTTGGTGCCATAACTTCAAACGGTCACTACATGAATGGTTGTAAGTCAAGGACTACCTGGAATATGGCAAAATTTCCCCAAATACACCTTCAGGTAGTCCTTGATTTACGACCATTCCTTCAAGTAACCCTCTGATCTTCCAGTGGTGCCGAGGTGAAAAACAATGACCTAGAACTGGTCCTCGTACTTACGACCGTCGCAGCATTCTTGGGAGTCACCCATTGCCATTTAGCCTTTTGGCAACGGGCTCCTATTTACAACAGAGTCACAGGATTATCATTTGCGACCTTCCGACCTCAAAATCGAATAAGGGCAGCCCAACTCACTTAACGGCCGTGTGCTTCACTTAAAGACGGTAGTGATTCACTTAGCAACCGTGGGCAAAAACGACATGCAGGAATCGAACTGCGATGTTTAACAATGGAGATTCCGATCCCAATCGGGGTTGTAAGCCAAGGACTAGCTGTAAGGACATATAACGAGACCGGCAGGCTGCCGATTAACCTGGTTATACCGAGTGCTAGCAAGGACTCGTAGTTCTCCTTCAGAAGGTTGTTGTATAGGTCCTTCTGCCAATCAGCCAAATTCTTCCACTCTTCGGCGGAGAAATATACCGCTATGTCCACAAATGTCACCGGCATCTGCAAATAAAATTAAAAGTTAAAAAAAAAAAAAACCACCACCACAAGACTTCAAGGGCAACTGGCGACTTTCGCACCCAGACCCTGAATTTGTTGCACCTTCCCCAATCACAAAGTCACATCCCTGAATGGCTACCTGCTCCGATTTCCCACCCCCCAAAAAAAAACTTGGCAAAAGAGATGAAAGGAAAAAAGGAGTTTATTTTTTTTTAAACTTAATTTAAAAAATTTTTAAATTCCATTTTAATTTTTTTTACTCTATTTTTAGTTTTTCTAAGTCCTTTTTTTTTTTTTAAATTAAAGATGGTTTCCTTGCTAAAAAAAAGTCCCCATGGGGGGAGAGGGGGCGGTCTATAAATTTAATAAAACAATAATAAATAATAAATAAATAATAATACCCAAAGTGAAATTAATTGCCAATCCGACTGATAAGAACATTATGTTTTGGTCTTTTTCTTTCTGGTGTATATTTTAATTTTTAAAGTTTCTTTTCTTTTTTAAAATTATTGGTTCTTTGGACAAATGAACTAAAGAAACCCAGGGAAAAGAAGAATCAGAATTCTCCCAGATATGGGATAAATGGTATAGGGGGATGGAGGGAAGAAAGAAGAACTAATGAAGGAATACAGCAAAACTTAAAAACAGGAGTTGAGTAAAAGAAGAGGGTTTAGAAGGGTGAAATCCACATGAAATATAACAGAAGGGGAAACAATATAAGATGAGCAGCTTCGATTAACAATTGCTATTAGTTCCTGTTCGCATTGTATGGTGTAAATGGAGTGCATGTCTAAGTTTTGCGTGTTTATAAATAAAATGTATTAATTAAAAAAAATATTATTGGGGTTTTTTTTTGCTCCTTTTAAGATGAAAGGCGGTTTGGCACCTAAAACCTTTTGCTAAAAGTGAATGCATTGGAAATCCAGTGTTTGAACGATAAGTAGAAAAAAAGATGATTTCCCCCCCCTTTCCTTCCTAGTTTATAGTTTTAATTTTTCTAAGTCCCTTTTTAAAGAGGGTGGTTCTCCTTATCTAAAAATTACCAAATGTGAATTCAACTGTGTGTCCAGTCACCATTTGGAAATAGAAAAATAGAAGACACTTAAAAAAAAAAAAATTCCTTTCCTAATTTTGGATCTTTCATTTTGAAAATATATATATATATTTGCCGACACAACCACCCTGCGAGGTAGGTTGGTCTCAAGGAAGCTTCTAAATCAGTGTTTCTCAACCTTGGCGACTTTTAAGTCCTGTGGACTTCAATTCCCAGAATCCCCCAGGCAGCTGTGCTGCCTGGGGGATTCTGGGAGTTGAAGTCCACAGGACTTAAAAGTCGTCAAGGTTGAGAAACACTGGTCTAAATGGAGTCTCCCCACTTGAAGGCCACCAAATCAGGGTTCGTTGTCCCATCAAAATGTTGAAGGAACTGAACCCATAAGTCTCCAGATGTTTCCGGGAAGAAAATTCCCACCCCACCCGTCTGAGACACAATTATGGAAGTCCTGGTCCCAACCCAACGTCTGGGAACCACCACAGGGGAGGAGATGCCCAGATCTAGGCCACTGGGGTCCCTTCAGGAGAACCATCACCCAACCTTCTGAGGAACCAGCCTCTTCCCTTCCCAGGGTTCCTTCGCCCACTCGAGACCCGCTCCCCATGCCTCCCTGAGGACCCTTGACCTTGGGGATTTCTCCCTTGGATCCCGGGGGCAGCCGGAGGACCCAGAAATTGCGGTTCTTGAGAAGGTTCTCCATGTTCTCCAGCCTTCTCTGCAGGAGGCCGTATTCTTGAATGAGGGTGCCCAAGACGGCCCACTTGTTCTCCAGCTGGTTGCCGAACTCCATAGCCGTCTTCTCGCAATCCAAGAGTTTCTTCTCGGCCGTCCCGGATCGGCCTTCCAAGCTAAGCAACCGGGTGGCCAACAGGTCGATCTTTCTCTCCATGGCTTGGACGGTGGCCACCACGCTCCAGAGGGAGGCCTCGGCGGTGTGCAGTTGAGCTTCCCGCATGTGGCTCAGCTCGGGGACCAGAGGAGGCTGGAGGGGCATCAGGTGTTGAGCTTCCACGTTCCATTCCTGGAGCTGGAGAAGACCAAGAAGGAAGGCGAGAAGATAGGAAGAAGATGTTGAGAGGCCTTCACCAAGGAACCTTCCGGCCAAGGGACATTTGGAGGTCCTCAGCTTACAACACGTCTTTCAGAGTTACAGCGGCCCTGCAAAAAGAGTCTTATGACCCATTTTCACACTTACGACCGTCGATGACTCTCCACAGTCATGTCATCAACATTCAGGCCACCGACTCACATCTATGACGGTCGCCGCGACCTTCTGATGAGCAGAGTCGAGGGGAAAGCCAGGCTCACTCAACCACCGTGTCACTAAGTTAAGAACTGCAGGGACTCACTTCACGGCAGCAGGAAGGAGTCGTCAAATGGGACAAAAGTCACTTAGCAACCGTCTCGCTTAGCGACAGTAATTTTGGGCTCCATTGTGGTTGCAAGTGGAGGACTATCTGTGTTTCAGCACACGCTACCCCCTCAGGGCCCAATGCTCGGGCAGCAGGACTCCATGAGGACTAGAAAGCTGCATTAAACGGTGGAGCCATATATTTATTAAAAAGGGGGAATATGCATGGGATTAAGAGGTGTGATATCTGGAATGAAACACGCTTTTATACAACTCAAGTGGCTTTTTCAGCTTGGTAAATCTCTGGTCATAAATGGAAGGCCATCAAAAAGGGCTGAAATTAAATTTACAAAAGGCGTAGCAGCTGGAACTATACAGCTAGTCCCCGACTTACAACCATTCATTTAGTGACCATTGGAAGTTGCAATGGCACTAAAAATAGTTGACGTATGACCAGTTTTCGCATTTACGACGGCCGCGGCCTCCCCTGTGGTTACGTGATCCAAATTCAGATGCTTGGCAACCGACTTATATTTATGACGATCGCGGAGTCCCCGGGTCATGTGATACCCACTTTTGTGACCTTCAGACCAGCGAAGTCAAGAGGGAAGCCCAGATTCGCTTAACAACCGAGTAACTAAGGAGTAGCTGAGTTCCTAACTTAACAACCGGAGGCATTCAAACAGCGGTGGTCACGAAGGTCGCAAAATGGGACAAAACTCACACAACTGTCTCGCTTAGCGATGGTAATTTGGGGTTCAGTTGTGGTCGTAACTCGAGGACCACCTGTATATGGAATTCACCAGCCACCCTGCGGATGATAAAACAGGGACCGGAACCGCCAGGAGGCCTGGGGACTACAACTCCCAGAATTCCCCAGTCAATGCAAGCAGGCTGGCTGGGGATTCTGGGAAATGGAGTCCCCAGGCCCGGAGATTAGAGGAGGCAGACCGAAAGACAAAAGGGGCGTGGCCAATTTCCTCCTCTGAGCCTGGCCTGCTCTGCAGGGGGGTTGTGGTGGGAGTGGGGGAGGAAGGGATGGCCGGGAACAGGGGCTGCTGTTACAAAGGAGCAGGAGGAGGAGAGGGATCTACTGGGATCCCTGGAGTGGGGGCAATCATGGAGAAGGAAATCTCCTGGAGCAGGTGGGGGGCAATGACCATGAGGTCACTGGGATGTCCTGGATCCCTTGGGGGTGGGGGTGAAAACCCCTGGATTGCCTGGGGCAGGGGCCAACCCTGGGGATGGGGATCTACTCGATCCCCTGGAGAGGGCGGTGGGGAGGGTCTCCTGGATTCCTTGGGGTGAGGAGGAGAGGGAGGCGAGGGAGAAGCCCAGGATCCCCTCGGGCAGTGGGGAGGGGGTCGCCCGAGGGGCCCACAGAGTGGGGGAGCCAAGGGGTTGGGATCCCCTGGGGACCAGGGTGGATGGGTGGGGAGTCAGGGAATCTCCTAAACTCCTTGGAGGGAAAGGACAGGGGGAGGGGATCGCCTCTGATCCCTAGGGGGTGAGGGGCAGCCAGGGGGTCCACTGGACGGGATGAAGTCGTGGGGGGGGAGGGATCTCCTGAATCCCCTGGAACTTGAGGGGAGAGGGGGGGATCTTCTGGATCACTTGGGGGGAGGTGGGGGAGCAGGCAGGGGAGGGGAGCCAAAGGATGGGGGGGGGGGGAAGAGGACTAGGATTACTTAGGGGGGATGATCTACCGGGGGGGGGGGAGGGACCCCTCCCCCTCCGACCCCCTCCCCAGAAACTTGCTCCGGAGCGGCATCCCCCTCCCCATCTCCCCCCCCCATCCTCCTCCTCCTCCCCCTCCTCCAACACGGCAGAGCGAGGGGCTGGTGGGGGGGGAAGGGGTCGAGGGGGGGAGGGGGCTAAGGGAGCCCCCCCATCCTTTCCCCTCCCTCTCCGAAGCCCCCCCTCCCCAGGCAGACCTCGTCCCCCTCCCTCCTCCCCCCCCACTCCGGGGGGATCCAGCTGCGGGGCCTGCGGAGGAGACCCCTGCCCGGGGGGGTCGGGGCGGGGGTCTCACCTGGGCGGGGGCCCACTCCGCCATGGCGGGCGGGCGGGCGGGCGGCGCTGGAGCGGGGGCGGCGCTGGGGAGGGGGCTGCGAGGCCGGGCGGCGTCGTCGTCTGATCGGCCAGGAAGCCTCGGGCGGTGCTGGATCCTCGCCGGGAGGCGCCCCCTGCAGGGCTCGAGAGGTACAGCCCCGCCCTCCGCCCCGCCCCGTCCCGGGACCTTCGCAGACCCCTCCCACCCGCCCCCCACCCACCCACCCACCCCCCAAAGCCCCTTTGCACAGGTGCTCTGGGCGGGGAGCCCCCCCCCATCCCGCGCCTCCCCCAGGAGGCTGCTTCACACGTGCTTTGGGAGGACACGTGTCGTGACCCCTGCGCTGCAACTCAACCTCACCACCCACCCACCCACCCTGTTTTGCCTGGCTCTGTTCTGCCTTCCCCCATCCCAGCCCCGAGGATGCGGCTTCACACGTGTCCTGGTGGCCCAATGCAACCCAAGGCGCTGGAGATCTGCCTTCCCAACCAAACAGACCCCAGGGTGAGGATCCCCTCATGGTGCCCCATCCCAGCCCCCCTAAGCTTTGGACCAGTCAGGTGTATTGGAAGCCCTGGGCCTGATGCAGCCCGAGCACAGGCAGTCCTCGACTTACAACAGTTCATTTAGTGACCAAAGTTACAACAACCCTGAAAAAACTTAGAACTTAGGACCGTGTTTCACCCTTATGACCGTTGCAGCATCCCTGTGGTCGCACACTCAAATTCAGACGTTGGACGAGTGATGACGGAGGCAGAGTCCCTGGGGTGACGTGATCCCCTTTTGCGACCTTCCGACACCAAAAGCAAAGGGAGAAGCCAGACTCGCTTAACAGCCCTGGAACTAACTTCACAGATGCAGTGACTCGCTTAACGACTGTGGCAAGAAAATTTATTTATTTATTTATTTATTTATTATTTGGATTTATAAACCACTCCCTTTCCCCCCGAAAGGGACTCGGGGCGGTGCACAGGAAGTTAGAAACATATAAACATAACAATTATAAATAATTAAAACCGAATTAAATAATTATCCCCTGTGCTAAAATTTTAAAATCATTAAAACTGTTACCCCGTTTAAAACCCAATTAAAATAATTTGAATTTCAGACTATAGGCTAAGTAAAATAAGTTAGGCCAGACCGGCCTGATGGAAAAAATAGGTCTTTAATTTCTGGCGGAAGGAGCGGAGGTCCGTAGTTGTTCTGAGTTTGGGGGTAAGTCGTTCCAGAGAGCTGGGCCCACCACAGAGAAGGCCCTTCCCCTGGGTGTCGCCCACTGGCATTGCCTAGTGGACAGCACCTGGAGAAGTCCCTCTTTGTGGGAGCGAATTGGCCGAAGGGATGTGTGGGGTAGGATGCGATCCCGCAGATAGCTTGGTCCTGTGCCATGGAGCGCTTTGAAGATGGTAATCAACACCTTGAAACGCACCCGAAAGGCCACAGGTAGCCAGTGCAGCTTGCGCAGGGGCGGTGTTACATGTTACAAGTCATACAATGGGCAAATCTCACCACAGGTGTCTCACTTAGCAAGAGAAATGTGGATCTCAATTGTGGTCGTAAGTCGAGGACCCACCTGTAGCTGGGGATCTGCCTTCCCAGCCAAGCGGATGGTTTTCTGCCTGTTTTCGAATCCACCTCCTAGCCTCTACCCTGGGAATTCCTGGTGGTGCCCCATCCGACCCCCATCCTTGCATCGTCTTCCAGCCAAGTAGATTTTGGAGAGGATCTCCTCTTGGTCCCCCATCCCAGCTTGGTCTTTTTTCTCACCCATTTGCTCAGCCAGTGGGTTTCCTGCCCACACTAACCTGCATCCCTGGGATTTCCTGGTGGTGCCCCATCCGATTAATGGCCATGTCCTTGGTGTGAAACCCACGCATCCGCAGAGCTCCCTGATTCCCATGCATAATTTTTTGGGGGGTGGGTGGGGGTGGGAAGCAAAGCTCAGCTTGACTGAACCTCCTCTTGGTCTCCCATCCCAGCTCCAAGCTTTCCTTTGTTCTTCCTGTTTTCTCAGCCAGGAGATTTCCGCCTGTCTCTTTCCAGGCTGGAAAAAGCGGGTGGGTTTAACTCCCCCTCTGAATCATCTATCCTGAGATTTCCTGGTGGTACCCTATCTGATTCCCAACCAAATCCTTGTATCTTGCCTGGGGGACACTTCACACGTGCGTCGGCTGGAGCACCTGGGGGCAAAATGATCCCACAATGGCCCACTGAAGTCAACCCCTTTTTCCAGGGTGGGTTCTCCCTTCCCAGCCAAATCTAACATCACATGGATTTCTTGGTGGTGCCCCATCCCATCTTGCTCGCTTTTCTTCTCCGACCTGTTTGATCGATTTTCTTTCTTCTTCCCATTTCAGAACCAGCCTTTCCCATCGTAGAGACACCAGGGGGCGATCTCCTGTCTCCTCCTTCCTCCTGCTTTTGGGAGCTCCCCTTCCTTGTCTGTAGCCCTCGGATTACCTGGTGGTGCCCTATCCAACGTCCAACCGGTTGGTGTGAAATCAATTCCTCCACTGAGAGATTCACAGGGAGGTTTCTTCTGTTTTGAGGGAGGGGGGGGGGCATGGATGGGATTTTACTGCCTCTGTTGGGACCCTGATCTTGACATATCAATCTTGCATATTGATAAATATTTAAAAATATATGTATTTTGTTCAAGGATTGCCTAGAGGAAAAAACTTAGTAACATTAAAATTTTCCCTGTAAACTCAGTGGCTGAATTTCACGGATGCAACAAACGTAGTTTCCATGATCTGGATCCTTCTTAGACCACTGACTCTAATTCAGTGCCCGAAAATCTGAGTGGTATCCCATCCCAGGCAACCCAGATTCAACCCATTTCGTCTCGATCTCCTGAAAGACACAAAGTTGAATTCTCAGCAGCATTTCCTACAGAAACACACAAAGACACATACAAGCTAACTTTGCTGATTTAACTCCCAGAATCCCCCAGCTGGTGTGATTTAAGAGGGGGTGGACTTCCACTCCCAGAATTCTGCATCCATGCATCCCCCGTTGCTAAGCTGGCTAGGGCAGGGGTCTGGCTGGGGAATTCTGGGAGTTGAAGTCCACCAGTCTTAAAAGAGCCAACTTTGCAGACCCCTGGGCTAGGGGAGTTGGAAGTCTACAGCCCAGTGGTGGGTTTCAATTTTTTTTAGAACCTACTGTCTAGGTGTGGCCTATTTAGTGGGCGTGGCTTGGCAGTCATGTGACAGAGTGGGAGTGGCCAACTTGTAAAATGTGGTGAAACTCATTTAACAACGCTCTTGCTTAGCAACCAAAATTTTGGACTCAATTGTGATGATAAATTTTCTTTCTTTCTTTCTTTCTTTCTTTCTTTCTTTCTTTCTTTCTTTCTTTCTTTCTTTCTTTCTTTCTTTCTTTCTTTCTGCCTTCCTTTCCTTCCCGTTGGGTTACCGGCAGCAGCAGGCCAGACTTACTTCTGGGTCCGCCAGTGGAACCCCCTCTCACCGGCTGTCTAAATTTCACCATCCGGCTCTTGCGAGTAGGTGCGAGCCTGCAGAAACCCACCACTGCTACAGCCCTTAAACCCTCCGATATTGTAAAACACCAGAACTGAATATTGTGGGTGGGGGTTTGACAGACGAATAAGAAATGAATAAATTCATAAAGCTGCAGGGATTTTAAATTAGTACAAATTATTCAGGTTGCATTAGGTTCTATTTTTAAAATCATTGCTTTTCCCCCTTTGACTCAAAAATTAGCCCCTCTTTTTCCTAATGCAGGGATGTCCAAACTTGGGAACTTTAAGACTTGTGGACTTCAACTCCCAGAATTCCCCAGCCAGCAGAGCTGGCTGGGGGATTCTGGGAGTTGAAGTCCACAAGTCTTAAAGTTCCCAAGTTTGGACATCCCTGTCCTAATGCAATAGAGATGATTTTGTAATGAAATCTTAAAAAGTTTTCAATTAAATCCGTTCCTATTGCAAAGTTTAGGGGAGAATACCTGGAATCCGTGGCCCAAATGTCAGCAAACGGCCTGCTCTTCAGGGTTTCCAAATCATTTAGTCTTTTGACGGAGCAAAGAAAGGCCGGTGGAACTCCTAGAGACTCTTCCCAGCTTTTCTCACCCCGCTCTAGCGAGGAAAGAGTTAACCCTTGGAGGAGGGGCGGAGCCCAGGGGGCGTGACGTAAAACACGATTGGCTGCCGCTTTTCATCCGGCGCGACGTTGCCTCGCCGACAGCGGATCCGGCGGAAAGTTGTTCGGCAGCGACCCCTGCCGGCAGGGACTAAACGTCGCGCCTGCGCGGAAGACACCAGGACAGGTAAATGCCAATTTAAGGATACGTGAAAAAGCCTTGTGCAACTCGGCGCCCGCGGGCGATAAATCGCATTCTTGTAATGAGAGCATGATGGGAATTGTAGTACGACAACCTGGCAGGCAGGGCTTAAAATTCCATGCCCCAAGCGGAACTGGACGGCAAAGCAGCTTCCACACACACCTCTGCAGGAGTAGCTCCATATTTTTTGCACCCCAAGAAAGTTGGGTGCCTGAAGGCGGGAAGCCCCTTCCTCCTCCTCCCTTTTTTTCTTCCCAGTTGCAAGGCCAGAAAAGGGGGGGGGGGTACTTGCATTAATCATGACTGTGCATGCTTGGGAAGCTAAGCAGGGTCCACCCTGGACAGGATTCTGATGGGTGACAAGCTCATTCAGGGCTCCCCAAACTGTGTGGCCCTTTCCATTCAGTGTCAGCTTCAAACTTAAACAAACAGAAGTGATTTACTTCTCAACAGTGGCAAGAAGGGTCATAAAATTAAATTTAGATAACCTGGAAGGTTTTTAATTAAGAGACTGGACCAGGGGTAGTCAACCTTTTCATACCTACCACCCAATTTTGTATCTCTGTTAGTAGTAAAATTCTCTAACCGCCCACCGGTTCCAGTCATGGGGATTGATAAAGTAGGGAAGTCAATTAAATTTTAAAAAAGGAAAGTGCTTCAGTATCGGACAAAATCCCCACCGCCCACCAGGAAAGCTGGAACGGCCACTAGGGGGCACTAGGGACCAGGTTGATGGCCACTGATGTAGATGATAGATGGATGGATTGATGGATAGACAGAGATATCTAGATAGATAGAGATAGATAGATAGATAGATAGATAGATAGATAGATAGATAGATAGATAGATAGATAGATAGATAGATAGATAGATAGATAGATAGATAGAGAGAGAGAGAGAGAGAGAGAGAGATAGTTGTGTTAGCTTATTATTCTCTGTCTGGATGATCTCTAGGATGAGTCGAAGGGCAGAGAGGGATGACGTTGAGTCTCCTCCCCTTAAAGGGACCTCTGAACAGGAGCTGTGATAATTATCTCTCTAGATAGATAGATAGATAGATAGATAGATAGATAGATAGATAGATAGATAGATAGATAGATAGATAGATAGATAGATAGATAGATCAAGGGTAGTCAACCTTTTCATACCTACCGCTCACTTTTATATCTCTGTTAGTAGTGAAATTTTCTCACCGCCCACCGGTTCCACAGTAATGGTGATTTATAAAGTAGGGAAGTCAATTAAATTAAAAAAAGGAAAGTGCTTCAGTATCGGACAAAAAACCCACCGCCCACCATGAAAGCTGGAACAGCCACTAGGGGGGCACTAGGGACCAGGTTGGTGACCACTGGACAGTCATTTGTCAAAAATGAGTGTTTCCTACATGAGCCAGACGGCTGGATTAGATGACCTCTAAGCCCCCACAGGGCTGTCAGGCCTGGAAGCCAAATTCTGCACTGGGCCTTGCATATTCAATGCCGTGAGAAACTGGGAGGGGGAATTCTATGGCGTATGGGAGATAAGTCATAACAACATTCCTCTCTCAGAGTCAAGGACATCTTGCCCTGCACAGCTGTGATGGTGTGACTGGGAAGCATCTCCAGTTGGGACGGTCGGTTGATTGGGCCATGGGATGGACATGTGGGTGGCAGGGGAAGGGGCTTGGCCTTTCCTTTGGGTGGGGAAAACCGGGAGGCTTTTGTTTGTTTTTTTAATTTAATTTATAAACTGCTCTCTCTCCCCGAAGGGAGCAGAGGGAATTTAATATGCACAGGGAATTTAAAAAATGCATATATAAAACCACAGACATAATACAATATTAAAATGAATTAAACTAAAACCCTGCACTAAAATCCCATATTAAAACTAAACTCAACCCCTAAAAAACCCTAAAAACAGTCAAATTACCCCAGGCCGGCCAAGCAGAAGAAGTGTGTTTTTAGTTTTTGACGGAAGGAGCGGAGGTCCGTGGTTGTTCTAATTTCGGGGGGGAAGATCGTTCCAGAGCGTCGGGCCCGCCACAGAGAAGGCCCTTCCCCAGGGCGTCGCCCGCTGGCATTGCCTAGTGGACGGCACCCGGAGAAGTCCCTCTCTGTGGGAGCGAATCGGCCGCAGGGATGTATGGGGCAGGATGCGATCCCGCAGATAGCTAGGTCCCGTGCCATGGAGCGCGTTAAAGATGATAACCAACACCTTGAAGCGCTCCCGAAAGACGACAGGCAGCCAATGCAGCTCGCGCAGGAGCGGTGTTTTCAGATTCAGGATTTCCCAGAAGTGTCAATAGGACATCTCTAATAAAATACAACATTGAGGAAGCCTCGGAGTCTTCTTGCGTTGGGGGGTCTTACTTGGAACCCTGACATAGTGATTCTTATAAAGCAAACCAAAAAATGATTGAAATCTAACATTATGCAAAAAAAACCAAACCAGGCATCCTCGAGTTATGACAAAGGAGCCCAAACCTTTCGCCACTAGGTGAGACAAGTGAGTTCTTCCGGATTTTACAACTTTCCTTGCCTCGGTCGTTAAGTCAGCCACTTTGGGGATTAGGTCAGTCCCACCGTGGTTAAGTGAATCCGTTGATTTGGCTTGTCCGAAGAGCACAAATCATAAATATGAATCGGTGGCCGCGTGCCTGAACTTTGATCAAAGATTGTGAAGTGTGAAAAAAAGAGTCCTAAGTCACATTGTTGAGTCCCACTGCGACTTCATTCACAAAAGGAGCAAGGACTACCGTCGTTCTCAATGTACGATGACTCGTTTAGTGTCCGTCCAAAGTTAAAATGGAACTGAAAAAAAGCCAAGACTTGGGTGAGCCTCTGAGAGATTTGCTGTGTCCACTAGGGGGCAGCAGCAAACCAACTAATCGCAGAGGTTCCCAAACTTGGCAACTTTAAGACTTGTGGACTTCAACTCCCAGAATTCTCCAGCTCTGCTGGCTGGAGAATTCTGGGAGTTGAAGTCCACAAGTCTTAAAGTTGCCAAGTTTGGGAACCTCTGAACTAATTTTGAGATAAGTAGACTAAAAAAATACCACTAGTCCTCAACTTACAACAATTGGGCCCCAATTTTTGTTGCTAAGTGAGACAGCTTTAAAATGAGTTTTGCCCTCATTTGACGAACGTTCCTGCCTCTGCATTGCAGAGGCTAGTTTGTTAAGTAAATCTGGCTTCTGCAAACATTGCCCGGCTGTCCTGCACTTATGACGATTCACTCAGTGACAAAGGCAGTGGGAAAAAAGCAACTTAGGAGTGTTTTGCACTTATGACCATAGCAGCGTCCTCCTGGTGATCAAAATTCTGACACTTGGCAACCGATTCAAATTTACGACGGGTGTGGTGTCCCAAAGTCCCATGATTACCCTTTTGCAACCTTCTGACGAGCCAAATCAATGAAGCCAGATTTGTTTAACGATCTAACAACTGCAGTGTCTCATTTAACAAACATGGCGATTAAAGTCATAAAATGGGACCCAGCTCAACGTACCTCACTTAGCAACATAACTTTGCAGCTCATTTGAGGTTGTAGGTCAAGGACCTACCAGTAACACGGTCGTTAAGCGAATCTGTCTGCCCCCATTGACTTGGTTTGTCAGAAGGTTGCAAGAGGGGATCATTTGACCCTGCAGAATGCCATGACCGTCGTATATATGAATCAGTTCACAAGTGTCGGCATTTGGATCACAGGGATGTGACGATGGTCATAAGTGTGGGGAAACGGTCATGTTGCATGGTTGCTTTGAATGGTCATTAAGCAAACAGTCATAAGTCCGGGCCAACCAAGGAACCTCTGGCAAGGAAAGTCAGTGGGGGAAGACAGATTCACTTAACAACACAGCCACTTGCCAGTGGCCAAGCACCTGAATTTGGAACATGTGACCACAGGGATCCTCCGATGGTCGTAAGTGTGAAAACAGTCCTAAGTCGCTTTTTTTCAGTGCTGCTGTAACTTGGAATGGTCACTAAACGAATCGTCGTACATCGAGGACCACCTTTAACCTGGAGAAAGGCAGTGGCGATCATAGCCTTCAGCCAAGGAAACCGAATCAATCAAGTCCTGCCAATCACCCAGGAATTGATCTCGGCCAAAATTAGAATTTTGTTATTCGATTATTAGGTTGAAGACCAATCCCTACTACAGATCTTCTCCAAGGGACGGCAATTCATTTAATGACCGTTAGAACGGTGCTGAAAAAAGGGACTTAGAACTGTGTTTCGAACTTATGACCATAGCAGCATCCCCCTGGTGATCGGAATTCCAATCCTTTGGCAGCATACTCATATTTACGACGGGTGAGGTGTCACGTGATCCATTTGTAACCGTTTGACGAGCCAAGTTCACGGGGAGCCAGATTCTCTTAACGACTGCACGATTAAGGAGAACTAGTGATTCGCTTAGCGGCAAGCCAGGTCATAAAAATGGGACAAAATTCACTTATTGGTTAGTAATGAAAATTTGGGGCACTATTGTGGTCATAAATCGAGGACTTCCTGTGTAGTCGGCATGATGCCACAGCCCCATGTGATGACTGGCCGCATGTCACTTTTTTCAGTGTTGTAACGCCCAATGGTCACTAAATGAATTTTAGTCGCAACTGTGGTCGAGGACCTGTAGAAATGATGACCCTGTCTCTTATATACCGGTAGTCCTCAACTTACAACCGTGATCCATTCCAAAAGGTCTTGCTAAGTGAGACATTTGTGTATTGAATAATGTCCCGTTTTAAGAACTTTTTTTTTACCACTGTTGTTAAATGAATCCCTGCACTGGTTAAGAAACATGGTTGTTAAGTGAATCCAGATTCCCCGTTGTTGGAAGGTCACAAAAGGGGATTGTGTGACTCATCGCGTGACCCGTCATTAAGAGGAATTAATTGACAAACTTCTGAATTTTGACTATGGTTATGCACCCATAGTCGTTAAGTGTGACAAACGCTTGTTAATTTACTTTCTGCAAGGATGTCGTTAACTTTAGGTCACTCAATGAAGCGTTGTAACTCGAGGACTAACTCTACAAGATCGGGGGCAAAGATGGGTAATCCTCGTCTTACGACTTCGGTCCAGTCTACCCAATACGAAGAGAAAACATGCCAGCAGTTTGGGGAGTGGCTTCAAACTGGCCACGCCCCCCAGGCAGCCACGCCCAGTGAGAAGTGTCAACTTGACCTCTCCCCCCCATTGGCCACACCTCCCAGGTCTCCCCCCCCCTCCTTGAAGCCACCCTCAATGAAAGTGACACATCTGGTGTAAGTTCTGCTTTATTATTTTATTTTGTATAAGTTTAATTTGCAGTTTTTCTTTTAACAACCAACATTTTGTGTTGTGGATATTGCAATGACTGGGTTAACATATTTTTCACACAGTGTTCACAGTAATAATACAGTTACATATACCCCCAAAAAATTTTATTTTTATTTTATTTTCCAACTTCTAACCTTAATGTGATCGTTATAGTTGTAATATATTCGCTTATATACTTATTAACTCCTAACATTTTGATATTATAGATGTCACTCAAGCGTTCCACCACATCTCCAGCATCTCGACACCATCAAAACCGATTTATCGGTAAGATCTAATCGGTCCCAAGTTCCTTTCTCTCTGGATTTATAGTCCTTACAGGCTAACAGTCGTGGCTAAACTTCTGGTGGAGTGCCGGAAGCGCACTTATATGCTCCTACACCGATAATGCAATGTGTGCGCAAACCACCCCCACCCCCCACGCACCCCAGCCCATGCAACACCCCCTCCCGGGCTCCCCCGCCTCCCCGCGCATGCACCCCGCCCCTGTCCCTCACCCATTTTTGGCTTCCAGATTGGTACAACTGCCCTCCCAGGCCCAAATGGGGCATGGGAGCTGTGTGCGCATTGTGCAACGCCCCAAAATAGAATGCAAGCGCCCCCCATGCATGCCCCACACCCCCAGGCATGCGCGGCAGACCCGAAGTCCAGCTGGTTGGTGGGAGGCGCATGCGCAGTGGAGCTGGGCTGGGGTGACAGCTGCCATGCCCGCCGAGGGCTGGTGCGCCACGCATCCCATAGGTTTGCCATCACGGTTACGGGCTATCTATTTATCCATCCTGTTAATGACACTTTTAAACATGCCTAGCGCTAGTCTTCCACCTCCTAATCTTAATACATCGGTATTTGTAATAAATTCTATTTATATGCGTTGTCTGTTGGTGTGCTACTATTTCCCCAATTTAAACTTTCTACTTATTTCTATTGTTTTTCAATATTGTTACTACAACATATTGTTTCTCTATCCATCATCTCCCAGCCTTTCTCGAATTCCCTTTTTTGGGGCAATATTTTTCACATTTCTCTCTTGGAATCCTGTAGGTCTAACATTTTTACCCAGACTGATGATTCCCTCTTGTCTTATCCTTTATCTCCTTCTGCTGCATCTTTGGAATATCAATCCATAACCCTTTCTCTGCTCCTCCTTCCCACCCCTCTATTCTGTTATAAGCTCTTAAGGCAGGGATGTCCAAACTTGGGAACTTTAAGACTTGTGGAAGTCTTAAAGTTCCCAAGTTTGGACATCCCTTAAGGGATTATCTATATTTGATTTTTAGTATTTGTCATTGTTGTCTTTTCAGTATTTTTTTTTTTGTTTTTAACTTATTTTTTATCTTTTTGTAGTTTATTTTACACTGTCCCCTCCACCTCTCCATTCTCAGCTGTCTTGTCTATCATATTCATCTTTTCCCACCATCGGAGTGCCTTCTACTTTCACCTTCCCATATTCCCATCAACTTCGTATAGTTTTTTGCCACCATTTCTAACATTTCTCCGTAAAACATTATTGTCTCCTGCAGAGTCATTTTGTAACAAATCATAAAACTCCAAAAAAACTCAATATCAAAAAACTCCAAAAAAAAAATCAATCAGCAAAATTTGATCAATTGCAGTTATTTCTCCAAGTCCCCAAAATGTCTATCAATTTATCCTTTTCAGTCTTTCGGTAATTTCCAATTGTCCAGATTTTAAAATCTCATCTTTGCTTTTTTATTTTTCACACTTACTCCTCATCACTTCTTCTTTTGCTTTGTAAGATGATCTGTCACGTAATATTAACAACACAAATTTAGCCCACCAAGTTGCTTTCAATCTTTCAAATCTGCTTTTCGGTGTATTTTTCCAGCAGTTTTAGTGTTTAATTTAATTTGCCTTCTGAATCTTCAAGGCCAGTAAATATTTTCCAGCGTTCCAATTGCCTACTAAAATAAAGTCAAGGTCAGATAGTTTTCCAGGTGTCATTTACTTTCTCTTCATTTCCTTTTGGATTTTGTACAATTCTTTCTCCAGTAGGTGGCTTTCCTGTCTACCAATTCCAGCTTCCACAGAATATAAAAAACCAGAAACAGTCAGGGGCGTTAGAGATAAAAGTTTAGAAAAGCAATTTCTCCCCAACAGTCACTTTTCACAATGGTGTTTGGCTTTTCGAGGCTTTCTATGTTTTAAATCATCCTTTAGGTTTTTCTTTTACTTCTAAAACTTTAATCTTCCTCTTTAGTCTTTAGTCTTTAATCTTTGTCCATCTATCTAATTGATGCTTTTTTAGGGTTTGGAGATTTTTTTGAAGTTTAAGTTAAGTCTCTAAGGTAACAGTTGGAAATTTTCTCACCCAGTTTCACTGCTCCGTTCACGCACTGCCTCCAGTACAAGATCTTAGTGTCCCGGTTGTCCCAGCTTGTGAGTGACCCAAAATGGCCGTCGTCGTCCCTGCTGCTGTTCAGAAGAGCTTTCTTCGGATCAGCAAGGAAATTGCGTTTTCCTCACGATCGACGAAGCGTCTCTCCTTTCTTCACCTCCCCTCCAAGGAAGCTTAACCCCGTAGGGTCTCCCAGCAAGCAGTTGCCGGCTGCATTTCACAGAGCCCGGCAGAGCTCCGCTATTTTCCAGCCGTTCTCACCGCGATGTCAACCGGAAGTCAGGGTCTCCTGTTTGAGTACGTGGGATGGACTAGAAGATCTTTCTCCTATGTGCCTTCCAGCTCCATTCTGATTGACTTCCAAGCCCACCACACCTGATATCAGTGGAGGGAAAGTTGTGATAGTCTCCCCTTCTGAAAACTACACAATAAAAGAAGTTAGGAAACATCCAAGGTGGGTGGGAGGGAGAATCCATCCTGTCTTGGAAGGAAGATAGGTAAGGAAGGGGAAGGGGGATGAGAGGGCATAAATGGGAAATAAAGGACAGGTAAGCCCTCGACTTACAATAGTTCATTTAGTGACCGTTCAGTTACAACAGCCTCAAAAAAGCAACTTACGACCATTTTTCACACTTATGACCGCTGCAGCATCCCCACGGTCCCGTGATTTACATTTGGACGCTTGGCAACCGGTTCATATTTATGATGGGGTCCTGTGATCCCCTTTTGAGACATTTTGATGACCAAATCAATGGTAAAGCCAGATTCATTTAATGATCGGGTTGCTAATTTAATAACTGTAGTGATTCACTTAGCAGGAAAAGTTGTATACGGAGCCGAAACTCACTTAACAATTGTTACCGCTTAGCAACATAAATTCCGGGCTATTTTGTGGTCGTAAAGTCGAGGATTAAACTGTTCTTTTCCTTCGGGACAAAATCTGCAAAATTTATTACCCATCCATTTTCCCTCCTGGGACTTTCGGGTTTCTTTATAATTAGCAGATTGCTCGGATGCTCCCAAAAAATGAATAATAAACCCTTGTTAACAGTTTGAAATGCTATTTTATTAGAAACCATGCAATCTTTAATAGATATATTTATATATATAAAACAATCACGAGCGCAAGAATTCTCGGTGGGAAGATGCAAACCATGGGCTACTTGGAAGAGTCCCCGAAGGAGCACCTTGACTTTGGGGTGGTAGGAAAGAGAATAAGATTATTTTTTTTAAATTATTTTTACACAGTTCCCATCCAAACCTCCCTCCCCCCTCCCCAGAAATACTCCCTTCTTAGACTCTCATCAAAGGTCGCTTTAAAACTTTTATTTACAACTGTTTAGTGTCGTTTGCAGTGTGGAAGACGGAACATGGACGAGGACCTCCCCGCGAGACTCAAAGCCAGAGAGACTCCGATTCCCATCCTGCACAGCTCAGCGTTTTCAGACCTTCAAACACTTTCCCCTGACATTCCCTCTCTCCCTGCCCGATTTACTCGCAAACATTCCAGCATATTTCGGTGTCCCTTTGCGGTCGCAAAATTTCCGGAACGGTATGGACTGCTCAGATCCCTAGTGTCGGATTCATTGGAAACCACCTGAAAAGGCAATTTTCAAATGAAAACCCACCCGGTGTTTGTGCAGGAGTGGCCGACTTTCAGTGCCCATCTTGAAGCTTTCGTCTCCAGCACGTTGGTGCAAAGACTCAGCTCTAAATCGCTTATTTTTCTTGTACAAACTCGTTCGCCTGTCCACTTTCGTCTCCATGATCCCTCCCGCCCCCCCTGGGGGGCCCTTTGAGTCCCTTGGTTCCGTCGTTCTCCAAACATTTTGAAACACACACGCAAAAGAACCACCACACCAAAGAAAAGAAAAAAGAGAGAGAGAAAAAGAAAACAAAAACAGAACACTGTTTAAAATGGCAGAATATGTAGATAACGAAGCAAACAGCGCTGCAGTAGCAGATCGATAATGGTGCGGGGTTTTCTTTTGTTTAAATTCTCCTATGGAGAAGGGAAGGTTGATGCGGAAGAGCGGGGAGGTTAAGCGTGAGCCGGTGGGGGGAAGCCACAGGGACCACTGCTCGGCACAGCCACACACCGCTCAATTTGGACGCGGGGGAAGAACGAGAAAAATAAAAAACAGATTACGGCGTTGTATGCGAATGAGCAGGACGTTATGGTGCGAGAGTAACGGGTCAGCGCTAAACAGGGTGCGGAGGAGAACCATGGGGTGGGAGGCAGTCGGAAAGAGAAGGGAAGAAAGCTTGCCCCCTTTAACTCTCATTGGCCTTGGGACCCTTTCTCGAGCGGGGTTTCCGAGAAGAGTCCAATGTTTCCAAAAAAGAATCCAAGATTTGCCGGCTCAAAGCCAAATTCGTGATTTGCACTTTGACCCTGGCGTCCAAAGAGTTGAAATGAGGTCTGGGAGGCCAGAGGTCAGCCAAGACCCCCTGCCCGTCCCAGCCCATCCGAATCCAAGACTTGCGCAAAGGATCAATGGACAAACCACTTACTGGAGCCCCACGGAAGCCCGGGCAGGGCGGGTGACACCAGATTAAGGGAGGCAAGCTGAGGACCTGGGGGATATTTGGGGTCTGGGATGGGGGGACAGGGCAGGAAAGCAAGTCACAAGCCTGGCCGAGAGACCGCAGAGGTGTCTTCTGCGAGGGGAGCCTGCCAAGGCAGCCGTGGGGGCAAGGAGGACACGGCGGTGGTGGTGCCCAGGCTCTCGCCGAAAGAAGTGCTCAGTGGTGGTGAAGTGGAGGGACTGCCGGCGCAGACTGCGAAATCCGCCCCGTGGTCCGTGCGAGCCTTGGCGTTCTCACGGAAGGTCAGCTTGTGGGATTCAATCTGCAGCGACACATTGGGGGGACGGGGGGGGGGGAGAGAATGGGGGACGGGGGGGAAGAGACAAGGGGCGGAAGGCGATACCAGAATGTCAGCATTAAAGGCCTGGAAAATAAAAGGCAATTGATTGCATTAACGACATTAGCATAAGACAACATCACCCGCAATAAGACAACCATCCAGGATTTCCCCTCCCCAAAGCTCTGGAAAAAGAAAACCAGAATTCAATGGCCTCCTCTAGGGATGCTGGTTTCCCTGGAGCACTTACTTGTCTCTTGTATGTGCGTATCGAAGCACTGAATTTCCCTTTGATCACCACTGCCCTGCGCGGGAGCGAGCGGCCCTGCGCCATTCTCCTGCGGGGCACTGCTGCCCGGTGGGGGCACTCCGTTCTCTGGGGCTGCCTCCTTGCCCCCCTCAGTCTAGAAGGAAACAGTGGGGTGGGGAGGACAATGAAGGGTCACTACACAGAGGGAAGGAGATGGGATGTAAGGGCTGGGAGGAGGAAGGTCCCACCTGTCTCTGGAGGGAACAGACCGCAGCCATCTCATCGTGGCAAAGCCGCGGCGGCTATTTTAACCACCGCCATCTCTCCCGGGGCAACTCAAGACACCGCGGCCAAGTCGCCACGGGATAACGTGATGTTATCCGCCACAATTTCTTTTGTCAGCCCTGGATACGTCAGACTTTACAGGGCTGCCACAGTGGGAATGCGAGTGTAGTGAAGGGAGTAAATCATAACAACATTCTTTCACGTGAGATCAAGGTCCGGCAGCTGGCACTTGGAAGGGAGTGAGAGGAAGTTTGGCGGCAGTCCAAGACAGGGAACTGATTGGGCCATGTGATGGGAACGTCATTAGGCAGGTCAGGGTATGAGTTTTAGGGGGGAGGGAGGGGAACATGGGGATTTCAGATTTGGGGTTTCCCCAGATGTGCCAATACGACTTCTCTAATTAAATCTTGAGTTCTGAATTGCAATGAGGAGTTAGTTGGAACGCGGACATCTTTTGACGTTATGTTCATGGACGAAAACGCAAATCATCTTGAGGATAACAGCGGCCGATAATATTTATCGTGTTATTCCGCGTGGAATTGTCCCGGCGCGAGCTGGCCACGGGTAGGTTGGCCCCGGAGAAATGGCCACATCCCATTGTGATGGCTAAAAGTGAGTTGGCTGTGATTAGTTGTCCTAGAGCAGCGTTTCTCAACCGTGGCGACTTTTAAGTCCTGTGGACTTCAACTCCCAGAATCCCCCAGCCAGCACAGCTGGCTGGGGGATTCTGAGAGTTGAAGTCCACAGGACTTAAAGTCGCCAAGGTTGAGAAACGCTGTCCTAGATAGAGAGATTTCAACCCGACTGTCCCGAGAAGATCATTTAGTCTGAAGGGCGAGAATGATCCCTTTCGCTTCAATCTCGTCCAAGCTCATTTTGAGCTCCTCCCCTCCTCTGCCCCACACCCCTGCCCCAAATATGGTACTCCCCTGAGATCTCGGGCACTGGGTTGGCTGTGAAGTGAAGACGTGAAAACACAGTGGCATGTAGGAAACGGTGGTGGGGGGATGACAGACACAGGCGATTGTTGAGAAGGATGCTGGGAGGGGGCCTGTCCTGTCCCTACCTACCACCCACACAAAGACTTCTCTGAAGGCTGACCAGCTCAAGGCAGGCGCATGGGATGAGCTGAAGCTACCCAGGATGCAACTCGGCGACTGTCGAAACGCCCTTAAGGGGGACGTTTAGAGATGCTAACTCTCTCCGTTTGCCGAGGAACTTGGCTGGTCTTTGTAGCAGGATTGAAGACAACCTTAAGTTAATCCTTGATTTATGGCCACAATTGGGAGTAGGGTTCTGTTTGAGTTTTATTGGTTTTTTTATACCGCCCTACTCCCAAAGGACTCAGGGCGGTGTACATCCAGAATAAAAACGAATATATAAAAGTTAAAAAAAGCTTTTAAAAGACATTTTTAGCACAGGCATATTAATTTAATTCGGCTTTATATTTTGTATATTGTTGTTTATATATGTTTTTTACATTGCCTGTGCACCGCCCCGAGTCCCTTTTGGGAAAGGGTGCGGTATATAAATCAAAGAAATCAAATAAACTATAACTATAACATATTAAACCTTGGCCGAGAAAAAAACCCCAAACTAACCCTGTTTGCTAAACAATAGGGACACTAAGCGAATTATCACATGACCGGACCAAGCTTTACAGCCATTTCTCCTGGGAATGGTTAAATGAACCCCCTAATCATTAAGCCACCCTGGGTCCTTTTTTAGGAGAAGGTGCGGGGTATAAATTTGAAAATAAAATAAATATAAATAAAAATAAAATAAATAAGTGAGCCACATGGCTGTTATAAGTGAATCGTATGGCCATTAAGCAAATCTCTCTTCCCAGATTGACTTTGCTGATAGGGAAATCAGCTGGGAACATCGCAATCCATCGTAAATCGATTTAGTGGCCAAATCGGCCACCAATTGCGATCAGGGCACTACGGGGGGTTGGCGGCTGCGACGGTCGTAACTTTGAGGATGGGTCGTAGGTCACTTTTCCCAAGGCTGTTGATGGATGTCGACCGGTTCAATGGACCGCTCGCCCATCTCGCGACAAAACGAAACCGTTACTAAACGAAGGCCTAAGGACCCAAAGGTGCTTTTAAAAGAAACGAAGGCAGCTGGATGGTGGGGAAGGGAAGGATTGATCCTCCTTGCAGGTCATTGCAGGTCATTCGCGTCCTTTGCAGAGGGAGGTTGAGGCCACTTGGAAGGTTTGTGGCACTGCTGACCGTCCTGCAAATAGCAACATCGCCACAACAATGTCCTTTCAGCCGTACAGAGGAGGCCCCACACCCGTTCGCAGTCCTCAGCTGACCCCTGAGGACACCGGCAAACCTCCGAGCAGCCTCAACGGCTCTCTAAAAAGAATGCGAATGACCGGCAAGGAGCATCAATCCTTCCGTTTTCCCACCGTCCATTCAGAAGCTGAGGAAGCTTCTCGGAGGAGAAGCGAAAGGTCTTCAGAGAAAAACCAAGGAGGCCCAGTCGCCTCTGCGGGTGGGGGTGGGGGAGGGACCTTCGGGACAGTTATTAATCGCACGGTCGTAAGTCAAGGACTACCCCCTTAGGACAGGGGTCTGCAAAGTCAGCTCTTTTAAGACTGGTGGACTTCAACTCCCAGAGTTCCCCAGCCAGCCAGGATGGCGGGTGAACTCTGGGAGTTGAAGTCCACCAGTCTTAAAAGAGCCGACTTTGCAGACCCCTGCCTTAGGAGATGTTGCAGAGATATCCCTTCTCTGGCGGCGAGACGGAACGGAAGTAGTGGGTGAGAATCCTGGCAAGGCAGCAAACGGAGCTGGACCGCATGGAAGGCTTCCTGCCAACTCCTCCTCACATCGCGACTACCAAGAGGAAGGATGGATGTGAGCAGAGGAGGTGGGGGAACCTCACTCCCCGGTTCCTCTTGCTCGGCTACTCGTTACCCAGCCTCGCTGCAGGTCCATCGTATTTAACCTCCGTTTCCACCTCGTGGGCTCCAGAGATATTTGATTCCACCGGCCACTAAGAACTTCTTGGTTCGTTCGCGGTGGGGATCTTCAAGGAGGGTAAGCGTACCTTCACGGTGCCTCCAGCTGGCACGTGCCCGACGTTATCCAGAGAGCCCACCTTAGCTTGAGCCTTCTCCTTGAAGTTCAACTTCTGGTTCTCGATCTTTATGTCTCCCCCACCTGAAAGAAAAGAGGAGGACGTCATTTTCACCAGAGGTCCATCGCCCCAACCACAACAACTTGGGGAACAGCCTTGTTACCGACCATTAACTCAGAAGTTCAATCCTACTTAGAGCCAGATATTTCTCTCTCTGGGCATACTGAGGATATATATCTACTGAACAAAACTCCATACTGGCAACAGGGAACGGCATCCGGCCAGCAAAACACTCTGCTAGCTCCATTCAGTTGCCCAGACTCCAACGCTGCGAGGGATTATGGGGGAATTGAAAGAAGATGATGATAAGGAATGATGGGCGAGTGGTCCGTGAGGAACCTCTGGAGTCCCACCCCATCTCTGACGTCTTCTCTAGGGAGGGTCAAGAAGGATCTCTACCAACGTTCGATTTGTTGGTGGAAGGAAATCGCCAGACAAAGCCATCCAGCGTCCGCATGCCCTTATATTTAAGAGTATGACTTACATCGACCAGAATTTTCACCCTAAATAATTACGGTCCCAACACCTGATTTGGCGACCCTTTCTACCATGGTCGTTGAGTGAATCGCCGGTCTTCCAGCAACCGCCAGGGTCTCAGGTGCAAAACCAGGAAAAAAATCCCAGCTGCAAACAATAAACCCACAATTGTGAGACACACATCGATGCGAACCCATGGGCATGAATAGTGATCATGTGACTTGGGCAGGAAGTGGTCGTAAGTGTGAGGACTGGTTGTAAATGCGAAGACTCACTGGATCTCACAGAGTCCTTCTGATGCTATAGATTGGTTGTGATCCAACAGATACAACCAATGGAGGTATCTAAGATAGGATCTGGCCATTTATTGATGTGTCTTCTAGGACACATCGCCTTGGGTTGGCCTTTGAAGGTAGGCTGGTACAAGAAACAGAGACCCTATTGCTACCTGTCTGCAACAAGAGTTCACTTCTCCACGTCCTTCCTTGGTGGCTCTTTTGACTCCTTCTCCAAGATCAGCCATAAAGTCCTCTGAAGCTTCAACCTATCCTTCTGAGGGATCATCTACCTCTGAACCAAGGCTGCAGATCTTCGCTCCAGTGGAGGTCCCTTGGACTCTCCTGCGCTCAAAGATCTCCTCCCAAGAGCCTGTCCCTCTGGATTTACGCTCTTGGGAGATTAAAGTTGGAGGACAGCACCATGACCTGCTTAGAAGCTTTCCAGAAGAACCTCTAGGCCCAATATTGAAGGAGCAGGATTGTGGGTTGAAGGCCCACACTGTTCTCCTCCGTGTCTCCCTCCCAGCCTCCATCTTCACCACCCTAGGTTGATGCTCGAGTGAAAGGCGAGCCCATAAAGTAGCCCACCTCCCTTGGTGGCCACCTACTTCTGCTTCTCACCTGGCTTATGCTTGATGTTGGTCTTGGAACCGCACTTAGAAGATACCTTAGAAAGGTCAATTTTCTTGTTCTGGATCTGCACCTACAGAAGAGGAGAAGGAAAGAAAGGGACAACTGAGGGAGAAGGCAAGGCCAGGTCCTTCCTAAAGTTCTGCAGATGTTTCCAGGGGAGGCCCAAGAGTCCCAGACGTTCTCCCACCAGGTCCAAGCTAACGAAGCTGTCCTTCCAGGAACGGGCAAGACCGCGGGCTCTCCTGAAGCACAGAAGAGCCATTCAAGAGTCCTGAAATGTGAGCAGACCGCCGTAAAAAACAAGAGTTGGAAGATGACCCTGAGAAGACCTATCCAACGAGGACGGGCTTGGCTAGCAAGGCCATCCATCCGAACAGCGCCGATCTTTGGTCTAGAAATCTCCGGCTCCAGAATAGATGTGCTCAGAATATATTTCATGCAAGGTGGGGGGAAGACCTCTGCATGATTTATTCCAAAGCGGTTGGTGGTGGGGTGGGATAAGGAGAGGAGGAGAAGGAGAAGAAGCTGGAGAAAAGAGAGGATGGGGCCAGATGTAGGAACTCTGGGAGTTTCAAGCTCTTAGAACAGTGTTTCTCAACCTTGGCTGGCTGGGGGATTCTGGGAGTTGAAGTCCGCAGGACTTAAAAGTCGCCATGGTTGAGAAACACTGTCTTAGAAAATCAGGGGAAAAGGCTGAATTCTAAAGACTCCCACCCTCCCAGGAGGCCCCCGGACCCCTACGCTTGGGCGCCAAGCCTTCTCCAATCTTCTCCAGATGTTTCAAGCTCCCTCAGGGACCAGCAAGAAATACGGGGACGGTTGGTTGGTTGCACCAATCCCAGCTGCAATTTTTTTAAAAACAATGTTTATTTGGGACCAGGATGTCTCCTTGCAGGACCAAAAAAAAGCACACACACAAAAAAAAACTCCTCAGAAAGCTGGAAAGGCTCAGTGTTTCCGATTTCAACACAACGCAACACAACGCCAGCCTCCATGGGAACGGATTCAGCACTCCTACCCTGCTTCTCAAGTCAAGCACCTTGGTGGCTTCTCCAGGGGTTTCATGGGACATTGGAGAGGGTCTCCAGGAGATCAAAGAACACGGGCTAAGATTATTTTTAATGTTTGCCCTTCTCAAAAGGGTGGACAGTCCCAAACGGAAAACCACTGTGTCCCATTCTTTACAATACAATACAATAGCAGAGTTGGAAGGGACCTTGGAGGTCATCTAGTCCAACCCCCTCCCTAGGCAGGAAGCCCTACCATTTCAGACAAATGGCTATCCAACATCTTCTTAAAGACTTCCAGTGTTGGGGCATTCACAACTTCTGTTCCACTGATTAATTGTTCTCACTGTCAGGAAATTTCTCCTTAGTTCTAAGTTGCTTCTCTCCTGGATTAGTTTCCACCCATTGCTTCTTGTCCTGCCCCCAGGTGCCTTGGAGAATAGCTTGACTCCCTCTTCTTTGGGGCAACCCCTGAGATATCGGAACACTGCTATCCTGTCTCCCCTGGTCCTTCTCTTCATCAAACTAGACCTACCCAGTTCCTGCAACCGTTCTTCATATATTTTAGTCTCCAGTCTTTGGTTGGATGGATTTGGAGAATCGGTAGAAGAGAATATTTGAAGCTCAGGATTGAAACTGTGGGGTCCTTGGTGCTCTAGGAGCTTGGTGGTTTCTGAAGACGCCTCCTGACCCAACTAGAGAATGTCGTCAGTGCTAGAAGGCAGCTGTGTTTGTAGACAAGAGGAGGAGAACTGTGGGAGTTCATCGTGCTCTCTGAGCTTGGTGGTTTTCTTAAATACCTTTCATGACCCAACTAGGGAACAACAGCTAGAAGGGATTGTATATAAACAGAGCACAAACCATCTTCTAGCACTGATGATGTACCCTAGATGGGTTCATGAAAGGTCTTCAAGAAAACCCACCCAGCTAAGAGGACACCAAAGACCTCGTGACTTGAAGAATCGCCAGGCGTGTGCCCCAGGAGATAATGGTTCTCCAAACGTCAAACTCCCCTATTTGGGGAAAACTGGCGACCTTCTGACAGTGGGAGAACCTCAAATTGAAGAAGCTGGGACAGCCATCAATACCCCAAGAACGCAGAAGGTCCTACGTCACTGAAGAAAGTTAGAAACACCACCATGTTGAAGAACATAGAACAATAAAGTCAGAAGGGACCTTGGAGGTCTTCTAGTCCAGGGGTCTCCAACCTTTGCAACTTTAAGTCTGAAGGACTTCAGCTCCCAGAATTCTCCAGCCAGCAGAGCTGGCTGGAGAAGTCTGGGAGCTGAAGTCCTTCAGACCTAAAGTTGCAAAGGTTGGGGACCCCTGTTCTCATCGCTAGACAGGTTTCCACAACCATCCATCATCTGCTTCAGCCTCAGTTACCCTGATTAACTTCGTTGCTTTTCAGCAAGCTGCCTTTCCCTCTTCATCCACCCTCTCCATCCCTCCAACCAGACCATGGTCCTCCAACAGTCAAACTCTCACGTTTTGGGAGAAGGGGGAAATCTGTTAGTAACAGGAGAACCTCAGAGACCGATGATGTTGGAAGACCCATCATCTCCCCCAAGAGTTGAGTTGGCAGGACTAAGGTCCTGGGTCTAGAAGGTCCTATGACACTGGAAGAAGGTGGAAACTCCATAACATCAAAAATCACTCGGCCAAGAACGTCCTGTGAAGCTGGACAAAGCCACAAACTCCGTAACAACAAAGGTCACATGGCCAAAGATGCCCTATGACTGGGAGAAGGTAGAAACTCCATAACATCAAAAGTCACTTGGCCAAGTCTAGTGGTTCTACTCACATTGGCAATGCCCCGGCCGGGCTTGGGGTTGGTCGATGGTTGGGTTTTGTTGCCTGAAGCTGGCTTGGGGGCAATTTGGACCTGAAAACAACAGATACTTTACTCTGTGAGCCGAGCAGTTGCACAGACTGATTGGCGGACGACGGAGAAGGAAGGAGGGAAGGACAGTGGGAGGAGAAGAAAAAAGGAAGAAGGAGAAAGGAGCTTCCTAGAGGGGACAGATCTAGAAGGAGTCCACTCAACGAGAGGAACGGAAGGAAATTGCTTTCGCACATAAATCTGGAGATCGTCTGGAATTGATTGGCAATTATGATTATTATTTTTCGGAGAGGGGGAAGAAGAGAGAGAGAGAGAGAAGGAAAAAAAGGATAGCAAAATTTGTCAAATCAGGTCGAAAGTACAAAAGAAACCCCAACAATTTATACACAGAGGTTAAGGAACAGCCAACTTCACCCCAGGAATGGTGGTTAAAAGTGGGCTCCAGGAAGTTCCAGGCTTCGTGGGAACAGGGAAGGAGGAACCTTTGGGGAATCTACCAAACGTGAAAGTAGATGCTGGACCTTGAAGATGGGTGGACTTCCAGAATTCCCCGGCCGGTAAAGTCCACCCATCTGAAAAGGGGCGGGGTTTCGTCCGGATTGAGGGGCCGTTGACAGATGACGTGCGTCATCTGGTTCTTCTGATTGGCTGTCAGAGAGGTTCCCTCCTCTGCAGAGGACGGAAGAGATGAGCGAGGCAGTGAGGGTCAACTTTGGCCATTGGGAGATCGGTGGACTTCAAAGGTCAACTTCATCCATTCCGTCTATGCTGTTGTGAACCCTCCAGAGACAATCAGGTGAGATGGGGGAAGAGGGATGGACGGACTGAGGATTGATCGATAGAGCTGTCTGTCATTTCTCTATCATTCTATTGTCTATATCATCTGTTCATCAAAATCAATCAATCACTCTCTCTCTTTCTATACACACACACACAATCTCCATCCATCCATATCTATCTATCATTCTATCATTTATATATATCATCTCTCTCTCTCCATCTCCATCTCTCTGTCTCTCTCTCTCTCTATATATATAATATATATATATATTACATTGTGACTGTGTGTGTGTGTGTGTGTGTGTGTGTGTGTGTGTGTGTGTGTTAGTTTTATGAGCTGATCAATTAAATTAAAACTAACACACATATCTAAAATATTATACAATGTAATTCTTGGCTTGCTGTCTGGATGGTCTCTAGTGATGAGCCGATAGGCAGTAAGGGAAACAGTATGTCTCCTCCCTTAATTGGGGCCTAATAATAACAGGTTGTTGTGAAACAATTACTTATATATATATATATATATAGTTGAAAATATTCTCTCATTAAGAGTCCTGTAATTTGGCTGATGTATCAGGGATACCGGATAGCTCAAGGCATAGAAAGGCTTGCCTCATATGCTGGAGAGCGCCGGTTCAAATCCCAGTAGAAGGAGTATGGCCAGCTGAAGAAGGTTAATAAGCCTGAAATGGATCCATCCTGATCTCTTTATTTTCAGCCCTTAAAAAATCTAACATATATATATATATAAAGAGGAACCGGCTGAGATCTCACATTGCTCCTGGAAGCACCAAGCCGGAAGCACCAGCCTGAAGATGATGAATGAGACTTCATCGAAACGTCGTGAAGATACTTCCAATTCTACGCGGGAGAAAACCCGAACAACCAAAGACCTACATACAAACACCCGCGAAAACCTCAGAAAACATATATGTGTGTGTGTGTGTGTGTGTGTGTGTGTTAGTATATATATATAAATTCTCTCTCTATATATATAATCAATCAATCAATCTATCTATCTATCAATCAGCTATCAGCTATCAGCTATATCATATCATATCTATCTCTCCATCCATCTCTCTCTCTCTCTCTCTTCTCTCTCTCTATCATTGCTTTGTTGCTCTCTCTCTATATCTATCTATATATCTATCCATCCATCTGTATATATCTATATATATCATTTGTCTGTCTGCCTATTATCATCCATCCATTATCATCCATCCATCCATCCATTCATCCATATCTATCTATCTATCTATCTATCTATCTATCTATCTATCTATCTATCTATCTATCTATCTATCTATCTATCTATCTATCTATCTATCTATCTATCTATCTATCTATCTATCATCCATCCATGATCTTTCTAACTTACCCACATCTTTTATCTAGTATCTCTTGCAACATTGGCCAGGGAATGCTGGGAGTTGAAGTCCTCAGATCGTCAAGTGGCCAACTTTGAAAAAGGCTAACTGAGGGTAGATGGAGGTGAACTCAAGGTCCAACCAGAGAAAGGACAAATCCTCTCCCATGGGGGTCTTCTCGTCAATGGGCATCCATTCCATTGGGCAGAAGATCGCTGTTGGACACCACCACCCCCAACTTGTAAAACATAGACCTTCGAGAGGTGAGTAGCATCCTCTGCTATTGCTCCTGTGACACGTCAAAGAATTGGAAAGGAGCTTGAGTGGTCTGGCCCCAACCATGGTGAACCAGGTGGCATCTCAAGATCTTGGTGGACATCAACAAGGGCTCCTCTCCAATGAAGTCCTGTTGTGGAACCAAATTCTCCAGAGCACAGAAGTGGTGGGATACCCAGAATACAAGTTAGCTGCCCTGAACCTGGGTGGGTTTCTACACCAAGGTAGACTCTCAAAAAGTCCGCCATTCGTGGTTTGATAAGACTCCTTACTCCAAGGCTTAAGGCAGGCAGCCTCTCCTTTCGCCATGCCTGTCCTCTCAAATTCTCCTAAATCACTTCTGTTTAAGAACAGAAGCCAGCCTTGGAAAAAGAGCGACATTCCCTACTTAAGCACTCCGAGGTGATCTCTTTGCAGACCTCTGTCATCGCAACCCCCCACCCCTTTGAAATAGACCAGGTCTTGAAACAGACCCCACACTCAAATCTACGGATATAGGTTGTTCAGATCGAATTTGGAATGCCTGACTGGGTGGAAAACCCACTAACTCCTTCCCAACTATACCAAAGAGCATCAAGCTGGAGCTATCTTGATGTTCTTTCTCATGCCTTCCGGTTTTCTGGGGTAAGTTCACAGTTTTCCAACACATTTTGTAATTTCATCCTTCTCTCTGTCTTATTGGAAACTGTGCAGAGGACACTTGGGTGGGATGGGGGTGGGTGTAGAACTGAGATAGATAGATAGATAGATAGATAGATAGATAGATAGATAGATAGATAGATAGATAGATAGATAGATAGATAGATAGATAGATAGATAGATAGATAGATAGGATGGTTGATAGATAATTCATCTATCCATTACTCTATCATCTATTTATCATCCATCCATCTTTCTATCTCTATCCATCCATTATCTGTCACCTATTCATCCACCCCTCTATCCATCTATATCGCCTATCCATTCTATCATCTATCAGCCATACATCTTACCTTTCTGTATATATTTAATCCAATATCTACCTATATCTATTCATACATCAATCTCTATCCATCTACCATCCATTTCTTTCTATTCATCCATGTTTATCATCTATCATCCCTCCATCCATCCCTCTATTCATCATCTCTCTATCCATCAGGTCACCCAACCATCAGCCTAGCTACCATCCATCCATCCATCCATCCATCCATCCATCCATCCATCCATCCATCCATCCATCCTCTCTCTCCACATTACTATCTATCTTGGTCTCTGTCTGTCTACCTACCGAGATCTCTCTCTCTCTCTCTCTCTCTCTCTCTCTCTCTCTCTCTCTCTCTCTCTCTCTCTCTCTCTCTCTCTCTCTCCCTCCCTCCCTCTCTCTCTCTCTCACCTTTCCATCTCTCTATCCATCATCTCTCACTCTCTTTCTCCCTCTGCTTCTTCACCCAATTCCCAGGTAGCCCTCACCTTTTCTAAAAAAACCCAAACCCCACATAAACAAGACCTCAAATTTTTCAGCTTCGTCCCGATCGTAACCTACCCAAGTCCAGGTGCGGTCCTCGCCCCCCCCCCCGCCCCCCCCATGATGCCCAGGGCAGGAGGAGAGGGCAAAGGTCCACCCCTCTCCCTCCCCACTTCCCCAAGAAATACATACACATACACGCACAGAGATATATACATACACAGGTAGGACAACTCCAGAGTCGAAACGAGCACATGGAAGAAGAGGAAGAGGAGGAGGAGGAGGAAGAAGAGTTAGTCAGGAGAAAGAGGAAGACAACGGCCTCAGGTCCTGATGTACTTACATTCCCACCTCCAGGGACATGCTTAATATTGTCCTTGGATCCACATTTGGACTGGACGTGGCTGTAGCTTGCTTTTTTGGACAGTATCTGGACCTGGAGTGTCAAAACAGAGATGGAGAGAAGGACACAAAGGGAAAAGGACTGGTTAGGTTTCTCTCTCTCTCTCTCTCTCTCTCTCTCTCTCTCTCTCTCTCTGAGTCACACGGCCAACGGAGGGACGAGACGGACAAGAGCGCAAGCAGGTGTTAGCCACGCCATCCGAACGACTCCAAGGGTTAGGGAGAGGACCAGACGCAGACGAGGAAGAGGAGGAGACAGAGGAAGGAGAGAAGGAAAAGGAGAGAGGAAGGAAGAGAGAGGGGGGGAAATGAAATGGAAAAGAGGAGGAGGAGGAGGAAGAGGAGGAGACAGAGGAAGGAGAGAAGGAAAAGGAGAGAGGAAGGAAGAGAGAGGGGGGAAAATGAAATGGAAAAAAGGAGGAGGAGGAGGAGGAGGAGGAAGAGGAGAGAGGAAGGAGAGAAGGAAAAGGAGAGAGGAAGGAAGAGAGAGGGGGGGAAATGAAATGGAAAAGAGGAGGAGGAGGAGGAAGAGGAGGAAGAGGAGGAGACAGAGGAAGGAGAGAAGGAAAAGGAGAGGAAGGAAGAGAAAGGGGGGGAAATGAAATGGAAAAGAGGAGGAGGAGGAGGAGAGAGGAAGGAGAGAAGGAAAAGGAGAGAGGAAGGAAGAGAGAGGGGGGGAAATGAAATGGAAAAGAGGAGGAGGAGGAGGAGGAGGAGGAGGAGGAGGAGGAGGAGGAGGAGGAGGAGGAGGAGGAGGAGGAGGAAAGAAAATGAAGGAGCCACAAACTCAGCAAAGAAAAGATGGTGGAGAAGGAGGAGGAGGAGGAGGAGAAGGAGAAAAAAAAACGGAAGAAGTCAGGAATTCAGTGAAGGAAACCTGGAGGAGGAGAGGGATGGGGAGAAGGAGACAGAAGAAGGAAAAGAGGAGGAAAAAAACAAAGAAGCCACCAACTCAGAGAAGGAAAGATGGTAGAAAGACTCAGCATAGGAAAGGAGGAAGAGCAGGTAGAGAAAGGAGAAGAGATAAAACGAAGGAGCCGCAGTCAGTGATGGGATGTAGGTAAGGAGGAAGAGGAGGGGTCCTGGACTCAGCAGGGGAGGAGGAGGGGAGGAGGAGGGAGACAGAGGAAGGAAAAACACGAAGGAGCCACGAACTCAGCGAAGGAAAGGAAGAGGAGGAGGAAGAGGAGGAAGAGAAAGGAGAGGAGACTAAAGATGCAGAAGAAGGAAAAAGGAGTCAGGGAATCAGTGAAGAAAACGAGGAGGAAGAGAACGAGACAGAAGAAGGAAAGAAAGAGAAAAAAAACAAAGGAGCCAGAGATCCAGTGAAGGAATGTGGGAATGGTAGAGGGAGAGGAGGAGGCGGCGCGGACTCAGCGAAGGAAAGGAGGAGACAGAGGAAGGAGAAGAAGAGAAAACAAAACGAAGGAGCCACCGACTCAGCAAAGGAAAAACAGGATTGGTTAAAAGCAGCACCTCCTGCAAAGCAGCTCACTCAGGGTGACCCCCCCCCCCTCCTCAAAGGGGCTCTGGCTTTCTGCAAAGGTCCTCCCCCCTCCCTACCCAGGGGAGGGGATCCTTGAGAAATATATATTTATTCCTTTAAAGGCCTAACTAACATTGACCATACTACACAGTCGACAGCCTTTTCGGCTCACTTGTCTCCCGCAGGCGTGGTGGTGCCTTGGAGGCTTCTTGTCTATTTAAACCAGAGGTTCCCAAAGTTGGCAACTTTAAGACTTGTGGACTTCAACTCCCAGAATTCTCCAGCCAGCTCTGCTGGCTGGAGAATTCTGGGAGTTGAAGTCCACAAGTCTTAAAGTTGCCAACTTTGGGAACCTCTGGTTTAAACCCTGAGCATCCTGGCTAGGGAATTCTGGGAGTTATAATCCCACCAACACCACCTTCCCACAGGCCGAGATTAAGAGAGCCTAGACTTGTAACTGGGTTTGTTTTTTGGGGGGGGAGGGGGCTAAATAAATTATGTAATGAACAAGCGTGATGATACATCAGAAGCAAGGTGGGGACATCTTAAGGGGCACTTTAGCCAGAAAGGAGAACAATATCTTTCCTCTTCTTTATGGGTGAGACCCCCAAAACCCTCCCTCAGCTCTTTCCTTAGTCGGCCACAAGACTCAGAGACCCATAATCCCCGGCAACGCTGCCCCCTCTGAAAAGCACCGAGCAGGAGCGAAGAGTCCCGAAAAAAAAGACCCCAGAGGTGAACTCAAGTCAGAGAGGAAGAAAAAGTGACCCAAAGAAGAAAGAGAGTTAAGACGGGGGGAAAAATAAAAAATTAAAAAAAAAATCCAGGTGGTCCTCGACTTACGAGCACAATTCCTGTTGCTAAGGGAGGTGCCGGATGAGGGAGTTTGGGCCCCACTTAACCACCTCTCTTGCCGCCGTCGCTTAGTGAAAACCGTCGCAAAACCAGTCGCACGGTTGTTAAGTGAATCGGGTTTCCACCACAGACGCCGCTGGTTGGAAGGTCGCAAGAGGGGATCGCGTGACGTGTCCCCCATCTCCACCACCCCCCCCGCACCCCCCCGGGATGCCAACATCCCCGGGATGCTGCAACCGTCATAAGTACACGCCAGTTGCCAAGCGTCGGAATTTGGATCAAGTGACAAAAAGGGTTTTGTTGGTTTTTTAAAAAATGAGAGCAAGTGGCTTTTTTTTTTTTTTTAGGGCGCCGCTCTAAACTTCTGGATGGTCGTTCAAGGGAACGGTCGTAAGCCGAGGACTACCAGGAGAAGAAAAATCTAGGAGGGGAGGCAGCTCTCTCTCCTCTCCCAAGCGTCGGAATTCGAAAAGAGGACTCACTTTCCCGTTGGGTGACTTTGCGAGCCCCTCTTTAGAAACCGCTGTTTTATTGGGAGAGGTTTTGGATACCAAGTTGGATTCGGAGTTTCGGGCAGCCAGAGTGGACTTTGCCTCTATTTTGGCCTAAAATGGAGATAAAGTTAGGAGTTTTCAGATCGTCAGAATGGCAAAAAAACAACATCCCCTCGCGGTTTGCCAATGGGGTCTTTCAAGGGACGGCCAAGATCGCAGGTGGTCTTCGGACGCACAACCCAAAAGGGGGCCGTTTCTGTCGCTAAGCGAGACGGTGGCGAAGGGCGTCCCCACGGCACGGCTTTCTGGCCAAGGTTTCGAAGCGAATCTGTGGCTGTCGTTAAGTGAATCACACAGCCATTAAGCAAATCTGGCGCAACCCGTTCACGTGGCTTTGCCGACGCTGGCTGGGAACGACCGCCATTAAGTGCATGCCAGTTCCAAACTGTTGTGAGTGTGGGGATGCTATGATGGTCGTAAAAGTGAGACGGAGGGTGTCTTTGGTGCTTTCTGAGCTTGGTCGTTTCCCTGGGGACGTTTTGTGGCCCAACTAGATTATGTTATCAGTGCTACAAAGAAGTGAGATTTGTGGAGAGGGGGAGGACTGTGGGGGTCTTTAGAGCTCTCTGAGCTGGGTGGTTATCTTGTAGACATCTCATGACCCAACTAGGTAGCATCATCAGTGCCAGAAGGAAGTGGGTATCTACAGAGAGGGACTCCCCCTCCCTTCTAGCTCTGATGACGTTCCCTAGTTGGGTCATGAGATGTCTGCAAGGAAACCACCCAGCTGACAGAGCACCAAGGACCCCACTGTCCAATCCTCAGCTGCAGCTATTCCCGTCCACTGTCCCCCAATTTCCCAGAATTCCATTCTTCCAACCCAAGTGACGAAAAACATGGAGGTCTGAGGTCAACATCTGGCTCTCAAGAAGATCCAAAGGTTGGATTTATATAAGAGAATAACAAATAGTTTGAAACTAAACACCATTGAGGGAATCACAAGAAGATAGGACCATCTCCTTCATCACCACAACTGGTGGTGTCCAGGGTTGCTCCTGAACTCATTCAAACTAGAGAAAGGTGATCTCAAACTAGGGTTTGGGAAACCAGGTTGGCTCCCACCGCATTTCCCACCAAATGAAAGCAACCCAGGAAAGTTGAGGAGATATTTCTAGGTGTCCATCAACAATCCAGCATTCAAAAGCTTGGTTTGCACAAGAGGGCCATTGCCGCAACTCAACAGGATGTTGGACAAAGAGCTGGGAATGTCTGAGAGAAGACCAGAGGGGCTGGAGATGTTCCCACGAAAAGCCCTCTCTAGGGGTGGAGAAGTTGTGGTCCTCCAGAAGCTGACAGTTCCGTGGTTCCTTGGCCCCCGGGATGGTTGGCTGGCCTGCTGGGGATCTCAACCCAGGCCAGAAGGAAGATCTACAGAAGTTCACAGGCAGCGGGGTCTTCCTCTGGACCACTTGTCCCCTGGATGAGAGTGGATCCTTCATATCTAGAGTGAGGTACCTTCCTCCAGACACTCCTTCCCCCTTCCCCACCCCACTCCAAGGAAGATGGTCGCTTCGCTTGGAGGTTGAATTCCCTCTTTCCTTCAGCTGTCACGTTCCACCACTCAATTCAAGGTCCAGGAGAACATCTGCTGAACATGAAGGCTGCTTAAAACCTTAGGAAGGAAGGAGGATTGAAGGACATCATGAGTTCCTTCAGACTCAACCCAAAGCAACAAAACTGGGATGGAAAGGAATCATCTCCATGGTCAAGTCTATCAAGACGTTGGTCCACCACAACCAAGTCTGGGACAGCGTTTCAAAGTTGACCACTTTAAGACTGGTGGGCTTCAACTCCCAGGATTCCACACCGGTGGAATTCTGGGAGTTAGAAGTCCACCCATCTTAAAGTAGCCAAGTTTGGAAAAAACAAGAATTCTAGAGCAGGACATGGATAATCATGGATACGTCTCTCTTTGCTGCAGTGAGAATAAATTAAGAGAGAGACATCCGAGCTGGAGGACGATGGACGTTCCTTCAGGTTCTTCCCTGGCCATTCATGATCTCCAACTTAGAACTAAGTTTTGGGTGGTCCTTCTGGGATGGGATGGGAATACAAGAATACATGGAAGAGCGGACAGTGAACGGTCAACCTGGGAGAACATCACGTCCACTGAAGGGGATCAACTGACCCAAGGAAATGAACGAGTGAACGAACAACGCGGTCAATAAAACGATGGTTGAAGTCTTCTGCAACGCTTTGGCCAAGACCACCAGGCTAGCTAGCAGAGAGACCTTAAGGATTGTGGAGTACTTGGTGGTCTCTGAGCTGGGTGGTTTCCTTGCAGACATCTCGTGACCGAACTAAGGAATTTCATCAGTGCTTGAAGGGAGAGGAAGGTTGCAAAGAGGAGGAGGAACAGAGGGGATTGTGGGTTTTTTGGCGCTCTCTGAGCTTGGTTGTTTGTTTATAGAACGTTTCATGACCCAACCAAGGAACATCATCAGTGCTAGAAGAATGGAGGGGTTCTATATTCTAGCACTGATGATGTTCCCTAGTTGGGTCATGAGATGTCTGCAGGAGACACCGAAGCTCAGTGAGCACCAAGAATCCTCCAATTCTTCCTCCTCCCTTCTAGCCCTGCTCCCTTCTACCACTGATGATGTTCCCTCGTTGGGTCACGAAACGTCTCCAAGGAAACCATCCAGCTTGGAGATCCCCAAGGATCTCACTGTTCAATCCTGAGCTACAAATATTGTCTTCTACAGGGACCTTGAATGGTGAGGCTCTCCAGCCCAGCTCTGGGTTCATCTTCCAAAGAGGTCTACTATGAAAGTCCCAGCTTGCAGGCTACCTTGAGGAGTCCCAACCAATATCTCCCACCACTCTTGGGTCAACCCTTTCCCTATCACGGCAGGGAAGCTCCATGGATGTGTTTCTGGAAGTCCACCAGGACTTCCCCAACCTCTTGACCAAGAAAGAGAAGGCACATAAACGCCTCCCACTCACAGCAAACTCTCACCCAAGACACTAGGAAGTTGAGGTTCTCCATCATGGGACGATGATATCTCAACCGCGAAGATCCGGCTCCATCAGAACTGAGCCAACCATACTCAGCGATGGTCCCTCTGTCCCCATGTGGTCAACTAATGATTCTCCTGCCCTCCATACTTCCAAACCAGGATGGTGGCATCTCTGCAAGGTTCGCAGCTTGAGGAACCCACTTCTGGATCTCTCTGGACCGACCGTGGTGGGACGACTCACCTTTCCTCCGCCCGGCTGGTATTTGATGTTATCCGTGGAACCGATCTTCGACCGGACGTTCTTCAGGTCCGGAACGGAGATGCTAGTCGAAGGCCGTGAAGGCTTGGACCCCAGGTTGGTTTTGGGAAGAGACTTGGGCACCAATGGTGCCTTCTTGGTTTCGGGCATGACACCCGCCATCGCCGGAGGCTTGGAAGCCACGGGTTTCGCCTTGGTGCGGCCGGCTGTGGGTCCCAACGGTGCGGGAGAAGAGGTGGTGGACGCCGGCGCGCTCTTGGGGCGGCTCAGCTCGGCTGCAAGGCGGGAAGAGGAAGAGGAAGAAGGTGAGGAGGACAGCAACACCCCTTGGAGGAAGGAAGACATTTGTGGAACGGACCTGAAGAGGGGGATTTACATGAGCAAATTGACTTTTGAAATTAGAGAGCAAGAAGATAAGGAATTTTACAAAGTATGGGACTGGTTTCACCACTGGCTAGATAAGAGGACATGGAAATGAAAAGTGTCGGAGGAAATTTCTTAGCATTGCAATAACAATTGTTGGAGAAAGGTGATGTTATAAAGACATTTCGATGTTAAATAGATTAACAATGATGTGAGGAAAGATTGGTATATACACGAGCTGAATATTTTCAATACTTTGCTTAAAAATGAAGGATCGAGGTTGGTGGTTGAATATGTAATAATGAAAACATGCGTACCTGATGGATGATTTGTGATATAGTATGTATAATAGAAAGCAATGATGTATAATTGTAAACTGATGGAAACCTCCTGCGTGTTTGTATTGTAAAATTAATAGAATGAGGTAGGGGATGACGTAAAGTTGCATTGTTATTAAATGGACAATGAAGGATGTAAGGGAATAACTCCTGTTTAAAATGAATAATAACTGTAACTGAATATAATACAATAGCAATACAATAGCAGAGTTGGAGGGGACCTTGGAGGTCATCTAGTCCAACCCCCTGCCTAGGCAGGAACCTAGGAAAAATGGCTCTCCAACGTCTTCTTAAAGACTTGCAGTGCTGGGGCATTCATAACTTCTGGAGGCAACTTCTGTTCCACTGATTCATTGTTCTCACTGTCTGGAAATTCCTCCTCAGTTCTGAGTTGCTTCTCTCCTTGATTAGTTTCCACCCATTGCTTCTTGTTCTGCCCTCAGGTGCCTTGGAGAATAGCTTGACTCCCTCTTCTTTGGGGCAGCCCCTGAGATATTGGAAGGCTGCTATCCTGCCTCCCCTGGTCCTTCTTTTCATTAAACTAGACATACAAGGATACGGATGTATTTATTTATATTGGATCGATATTGGTGCAATTGAAATATGCACAAAAACCCTGTAACCGAACGACATGCTGGACGTAACTGATGAGGATGTTATGAGTCTGTATGTTTTGCCTGTTTTTCTATGTGCAAAAATAAAATAAAAAACTTTCCCCCCAAAAAAGAGAGGGGGATTTACCTGTTGATGACTTTGCCGGGACCTTCTTCCCATCTGTGGCTTTGATTTCTGTCTTGACGGCTGCACAAGGGAGACCCCACGCCAGTTGATTCCCATCCTGGTTTTTATTATTATTATTTTTCTACAAAGGACTCAAGAGCCACGAAGGCACCTGACAGACCTTCCTATTTTCCCCGCGATGACAACCCAGCGAGGTGGCTTGGTATCCTTCGTTAACCTACATCCTTCCTCCTTTGCCTGGAGCTTAGAAAGCGAAAGGAGAATCCATGCCTCCCGCTGAGGGTAAAAACTCTCTGAGCTGGGTGGGTTTTCATGTAGACGTTTCATGACCCAACTAGGAAACATTGTCAGTGCTAGAAGGGGTGGGGGTTGAGGAGGAGGAAGAGGAGAAGGGGAGGGGGAGGAAGAGGAAGGGAGGAGGACTATGGGGCTCTCTGAGCTTCATTGCTTTCTTGCAGGGAGGGAGATGGATGAGGAATGATGGAAGGACGGAAGGAAGGAAGGAAGGATGGCTGGATGGATGGAAGGACGGAAGGAAGAACAGACAGATGGAATGAAGGAGATAAATGGAAGGAAGGAGGGAGGGAGGGATGGAAGGAAGGAAGGAAGGAAAGACAGAAGGAAGGAAGGACAGATGGAAGGAAGGAGATAAATGGAAGGAAGGAAGGAAAGAAGGAAAGAGATAGATGGAGGGAAGGAATGAGTGAGGGAGGGAAGGAAGGACAGAAGGAGGGAGAGAGGGAAGGATGGAGATAGGTGGAAGGAGGGAGGGAGGGAAGGAAGGGAGGGAGGGAGGGAGGGAGGGAGGGAGAGAGGGAAGGAAGGAGATAGATGGGAGGGAGGGAAGGGAGGAAGGAAGGAGGGAGAGAGGGAAGGAAGGAAGGGAGGGAGGGAGGGAGGGAGGGAAGGAAGGACAGAAGGAGGGAGGGAAGGAAGGGAGGGAGGGAGGGAGGGAGGAAGGGAGGGAGGGAGGAAAGGAAGGAAAAGGGCCATTCCTTTGAAACTCCATTCTGCATCTAGCACCATTCCCAAGACAGGTTGGACATCCTGGGGCTCCAGAGACCCACCCAAGGCTCCATGTAGCTCCTTCGACCTTCAGTGCCCCATTGATACCGCCCCTCCTCGTATTCCTCCATCCACAAAAGGCCCCCTCCCCGGAATTTCCCAGGCACGACTCACCGGAGGGTTTCTTTGGGGGCAAACCAGCCGAAGTCCTCAGGGTGGGCAACGTCCCACCAGTGGCCGCTGCCGCCAGAGACTTGGAGGTGCCCGAAGTGGTCTTCACACTTGGCCGAAGGGGCCCCCCAGAAGAGGCCTTGGAAAGGGAGACCTTCTTCTCTGCGGCCTTAAAGTCGGTCGCCTAGTAAGGGGGAAAAGAACCACGAATGAGGATCCATGTTCTCCAGAGGTTCCTTCGGGTGGAGAAGAGGTGGAAGGGACCCTGGAGGTCCTCTAGTCGAACCCCTTGCGCACAAGCAGGAGACCCTTGTGGAGTGGCAGAATCACAGAGGTGGAAGGGACCCTGGAGGTCCTCTAGTCCAACCCCCTGCGCACAAGCAGGAGACCCTTGTGGAGTGGCAGAATCACAGAGTTGGGAGGGACCCTGGAGGTCCTCTAGTCCAACCCCCTCCGCACAAGCAGGAGACCCTTGTGGAGTGGCAGAATCATAGAGTTGGGAGGGACCCTGGAGGCTCTCTAGCCCAACTCCCTGTCCTCAAGAGGGAGACCTATTATTAAAGCCATCTTGTCAGTGGTGGGTTTCAAATTTTTTAGAACCTACTCTGTAGGTGTGGCCTATTTTGTGGGCGTGGCTTGGCAGTCATGTGACAGGGTGGGAGTGGCCACCTTTTAAAATGTGGTGAAACTCATTTAACAACGCTCTTACTTAGCAACCAAAATTTTGGACTCAATTGTGATGATAAATTCTCTTTCTTTCTTTCTTTCTTTCTTTCTTTCTTTCTTTCTTTCTTTCTTTCTTTCTTTCTTTCTCTCTCTCTCTCTCTCTCTCTCTCTCTCTCTCTCTCTCTCTCTCTCTCTCTCTCTCTCTTCCTTTCCTTTCCTTCCCGTTGGGTCACTGGCAGCGGCGGGCCAGATTTACTTCCAGGTACACCGGTGGAACCCCCTCTCACCGGTTCTCTAAATTTCACCAACCGGCTCTCGCGAGTAGTGCGAGCCTGCAGAAGCCCACCACTGCGTCTTGTACACAGCCTCAAAGAACTATAGGGAGGGATTCCTTGGAGCAGGGGTCTCCAACCTTTGCAACTTTAAGTCTGAAGGACTTCAGCTCCCAGACTTCTCCAGCCAGTTTTGCTGGCTGGAGAACTCTGGGAGCTGGAGTCCTTCAGACTTAAAGTTGCAAAGGTTGGAGACCCCTGTCTTGGATGGTCTTTCTCCACCCGTTGTGCCGCTTCTTCTCTAGCCACCATCTCTTCACCCAAGACGCCAGCATCCAGAAGGATTTACAAAGGGGGGGCATGGGGGGTGGGGAGACCCATTCCTGGCACGGACTCCACTCCAACACCTCTCTGCTATTTCCAGACGCCGTGAAAGCTTGCTTACCTTCGGTTTAACCTCTCGGGTGGTTACACTGGTAGGTCGTGTGGTACCCGTCGATGGGCGTTTGGGAACGGTCGCTGCCGCAGAAGGACTGCCGGAGGGTTTTTTGCTCGGGCCAGGCGCGGCTGAAGCCGGCCGCTTAGTGGCGCCGACAATAGCCGTCCCGGACTTGGCTTTCGCTGCAACGGGTTTTGACCCCGCGCTGGCTGGAGGCTTGACATGGAAACATGCCCACAAGCCGAACGGAAAACAAAGAGACGAGAGAGAGAGAGAGAACGGAAAAAAGAAAAAGAAAAAAAAAGAAGCCGGGCGTTTTAAATGAAAGGCTGAACATTAGGCAAAAAAAAAAAAAGAGAAACGGACGCAACTCAAAGTCAATTCAGAATTAAAAAATAAGGACAGCGTGATTCTGTTCTCTGAGATCAAAGGGAGAAACGTGGGATTTTTAAAATCGGATTATCGGCCCTCTGGGGAACGGAGGGCAGAGAAGAATCCATATCAATACAATACAATACAACAGCAGAGCTGGAAGGGACCTTGGAGGTCTTCTAGTCCAACCCCCTGCCTAGGCAGGAAGCCCTATACCGTTTCAGACAAACGGCTATCCAACATCCTCTTAAAGACTTCCAGTGTTGGGACATTCACAACTTCTGGAGGCAACTTCTGTTCCACTGATTGATTGTTCTCACGGTCAGGAAATTCCTCCTCAGTTCTAAGTTGCTTCTCTCCCTGATTAGTTTCCACCCATTGCTTCTTGTTCTGCCCTCAGGTGCTTTGGAGAACAGGCTTGACTCCCTCTTCTTTGTGGCAACCGCTGAGATATGGGAAGACTGCTATCATGTCTCCCCTGGTCCTTCTCTTCATTAAACTGGACTTACCCAGTTCCTGCAACCGTTCTTCATATGTTTTAGTCTCCAGTTCCCTAATCATCTTTATTGCTCTTCTCTGCACTCTGGACAGCCCTTGGTGGTCTCTGAGCTTGATAGTTTTCTTGACAACGTTTCATTACCAAACTAGTTAACATCCTCAGTGCTACTGAAGAACCTGGATTTCTCAAACTTGGCAAGGTGGCGCCCACATCTTTCAAGGAGATGAAGACGGATGGACCAAATACAGAGATGGTCCACACACCTGTGAGGGTCCATACATGGTCCATAGACATTCAACTACCAAGTTATGGATGTCCACCTCAAAGCCGTAAACTTCCAGAAGTGTTTCTCAACCTTGGCCACTTGAAGATGTGTGGACTTCGACTTCCAGGAGTCCCCAGCTGGAGCGGACTCAAAGACCAGACACCTTCGGGTGACCAAGGTTGAGACAGGCGGTTCTAGAGGTCTCAAGGGCCATGTCCTCAAGGATCATCTCAGAGAACAGACCTTGGTGCTAGCTCAGAAGAAGCAGGGTGGGGGGGAGAAATCAAGCCATGTCAGAAGCAGGAAAACGTGGAAGTATCTCTCACCTTGGTCTTCTCCGGAGAGGGCGGAAGGTCCTTGCTGGGAGGTGCAGCTGTGTCTTGCGATGGCGGAACCTCGACAGATGCCTTCACTTCTTCTGGTTTGGCAACACAAAACAAAGACCCGCACACAACAACGTTAGAATTTCACAATTCACAAGGCAACTGGGCTTGAAGGCTTGGAGGCCCACAGTCTAAGCGGCCTTGTGTTTGGGTGGACTTGGAAGGTCTCTCAAGGCCTTAGGGAGGAGTGTCCACCATGCTCTGGAGAGGACCTCCCACTCATAAGCCCAGGATAACTCTGGGGGGTGAATTTATATATTCCATCTGCTCCCCCCAGGCTTCCGTTTCCATGACGTGCAGGTTAAGAACCTGGCTTAAGGGGCAAGCGGGTAGATGGATGTTGGCTTGTGAAGAGCAAGCCACGTTCACAACTATTGGCCCCAAAGATAGAAGAGACCCCGTGGAGCTCAGGGTGGAACCGTGGGGACCTTGGAGCTCTGCAAGCTTTGGCTACGAGTAGGTAACATCATCAGTTCTGGGAGGGAGGAGGGAGAAGAGGAAGGCGAGGAGGAAGAAGGTGGAAAGAATTGGGAAGAGGAGGAGGAGAAGGACAAGAATTAGGAGGAGAAAGAAGAGGAAGAACGAAAAGGAGGAAGGAGAAGGGAAAGAAGGAGAGGAGGAGGAGAGAAGAGGAGGAGGAGGAGAAGAGGAGGAGGAGGAGGGGAAGAAGAACAGCAGGAGGAGGAGGAGGAGAGGAAGAGGAGGAGGAGGAAGAGAAGAACAGGAGGAGGAGGAGGAGGAGGAGGAGGAGGAGGAGGAGGAAGAGAAGGAGAAGAGGAGGAGGAGGAGAAGAAGAGGAGGAGAAGGAGAAGAAGAGGAAGAACAGGAGGAGGAGGAGGAGGAGGAGAGGAAGAGGAGGAGGAGAAGAAGAGGAGGAGGAGGAGAAGGAGGAGAAGGAGGAGGAGAAGAGGAAGAGGAGGAAGACGAGGAGGAGGAGGAGGAGAAGAGGAAGAAGAGGAGGAGGAGGAGGAGGAGGAGAAGAGGAGGAGGAGGAGAAGAAGAGGAAGAAGAACAGGAGGAGGAGGAGGAGGAGGAGGAAGAGAAGGAGAAGAGGAGGAGGAGGAGGAGAAGAGGAGGAGGAGAAGGAGAAGAAGAGGAAGAAGAACAGGAGGAGGAGGAGGAGGAGGAGGAGGAGGAGGAGGAGAGGAAGAGGAGGAGGAGGAGAAGAGGAGGAGGAGGAGAAGGAGGAGAAGGAGGAGGAGAAGAGGAAGAGGAGGAAGACGAGGAGGAGGAGAAGAGGAAGAAGAAGAGGAGGAGGAGGAGGAGGAGGAGAAGAGGAGGAGGAGGATGTAGACCTTTCATAACCCAACTAGGCAACGCCATCTGTGCTAGAAGAGAGAAGGGGCCTCCAAGGAGAAGAAGGGCTGTTTTCTTCCAGACTTTTTATGACCCAACTAGGTGACAGCATCAAAGGAACTGTACATAAATACAGAGCAAACCATACTCTATTCTGGCAGTGATGATGTTCCCTTGTTGGGTCATGAGACATCTGCAACGAAACCACCCAGGGCCCTTCCTCCTCCTCCTCCTCCTCCTCCTCCTCCTCCAGATTCCTGTACAAGTTTTTGCCAATGAATGAATGTAGCTGGGAAGATTCTCCTGATTGAGCCTTTCAGCCATCAGTCGGTTTAATTGGACCTTCCTAGGCAATCCTGGCCTTTCGCCCCATCTAACCTGGCAGGGGAATTCTGGGAATCGTAGTCCACAAAAGGCTGGGAGATGGAAAAATAGCAACGGAGCCTTCCTCGACTTGACTTACGACCACAATGGAGCCCAAACTTTCCGTTGCTAAGCGAGACAGTTCTTAAACGGCCTATTTTACAACCTTTCTGGGCAAGGACTTTGTTCATCAGAAGGTCGCAAAAGGGGATCGCGTGATGTTGCAACCGTCATAAATACGAGTCGGTTGCCCAGCGCCTGAATTTTCATCACGTGACCCTGGGAAAAGACTGCCACAGTTGTGTAAAAAACGGACGTGAGTCTGAAAAACAGCACTAAGTTCCTTAGTGCCGTTCTAACTTCGGAACGGCCACTAAATGAAATGTTGTAACTTGAGGACAGCTGGTAGTCACCCAAATGTGGCTCTCAAGCCCTTCCCCTCCCCTTCCTCAAAGGAATCGAAAACAGCCAAAACAACCCAAGTTCAGAGGAGGAAAAAGCCACCTCTGCTTTCAAAGGAAGCCATTTTCCCTGAATGGGATCTGGTCTCCTGCTCGAGCAGGGGGTTGGACTAGATGACCTACTGGGTCTCTTCCACCTCTGTTATTCTGCGATTCTTTAAGGTCCACCATTCCAGAATGTCTTTTCATCGTGCCAAGAATGACCAAGTTCACAGTTTGGAGATTAGATGGATGGATGGATGGATGGATGGATGGATGGATGGATGGATGGATGGATGGATGGATGGATGATGGATGGATGGATGGATGGATGGATGGATGGATGGATGGATGGATAGATAGATAGATAGATAGATAGATAGATAGATAGATAGATAGATAGATAGATAGATAGATAGATAGATAGATAGATATGGATGGATACATAATAATAGATAATAGTTCAATAGATTGATATAGATGATAGATAAATATAGATGCTATAAATAATAATAGATAGATAGAAGATGGATGGATGGATGATAGATCAATAGATAGATGATAAATATAGCTGATATAGATGATAGACATATAGATAGATGATAGAAAGATGATAATGATGGTGACAATGATAGATGGATACATGATATAGATGATAGATCGATAGATAATTGATCGATAGATGATATATATATATATAGAGAGAGAGAGAAATATATAGAGAGAAATATAGAGAGAGAAATATATAGAGAGAAATATATATATATATATATATAGAGAGAGAGAGAGAGCAAGAGATAGATAGATAGATAGATAGATAGATAGATAGATAGATAGATAGATAGATAGATAGATAGATAGATAGATAGATAGATAGATAGATAGATAGATATGGATGGATACATAATAATAGATAGTTCAATAGATTGATATAGATGATAGATAAATATAGATGCTATAAATAATAATAGATAGATAGAAGATGGATGGATGGATGATAGATCAATAGATAGATGATAAATATAGCTGATATAGATGATAGACATATAGATAGATGATAGAAAGATGATAATGATGGTGACAATGATAGATGGATACATGATATAGATGATAGATCGATAGATAATTGATCGATAGATGATATATATATATATAGAGAGAGAGAGAGAAATATATAGAGAGAAATATAGAGAGAGAAATATATAGAGAGAAATATATATATATATATATATAGAGAGAGAGAGAGAGAGCAAGAGATAGATAGATAGATAGATAGATAGATAGATAGATAGATAGATAGATAGATAGATAGATAGATAGATAGATAGATAGATAGATAGATAGATAGATACATACAGTGGATATATATATATATATACATACAGAGAGAGAGAGAGAGAGAGAGAGAGAGAGAGAGAGAGAGAGAGAGAGAGAGAGAGAGAGAGAGAGAGAGAGAAGATAGATAGATAGATAGGATAGATGGATGGATGAGAGAGAGAGAGAGATTATACACATGCATGTATGGACAAATTTCTCTCCATTTGGCAGCCCCCAGCAACAGGCCAGCATCCATTGCCAGCCAGCTAGTTCATCCATAGTTCAAAAGCAGGCTTGGCTCAAGGCAGTTTGTCGCAGGCTTGTCAAAGCCACCCAGGTTCCGAAATGGGTCAAGGACAGACGTCACCAAGCCCAGAGCGGACCCAGGACTTTCTCTGAACTCAAAAGTGACCCCAGGGAGGGGGGGGAAATCTCTTTGGGGCAAGGCTGCCTAATGGGCGGCCACCACCTCCACCTCCACAATCTCGGGCAGCTGCAATCCACAGAGACACACACACACCCTTTCACAAGACTGGCTTCAGGTTCTGCTATTCGGTAGACCAGGGGTCTCCAACCTTTGCAACTTTAAGTCTGAAGGACTTCAGCTCCCAGACTTCTCCAGCCAGCAAAGCTGCCAGTGTCAGGGCCTGGGCCAGGGGTCTCCAACCTTTGCAACTTTAAGTCTGAAGGACTTCAGCTCCCAGAGTTCTCCAGCCAGCTTTGCTGAAGGACTTTGCTGAAGCTTTGCTGGCTGGAGAATTCTGGGAGCTGAAGTCCTTCAGACTTAAAGTTGCAAAGGTTGGAGACCCCTGCGGTAGACAATGGTTGGTTCAAACATTGGGGGTGCCTGGGAGGGGGACAGACAAAGATAGGCCTCCCCCAGACCCTTTTCTGAGGATTTAAGGGTAGGGGGGAAGCCACTTCGAAGGGGGTTAAAGCGGAAGAGTGTTGGAAGGATGGGAACCTGATCTGGGACTTCCACTCCCAGAATCCTCCAGCCAGCATGCTTTAAGAGGGGTGGGTGCCCTTTAAACCACGGTGGCTGAGGAATTCTGGGAGTTGAAGTCCATTCATCTTAAAGCTGGGTAAAAATGGGGGTGGAAGTCCTTCCCTCTTAAAGCATAGCTGACTGGGGGATTCTGGGAGTGGAAGTCCTTCCCTCTTAAAGCATAGCTGAATGGGGGATTCTGGGAGTGGGAGTCCTCCCCTCTTAAAGCATAGCTGAATGGGGGATTCTGGGAGTGGGAGTCCTCCCCTCTTAAAGCATAGCTGAATGGGGGATTCTGGGAGTGGGAGTCCTCCCCTCTTAAAGCATGGCTGAATGGGGGATTCTGGAAGTCCTTCCCTCTTAAAGCATAGCTGACTGGGGGATTCTGGGAGTGGAAGTCCTTCCCTCTTAAAGCATAGCTGAATGGGGGATTCTGGGAGTGGGAGTCCTCCCCTCTTAAAGCATAGCTGAATGGGGGATTCTGGGAGTGGGAGTCCTCCCCTCTTAAAGCATGGCTGAATGGGGGATTCTGGAAGTCCTTCCCTCTTAAAGCATAGCTGAATGGGGGGTTCTGGGAGTGGAAGTCCTCCCCTCTTAAAGCATAGCTGACTGGGGGATTCTGGGAGTTGGAGTCATCAAAGCATGCCAGCTGGGGGATTCTGGGAGTTGGAGTCCATTCAGCTTTAAAGTTGCCAAGTTGTCCCCTACGGCAGTGTGCTGGCTGGGGGATTCTGGGAGTGGAAGTCCACAGGACAACATCGCCAAGGTTGAGAAACACTGCCCTAGACCTTGAGCGAAGCTGGCAGAAACATCCATCCACCTCTTCTCGCCTCCAAAAACTATCGTATTACACCAAGTAATGTGAATAAATTGCATGATTTGCTGGTGTCTTTCCCAGAGGGAATGACCGTCTCGGATTATTTGACACCTCTGATACTTAGAAGATGATTTTTAACACACACACATACACACCCCAAAATCCTGGGCACAAGAGAACTTTTATTGCATCGAATTAGACCTTCGCCCTCTACACGAAAGGAGCACACTAAACGGAATTGCAGAAATTTTTAAAAAGGGAGACAAAAGGAATTCACCAAATCCTTGTTCTCGTTCGGAGGGGGTGGTGGAAAAAAAGGATCTTGCCAAAAGGATCCCAGTGGGAATCTAACTGATTCTTTTTAAATAAGAAGGAAAAAAGAGAACAGGATGGGGTTATGCAACCGATTGGTCGCAATTATCCCCATCTGGGGGGCATTTTCCTGAGGATTAAGTCAAAGAGAAGGAGCTCGGAGGGAATTTTTTTTGGGGGGGGGGATTGGATGTCCTGGAAGGGAGCATGGCTGCTGTTGTGATTATCAAGCAATTATCACGCTGCGGGGGCAGGGGGGGGAGAACCTGGAAAGGAATCCAATCAATGGGGCTTTTTTTTTTTAATTTCGGTTTGCAAATGTCAGTTCTGGGAAGGGAGGGGGGAGGGGGCAGAGGTGGCTGGGGAGATCTGTGGAGGGAAGAGCAGGTCCTGGAGAGGAGGGGGGGAGGGAAGGAAAAAGGGAGGGAGGGTAGGAAGAAGGAGGGAGGGAGGAGAGAGATGGGAGGGAGGGAGGGAGAAGGAAGGATGGAAAGAAAGAAGGAGGAGGAGGAAGGGAGGAAGGAAGGATGGAAAGAAAGGAGGAGGAAGAGAGGAGGGAGGAAGGAAGGAAAGAAGGGAGGGAGGAAAAAGGAAGGGAGGGTAGGAAGAAGGAGGGAGGGAGGAGAGAGATGGGAGGGAGGGAGGGAGGGAGGAAGGAAGGATGGAAAGAAAGGAGGAGGAAGAGAGGAGGAAGGAAGGAAGGAAAGGAGGGAGGGAGGAAAAAGGAAGGGAGGGTAGGAAGGAGGGAGGGAGGAGAGAGATGGGAGGGAGGGAGGGAGGGAGGAAGGAAGGATGGAAAGAAAGGAGGCAGAGAGGAGGGAGGAAGGAAGGAAAGGAGGGAGGAAAAAGGAAGGGAGGGTAGGAAGAAGGAGGGAGGGAGGAGAGATGGGAAGGAGGGAGGGAGGGAGGAAGGAAAGATGGAAAGAAAGGAGGAGGAAGGGAGGAAGGAAGGATGGAAAGAAAGGAGGAGGAAGAGAGGAGGGAGGAAGGAAGGAAGGAAGGAAAGGAGGGAGGGAGGTTTGAAGGAGTGGAAGAGGTAGAGCAGAAAAGAAAGGAGAAGGAAGGAGTGGGAGGGAGGGAGGAGAGAGATGGAGGGAGCAAGGAAGGATGGAAGGAAAGGAGGAGGAGAAGGAAGAGAGGAAGAAGGAAGAGAGTAGGAAGAGGAGGGAGGGAGGAATGGAGGAAAAAGGATGGGAGTGAGGAAGAAGAAGGAGGGAGGGAGGAAAGATGGAAGGAGAGGGAGGGAGGAGGGAAGGTGGGACGAGGAGGGAGGAAGGAAGGAAGAAAGGAGGGAGGGAGGGAGGGGGGTTGGAAGGAGTGGAAGAGGTAGAGCAGGAAAGAAAGGAGAAGAAAGGAAGGATTGGGAGAGAACAAGGAAAGAGGGAAGGAAGGAAAGAAAGAGGAGGAAGAAGGGGTAAGGAAGGGAGAGAGGGAGGGAGGGAGGGAAAGGAGGAGGAGGGGCAAGAGTAATATGGAGAAGGAGAGGAAGGGAAAGAAAGAAGGAAGGGAAGGGGGAGAAAGGAAGAAAAGAAGGAAGAAGAGGGAAGGAGGGAAGGAAAGAGAAAGAGGAAGGGAAAGGATGGGGATGGGAAGTTCTAGTCCTGCCTTAGCCATAAAAGCCAGCTGGGAGAGCCAGTCCTTCCCTCTCAGCCCAACCCACCTCGCAGTGTTGTCGTGTTGGGAGAAAATAGGAGGCCAAAGTCATGCGTTCAATGAGTTCCCTCTTCAAACTGGTTTTTTTTAAAAATCATATAACAATGGGATCCAAATGAATAAAGAAATAAATAAAAAATAAAGAAATAATATAAAGAAATAGAAATAAATTGAAAAAAGAAAGAAAGAAAGAAAGAAAGAAAGAAAGAAAGAAAGAAAGAAAGAAAGAAAGAAAGAAAGAAAGAAAGAAAGAAAGAAAGAAAGAAAGAAAGAAAGAAAGAAAGAAAGAAAACTTCTTGGGTGAAAATCAGGCCTTACAAAAGAAAGACCTTCTACAAACTTCTAGAAGAAAACCAAATAATCACCCCAAGACAAAAGAAATAATATCACAACATTCAGAAAAAAATTCCCTCATCTTTTAATATAGCGGAGGTCAGGGGGCCCATTTATGACTCGTGGACTTCAACTCCCAGAATTCCTCAGCCCTTAAAGCCAGGAATTCTGGGAGTTGAAGTCCCCAAAGGGGCCCTGATTTCCCCAACTGTGGTTTGAGTAGCCTCACAATGGCTGCTGTAATCCTTTGATAACAACTCTCTCACACACACACACACACACACACACACAAAATCCCTGACAAACCAGTCTAAGGCTAGTCCTCGACTTACAACGATTCCTTTAGTGACCTTTCCAAACCGCCCCGCCGATTTAAAAAAAAAAGGGACCTAGGACTGTTTTTCTCACACTTACGACCGCTCAAACTTGAAAAGCCTGGCAAGTGACTCGCATTAACGACGGTGGCGGTGTCCACTTTTGCGACTGCCCGATGAGCGAAGTCAAGATTCACATAACCACCATGGGGCTCACTTAATAACGGGAGGGATTCTCTTATCAACGTCAAAACCAAGACAAGGGGGAAGCTGGATTCACTTAACAACCGTGCGACTCACTTAATGGCATCAAGTTGCTTATCCACCTCAATGCCAAGTCAAGGGGGAAAGCCAGTTTCTCTTAACGACTGTGGGACTCGCTTAACAACAAAGGTGATTTGCTTATCAAACTCAAAGCCAAGTCAAGGGAGCAACCAGATTCACTTAACGACCATGGCACACAAAGGCAGAAATTCATTTAACCACCGTGGCCAGAAAGGTCATAAAATGGGGCAAAGCTTACGCTGCAACTCTTTCACTTAGCGACAGAAATCTGGGGCTCCGTCGAGGTCGTATCTCGAGGACTGCCCTCGTTGTTGTTGCTGTTGTTTTTAAACAGGCTGTGACGACGTTGAATTCCAAATCCCTGCTTGGAGAAGCTGGCTTTGTATAGCTTGCAATCCGCACAAAAAAAGCTTTGCGGTTTCTTTGCACAATAGACAGCACAAAGTACATACACAAAAGCTACACAAAAGCTCGACAAATCCCCCCCCCTCTCTCACACACACACACACACACGCACGAGAAAGGCTGAAAAAAGCCTTTAAAAAGAAATTTAAGGAGGTGGGAAAGAGGCTGCACAATTGCGAAGTTCCACACAAAAGGCCTGAAGGTTTTCGGAACAGGCTGGCGCCTGGTTTAATGAGTGGAGGGGATGCGTCAGAGGGCGGGGGGGGGGGGCAGCTGTGCAGAGGAAGAAGAAGAGAAGAAGGAACTGAGGGGAAAGAGAAAAAAAGGAAAAAGGAAGGAAGGAAAAAAGGGAAGAGAAGGACAAGAGAAGAAGGGAGGGAGGGAAGAGAAAAAGAAAGAGAAGAAGGGAAGGGAAGGGAAAGAGGAAGAAAGAGAGGAGGAGGAGGGAGGGAGGAGGGAAAGAAGAAAGGAAAAGGGGAAGAGAAAAAGAGAAGGGAAAGGAGAAGAACAGAAGAAGAAAGGAAAAGAGGGAGGAGAAAGAGGAGAAAGAGAAATGAAGGAAGTTGAAAGAGAAAGAAAAAGACAGAAAAAGAGGAGGAAATAAAAAGGGGAAGAGAAAAAGAGAAAGCAGGACAGAAAAAGGAAGGAAGGAGAAGAGAGAAAAGAGAAAAATGAGAAAGGAAGGAAGGAAGTTGAAAGAAAAAGGCAGAGAAAGAGAAGGAAGGAAACTGAAAGGGAAGATAGAGAGAAAGAGGAACAGAGAGATGGAAGGAGAAAGAAAAAGAAGGAAGGGAATGAGAAAGGAATTGAGAGGGAGGGAGGGAGGGAAGGAGGGAAGGAAGGAAATGAGGAGGAGGAAGGGAAGGGAAGGGAAGGGAGGGAGGGAGGAATCCAGGTTTCTCCAGCCGCCTCAGATGGATGTCGTCTTTTCGTGCGCAAATCTAGGTCACAATGCACAAAATGGAGGGCGGGTGACAGACGACACCCCCCCCCCCCCGGAGCACGGCAACGGCAACGCACAAAAGCCCCCTTGTGTGGAAAAACGACAGCAGCCGCGAATAGCTTCCTCCCTCCCGAGGGACTCCAACACCCATGGTCCACGGGGGATCCTTTTCAGAGAAGCCCAGCCAAGACCGGAAAACGTTGGTGGGGAAAGCAGGTGGGGGGCATTTTTTGTGGGTGGGTGGAGAGAGGGTGGATTTCCCCACGAGGGATCCCTTTTCGGCACCTTTCGGGGTCCCCCCAGGATAGAGATCCCGCGGAGATCCAGTCGATCCCCAGATCTGCTTTTCATCTGGATTAAATCTGAATTAAATTAAACCTGGAGTCAGGAGTTGGGAGTCTGGGGACCGAAGCAGGATCGGAACCCGAAACCAAGGAAAAAAAGAGATAATTTTGACCCAGATTAACGACCACAATTCAGCCCGTGCCTGCTGCTAAGCGAAACCATCGTTAAGTGGGCTTGTCCCGTTTTGACGAACCTTTGACCGAATCCAATACTATCTCCAGTTCCCTTTGCCGTAAGTCCTCGACCTACGGCCATGATCGAGCCCCAAATGTCTGTTGCTAAACGAGATGCTGGTTACGTCACTTTCGCTCCATTTTATGAGTTGTTAAGCGAATCCCTGCAGTTGTTAAGCGAATCTAGTTTCCCCATCGGCATGGCTCAGAAGGCCCACAAAAGGGGAACACGTGACCCCCCCAGGACCCAGCGACCGTCATAAGTATGAGTCGGTTGCCAAGTGTCTGAATTCTGATCAGCTGACAGCGGAGCGTAACCATCGTATTAAACATGGTCCAAAATTGCTCTTTCCTAAGTTCGAGCAGTCACTAAAGGAACAGTCGTAACTCGAGGAAACTGATTGTCTGTGGCATAAGGGGAATCAGAGTCGGGTGGATCAGGAGATCAGCAATGCGGATCACCACCCAGCAAGGCCTCTTTTGTGACTCGACACTGATTGTAATGCAAAAGTTGTGTTGCCAACCCAACAATTTTTTTTTTTTTTTAATTTGAACTCCCACCAGGGACTAGAAACTTGAGAGGTGCAAAGGAGTCGTTCGCAAAAGTCACAGAGACCCAATTCCAACTCTGTCGTTTCTGGTTTGATGGAAGCCTCTTTGATGGAAACCTTCCATTGAAATCTTTACGGATCAACCCCAAACCCCCCGGGGGATCTACTTTAGAGATCTATTCCAGAAAAACATGGAATTTGGAAGCAAAACATGGACCGAAATTTTCAGAGAACCCCCCTAAAATCTGCCCGTTTTTGATCCATGGCTCCGATTCTTCCCCATTAGATATAAAAGTTGCAAAAGGAAAAAAAAAAAAGGCGAGAGAGAGAATTTCAAGTAATTTCATAGTCCTCTACTTATAACTGTTCATTTAGCGACCGTTCAAAGTGGCCACGGTGATGAAAAAAAGAACCCATTTCACCCTTACGCCAGTCGAAGCGTCCCCCCTGGTCACGTGATCAACATTCAGCCCCTTGGGAGACTCCTATTTATGACGGTCTCCTTTTACAACGTTCTCACTCAGGTCAACGGGGGAAACCAGATTCACTTAATGACCGTGCGATGGACTTATCAACCACATGGATTCACTTAACAACAGTGCCAAGAAGGGTTGTCAATTGATACCAAATTCACTTTGATGCTCTCTCACTTCGAAACAGAAAGGGGGTGTGTGTGGCTCCATTGTGGTCATAAGTCAAGGACTATGACCGTACTGGTGGATTTTAAGAAACGAGCAAAGAAAAGTATTTTGTTTTTCAACTTTTATCTGCTCTCCAAATCGGTGAAGGCAAATCAAAATCGGAATAAAGGCAGTCCTCGACTTATGACGGTTCACTTAGTGACTGTTCCAAGTTGCAACAGCACCGACAAAAAGGGACTTACGGCTGCCTTTGGCGCTTATGACCACTGTAGCATCCCCAGGTGAACTGACGTTCAGATGCTTGCCAACTAACTCACACTTATGACGGTCGCTACGTCTGGAGGGTCGAACGATCCCCTTTCGCGACCTTCAGACAAGCAACGGGGAAGCCAGATGGTGAACTGAGAGATCGCAGTGATTCGCGGTCAGAAAACTCATAACAAGGGGCCAAATGCCCTTAACAAATGCCTCACTGATCAGCAGAAATTTGAGATTCCCTTGTGGTCGTAACTCGAGGACTGTCTGCATTCAGGATGTTATGGTGCAAATGTTTATTTTGGTATTTCGTACTCCGTCTGTCAAAACATCCTTTCTTCCTCACCAAAATCCCAAACTGAACAACCAATCCATTTTTATTTTTAATTATTAGAACTTCTTTGAGCTCCCAAAATAGAAGAAAAAAGAAACAAGCAAGATTGGAAAGATTGGGGGAATGAAGAAAAAGAGGAGAGGGAGGAAAGGTAGAGGGGAAAAGAAAAAGGAGAAAGGGAAGCATGGAAGGGAAAGAAGGAACAAAAATGGAAAGGAAAGAAAGAAGGAAGGGAAAGAGAAAGGGAGGGAGGGAGAGAAAGGAGAGATAGGGAAGGAAGAAGATGAGGAAGGAGGAGAGGGAGGGAGAGGAGAAAGGGAGGGAGAGGAGGAAGAGGAAAGAAGGAATGGAGAATGAGGGAGGGAGGGAGGGAGGGAGGGAGGGAGGGAGGAGGAGAAGGAAGGAAGGAAGGGATGAAAGGAGAGGAGGGGAAAGGAGGGGAGGAGGAAGAGGAAAGAATCAATGGAGAAGGAGGAAAGGAGGAAGAAAAGGAAGGAGGGAAGAAAGAATGAAAACAGAAAGGGGGAAGGAGAGGAAAGGGGTGAGAGGAGGAAAAGAGGAGGAAGGAAGGAGCCAAGAAAGAAAGGAAAAAGAACAATAGAGACAAGAAATGACTTTTGACGTTCTTTGCAACAGAGGGAAATAAAGAGCAAACTGTCAACATCTCTTCCTCCTTATTCCCTCATTCTCTCTCTCCTCCAAACCATCCAATCATCCCCCACCCCTCAAAAAAAAACCTTTCCCTTTTGTGGCCAGGCGCCCCCAAGAGAGGCTTCCCCATCGTCATAAAACGAGTCCAGGCCTTGAAGGTGAGGGGAAGGCAAAGGAAACGACCTTCCTTTGTTCTCAGCTGCTCCGAGGCGGAGACAGCCTGGCTCCCAAGGACCAAAACTCATCCCAGGCAGATCTGCTTCGCTTGGGAGACCCATCCTCCACTGCCTGAGACACCAAGGCCCATCAATAGCCAAATTGAGCCGAAGTGGAGATCCTCAGGAAAGTGCTGGGAGGGAGGGAGGGAGGGAGGGAAGAAGGAAGGAGAAGAGAAGAGGAAGGTGGGAAGGGGAGGAGGAAAGCGAGGAGAAAGGAAGAAAGGAAAGAAGGAAGGCAGCAGAAAGGAGAGAAGGAACAGGGAGGGAGGGAGGAACAAGAGAAGGAGGAAGGAAGGTGGGAAGAGAGGAAAGGAGGAGGAAGTAGAGGGGGAGGAGAAACGGAAGAAAAAGGAAAAAAGGAAGGAGAGGAGAAAGGGAGGGAGGGAGGGAGAGAAGAGAGAAGAGAAGGAGAGCAGGAAGAAGGAACAAGAGGAAGGAAGGAAAGAAAGAAAGAATAAAGGAATGGGGAACAGAGAGGGAGAGGGGAAGGAAAAGGGAGGAGGAAGGAAAGGAGGGAAAAAAGGAAAGAAAGGATGGGAGAAAAGGAGGAAAGATGGATGGAAGGAAGAAGGGAGGGAGGGGAAAGGAAGGGAGGAAAGAAAAGACAGGAGGAAGGGAGGAGAGGAGGAAGGAAAGAAAGAAGGACAAGAGGAAGGGAGAAGAAAGCAAGGAAAGATGGATGAAAGGACGGAAGGAAGAAGGGAAGGAAGGAAGGGAAGAGGAAGGAAGAAGAAATCAAGGAAGGAAGGAAGGAAGGAAGGAAGGAAGGAAGGAAGGAAGGAAGGAAGGAAGGAAGGAAGGAAGGAAGGAAGAAGAAATCAAGGAAAGATGGAAGGAAGGAGGGAAGGAAAAAAGAAGGAAGAAGGAAGGAAGGAGGAAGGTGTCTTTTGCTGAGTCTTCTCCAGATTTTCCAAAGCTGCCATTCTTAGCCTGACCTTCTCCAGAACCTCCTTTGAGGGACCTTCCAAAAGTCCCATTTTTTAGCCCCCTCCAAGAAAAGTTCATCCATCATCTAATTTTATGCCTCCCCTTCCCAGCTCCCTCGTTTTTCAGGTCACACCCAAAAACACAAAACCAGGGGAAGCACTAATAACCACGGAGCCTCGTTTTACAGCGAGGAGGTCGTTAAATGGGACAGACGTTCTTTAAAGCGAGAGAACCGAGAAGGTTCGACATCAGGTTCAAAAGCCCTCCGTTCTTCCCCAAGGATGGCGAAGAATGCCAGAGCTTGTATTATTCCCCCCCGCTCAAAAAAAACTTTTACAACACCCCACAATCCCATTTTCTGTTTAAAAAAAAAACCCAAACCTTAAGCCACAAAAGACGGTCAAAACTCAGCACTCAGAAGCCAGGAATAAACCCTGCACAAACCAGCTTAAGGAAAAGAAGAAAAACAAAAGAATTTTTTGTAAAGGAAAAAAAAAACCCCAACAATCTCTCTTTATTTTCGTCCCTGTGCCTCCGTCGATCCAAAATGAGCCAACGGGGATCTTGAGGTCTAGAAACTTGACCCAAAATGCTGGTTCCTGCTGAGAAGAGACGGGGGTGGGTGGGGGGAGATGGAGCCCCCACTTCGGCTTAGCCACGATGACAGCTGTCACCCTGGTTAGGCAGAACAACAGGGCTGTGCTGGCCTCATTAGAGTTGTTGCCGCCTACACACACACACACACACACACACACACACACACACCCTTCTGCAGAGAGCAACACAAACTTCAACAATACTGATTTTAAAAGTTCTCTTCCTTGTTGGCATCCTGCAACAACTCTGTATAACTCAGTCTCACTACCAGGGAAAGTGGGATTAATGCAATGTGAGGAGAAAGAGAGTTATAACTCACTGAGATTTTGACAGACAACCCCCCTCACTTCCCCTTCCCCAGCCAGCTGAAGCCCCTCGCCTTCTATTGTTCAGCCTCTTTCCTCCGCTTTGCCTGCCCATCCACCCCCCCGTGGGAAAAAAAACTCTGAACAACGTACTGTCATGGGGTCTCTCTCCTGGCTGGCAAGATGGAGCGCCGAGGATGCCTGCAAAAGCCTCTTTGCCCAGCCCTGGAGAACTTCTGCCTGCCTCCACGGCAGGGATGGCCCCGCTAACTTGGCCATGGCTCTCTTTGGCGGCTGCCACCTCTTCTCCTTTCTTCTGGTCACTTGTCTCGGGAATCAGTGCCAGTTTAGGATGGAACGAGCCTGGACTGCCCAGTTCTCTCTTGAGGGTGTCGCCACCGCCGCCGCCGCCGTTCTGCTGGTCCCTCTTCTTCTCCTCCTCCGTGGGGAGGAAAGGCTCCTTCACAATGGGGCAGATGGGGGCAGCATTGACCTGACCGGGATGGTGGCCAGAGGTCTGCTCTTCGGAGACGGTGGCCGATCTTTTCATCGGTGCGCTTAGTTTGCGAGGTGCGACGCACTGAGAAAGGATGCTCGGCGGGGACTCCCGGTCAGGAACGGTGACCGGCTCGGGGTATTTGTCCACCAGGTTGAGGGCGGGGGGGACGGACAAGTGGGAGCACTCCGACATGGCACGCCGCATCGCCTTCCGCTGGGTGCCCCCCCGACTGAGAAAGCCGCTGTCAGGGGCTGAGTCCAGCTTCTCTTCCAGCTCCGCCAGAAACCTCTCGTCTTCTGTCTTGGGGAGAATGCTGAATGGGCTGCTGCCTTTCCCATCATCCTGAGCTAGCTCGACTGTGGTCGTTGGTGGTCCCAGCTTCGGCACAGAGGCGAAACCACTTAGGAGCGAACCGTCCTTGAGGAGATCCACTGGGCTGTGGGGAAGGGCTCCATTCTTTGACCCGGTGGCTTCGGACAAAACTGGGTTGAAAGTGGGGGTCCATGCCCGGATCTCTGGTTCCATCGGGCGACTCAGGGGGTCTTTTGGTGTTTCCGGATGGCCTTTGGTGTCACCCTCTCCCGACTTTGACCCAGCTGCTTTCTCCTGATCGGTGATACCTCGGTTAGGTTCCAGGACTGGAGACCCCCTCAGGCATCCAGCCGGCTCTGTCTGCAAGCCGGCCAAACCGAGGATGCCCAGACTCTCTCCGGAATGGCTCTTCTCGGAGCCCTGCATCCACTTCTCAAGGTGACCTGAGGCTGGCTGGCACGGCTTGCCTGGCGCCTCGGTTTCCCTTTTGTCCTTCAAGGCAGTTTTGAGGTCCTTCTCCAGCTTCCCTTCGAAAAAACAGAGCTTGTCCTCATCGGTGAAGCCGGTGTTTTTACCCAACCCATCCTGACGCGGCCCCGCCGGATGGACGTGGAGCCCGATCTCACTCAGCTTACCTTCTGTCCGCTGCCACTCGAATGCAGAGGCGCCAAATTCCTTTGGCGTGCCCATGCAGGGGAACGTGTCCGTAAAGCCGTCGTTGTTGGGGGTTTTGCACAGCTGGCTGTATTCAGCGAGGGGCGCTGGGGACTGGTTGGAGAGCGACATCGCTGCCTGCCTGCTCGCCTGCTGCTCCTCGCCCGTCTCCGAGCTGGAACGCCAACCAGCCGGGCTGCCGGGCACCGTGATGCGGTGACGACACACCAGGCCCCCCTGTGGTCGCCTTGCAGCGAGCGATCCTTCGTACTATCGCCGCTCTCGTTTGAAACGAGCGTTTGCACAAAACGAGCGTTTTAAAAACTAAGGTTGGGGGGGATCTCTCGTTAGCGGTACGGGGGGGAAACGATGCGCGGCAAAGGGCTATTATCTTTTAAACCAGGGTTACGAAGGGAGAGTACGACAAGCATGGTTTAACGCCCCAGGTACGCAACACAAGGACTTGAAATCTTTTCGTTTTTCTTTCCTCTTTTCACCCCGAGGATCTCGCATCCCTGTTTTTCTCTTTTGTGTAACCGCGAACAAAAGACGCCATTCAGAAAAAAAACCGTTCAAAGGAAACGGGTGTCCGAGCGCACCGTTAAATGAAGATTTAACGTGTGACGCTAACGGAAGACTGAAAGGGGTTTCTGTTTTGCTGGGACAGCTGCGAGAGTGGCGGGACGTACGGCACAAACAAATAAGCCACAATAACAATTGGGGCGCCAGCTTTTTGCAAAGGGAGAAAAGGTCCGGGAGGGAGGGAAGGTCGGAGTTTGTCACAGATGGTGCCGCTTGTGTGTCTTTCCGCTACAACGGCTACACATATGAGGAAAAGACTCCCTGCCCAGACCCCCTCGAGCCGCTGCAGAGAGACAGGGAGAGGATACAGGCAGGCCTCAACTCACAGGTGTTCGTTTAGCGACCATTCCGGCCCTGGAAAAAGCAACTGAAGACCGGTCCTCGCACTTACGACCGTTACAACATAATCAAAATTCCAGCACTTGGTCATGTAGTTTGCAAGAGTTGCAGCGTCCTTGGGCCATGTAACTCCCAGTTCTGAGCGTCTCAAAATCAATAAGGGAATCCACTCGTTTAATGACCGCATGATTCGCTTAACGACTGCAGGAATCTAGATTTGTTTAACAAGGATGGCAAGGGATGGTCGTAATATGGGCTGCGACTCATTTAAGGACCTCCATGCTTGGCCAGGGAAATTCTCGTCTCCGTTGTGGTCATAAGCCGAGGATTAACTGGAAGAGGAGAATGAAGAGGGATGCTAACAGTTTCATGCAGGTTTCCTCTCAGGATCAAGACACAGGCAGTCCTCAACTTACAACTGTTCATTTAGTGACTGTTCAAAGTTACAACGGCACTGGAAAAATTGACTTGTGACCGTTTTTCACACTTATGACCACTGCAGCATCCTTGTGGCCACATGATTGCTTGGCAACAGTTGCATTTGATCCTGGGGTCAAATAATCCCACTGTCCAACTTTCAGACCGGCAAAGTCAATGAAGGAGCCAGATTCATTTAACGACTGTGTTACTCCCTTAGCAACTGCCACAATTCACTTAAAAGCCAAGGGCCAATAAAGGTAATATTGACTCACTCAACAACCAGCTTGCTCAACAGCAGCAATTCTGTAATGTCAGCTGGGGAAGCCTTAACTGCCGCCCTCATTCACTGAACCACCGCAGGGCTTCACTTAACAACAGTGGCAAAAAAGGTTGTAAATTGGGGTGTGACTCACTTAACAACCGCCTTGCTAAGCAACAGAAAGGGTCATAAATCAAGGACTGCCTGTAATGGTATAAGGGGTGCCTTTGGAGAACCTGAACTCTACCTGGCCGCAAAAAGGCACCTCTGTTTAACTGGAAGGGACAGGATGGCCCACAATTCCCCACCTGGTGGTCCTCGACTTATGACCATTTGTTTAAGGACTGTCTGAAGTTTCAACAGCCCTGGGGGAAAAAAAGATTTACGGCCAATCCTCACACTTACGACCGTCGCAAAAATCCCTATTTGCATGTAGCAACCTGCAGGAATTCCTCAGGGCCACCACGCCCTCTGCGACCTTCCGATAGTCCTCGACTTACCACCGTTCGTTTAGCGGCCGCCCCCAAGTTGCAGCCACTGCGAAATGAAGAGATTGATTACCACTCCTCGCACTTACGACCGTCCGGGCATTGCCCCGCCCCGCCCCGGGTCAGGCAATCAAAATCCGTCCGCTCGGCAACCGGCTCCTATTTAGCGTCCCCAGGACCAGACCATCAGATGTCAGCCAATGGGGGAAGCCGGCTTCGCTGAACGTCCGGCTGGCTCACTCCACGAAGCCCCAGGGACTTGTTTAACAACCGTGGCCAATAAATAAATACATAAATAAATCACTTAACAACCATCTTGCTTAGCGACCGAAATATATGGTCGTAAGTCGAGGGCTGTCTGCATTTGGCATTTTGAGGTCGTACACCCCCCCCCACAACCCCTTTATAATGCCCCCTCCTCCTTGTCTTGTCCCTTTGTCTTCCTGCCAGGCGCCACGTGCCTGGATTTAATTGCCTTTGAAGCCGGCAAGCACAGCTCAACCGAGCTGTTTAAATACTGGGTGGGTGGGAGAAGGGAAGGAGTGTGCGGCAACACACACACACAATGCCTGCCACACTCACAACAGCCTGGCGGGATTTTTTTGTAAGGAGCTATTTTTATCCTGCCACGGAAAGAATGTGGAAAAGCAGCCAGCCGCGGGATAGATAGTGCGGGAACCAAGGACTGGGTGCGGAAAGAGAGAGAGAGAGTGCGCGCGCGAAGAGCTTCAGAAGTGTGAAGTTGCGTAGTCCTTTATACACAATGCTCACAAACACACACACACATACTGGCGTTCCCACCCACCCACCCCAACTCAAGAGAACTCTTGCTTGGGATTCCAGGCGCAGATTAGGCGCAGACTAGTTTCCCGACTCAAGTGGATTGCTGCGTCCGCTGCAGGGGATTCTGGGTATTCCTTGACTTACGGCCACAACTGAGCCCCACGTTCTCCTCCGTAAGCGAGATGGCTGTTCCGTGAGCACGGCCCCACTTTAAGACCTCGCTTGCTGCCATTCTTAAGCAAATCACGACGGGTAAGCAAAGCTGGCTTTCCCCATTGTCCAAAGGTTGTAAAATGGGATCACGGGGACGCTGCCACCGTCATAAAAACGAGTCGGGGGCCAAGCGTCTGAATTTTGATCGTGGGATCCTTGACGGTCGTATAAGTGTGAGGACCGATCGTACGTCCCTTGGCTCAGAGCCATTGTTACTTGGAGCAGTCGCTAAAGGAATGGTCGTAAGTTGAGGACTAGCTACGTATGCAATGGGGCAGTCATGTGACCACCCTAGCGAATACATGCCAGTGGTTAGTTTTGATCACGTAACTTGGGATTTGTGCGATGGTCGTAAGTGCGAGGACCAGTTCTTTTTTCCCCAGGAGTGGAATACGCAGAAGGGCCCGGATGTTGGCTAACCATTTGTCTGAAACACTGGAGGGTTTCCTGCCTAAGCACGGGGTGGACTAGAAGACCTTCAAGGTCCCTTCAACCTGTGTGATTCTATTCTATTCCTATTCCTACTTCTATTTTATTCAGAATTCTATTCTATTTTATTCTTTTCTATTCTTTCTATTCTGAATTCTATATTCTATTCTCTATTCTATTTTTTTATTCCATTCCATTCTATTTTCTATTCTATTTTCTATTCTATTCTATATTCTACTCTCTATTCTATTCTGTCCTATTCTATATTCTATATTCTATTCCATTTTCTATTCTATTCTTATTTTCTATTCTATTATTTTCTATTCTATTCTATAATTCTATCCTATATTCTATTTTGTCTTATTCTATATTCTATATTCTACTATTCTATTTTCTATCCTATTTTCTATTCTATTCTATATTTTATATTCTATTCTGTCCTATTCTATATTCTGTTATTCTATTCCATTTTCTATTCTATTATTTTCTATTCTATTCTATAATTCTATCCTATATTCTATTTTGTCTTATTCTATATTCTACTATTCTATTTTCTATCCTATTTTCTATTCTATTCTATATTTTATATTCTATTCTGTCCTATTCTATATTCTGTTATTCTATTCCATTTTCTATTCTATTATTTTCTATTCTATTATTTTCTATTCTATTCTATAATTCTATCCTATATTCTATTTTGTCCTATTCTATATTCTATATTCTACTATTCTATTTTCTATCCTATTTTCTATTCTATTCTATTCTATATTTTATATTCTATTCTGTCCTATTCTATATTCTGTTATTCTATTCCATTTTCTATTCTATTATTTTCTATTCTATTATTTTCTATTCTATTCTATAATTCTATCCTATATTCTATTTTGTCCTATTCTATATTCTATATTCTACTATTCTATTTTCTATCCTATTTTCTATTCTATTCTATTCTATTCTATTCTATATTTTATATTCTATTCTGTCCTATTCTATATTCTGTTATTCTATTCCATTTTCTATTCTATTATTTTCTATTCTATTATTTTCTATTCTATTCTATAATTCTATCCTATATTCTATTTTGTCCTATTCTATATTCTATATTCTACTATTCTATTTTCTATCCTATTTTCTATTCTATTCTATTCTATATTTTATATTCTATTCTGTCCTATTCTATATTCTGTTATTCTATTCCATTTTCTATTCTATTATTTTCTATTCTATTCTATAATTCTATCCTATATTCTATTTTGTCCTATTCTATATTCTATATTCTACTATTCTATTTTCTATCCTATTTTCTATTCTATTCTATTCTATATTTTATATTCTATTCTGTCCTATTCTATATTCTGTTATTCTATTCTATTTTCTATTCCATTCCATTCTACTCTCTATTCTATTCTATGTTCTATTCTATATTCTGTCCTATTCTGTTTTCTATTCTATTCCATTTTCTATTCTATTCTTATTTTCTATTCTATTCTATAATTCTATCCTATATTCTATTTTGTCCTATTCTATATTCTACTATTCTATTTTCTATCTTATTTTCTATTCTATTCCTTTGATTTTATTTATCCTGATTTGTGATTAGTTATAAATATAGCTGCAAACATCCTTCCTTCTCTTTTTCCTCCTAACAACAGCCCTGTGAGGTGGGATGGGCTGAGAGGTAGAGGGCAACTCACCCAAAGTCACTTAGATGGCTTTCATGGCTTATGCAGAGCTAGAACTCACTGATGCCTGAACAACTAGACCAGAATTGGAGGCACAAAGTTCTGGAGATCTTCTAAGGCCTTCAGAGTTTGAAGCCACTCTGTATGGGTCTTATGGCTGGGGATAATGGGCTTTGTGGGAGGCAGAAGGATGGAGAGATGGACCCGACGGACTTCAAAAACCCATCTCGGACCTCCTGCAGCTTCAACACACTGAGGTTTCTGTTGTGAAGTTGTTGCTTCCCACCCACGGCTGCTTGCAAAGGTCCTATTTTTGTTCTGCTCTTCAAGCTAATATGGATTCTGTGCAACACACACACACACACACACACACACACACCAGCAGCCAAGGAATGGTTTCCAGCAAGGTCCTCCGTGCACCCGTTTCCAAGGCAACCCCACCTTGAAAGATCTCCTGCAGGTCCACCAAAATCCACGTGCGATGAGGTGGCACCATGTGAGTCAACCAGAAGAACGCTTAACAGATAAACTTTAGGGAGGGGGGAGGAGTGTGCATTGCGGGGCTCTGACTTCACAAACCGCACTCTGGATTGGACCACCCTCACCGGGGAGGAGGAGGAGGTAGAATGGAGGTCAACTGTGCCATCTGGAGGAAGGAAGGAAGGAAGGAAGGAGATGGTTTCGTGTTTGGGGTTGGAGAAGGCCTCTCTTAACGCTTCGATCCCTCTTCCCTATTTGCAGAAGAGTAGGTGGACCTCAACCCCCAGAATTCACCCACAGATCCTCAGTGGCCCACAGGTGATCCATGCAACGTCGAGCTACCGAGTTATGGATGCCCACCTCCCAGCCTTGAACCTACAGGAGCCTTGGCAACTTTACCATGGGTGGACTTCAACTCCCAGAATCCCCCAGTCAGTGTGGTTTAAGCTACATGGACTTCAACTCCCATAAGTCCACAGTCACCAAGCTTTAAGAAGGGTGGACTTCAGCTCCCAGAATCCCCCAGCCACCATGCTTAGGTTGCATGGACTTCAGCTCCCAGAATCCCTCAGCCACCATGCTTAGGTTGCATAGACTTCCACTCCCAGAATCCCACAGGCAGCATGTTCAGAAAAGCACCGATTTGTATCTATCTCTCCATCCATCCATTCATTGTTTCTCAACCTCCCAGAATCCCAGAGCCAGCAAGCTTTAAGCTACATGGACTTCGACTCCCAGAATCCCACAGCCAGAAAGCTTTAAGCTACATGGACTTCGACTCCCAGAATCCGACAGCCAGAAAGCTTTAAGATACATGGACTTCGACTCCCAGAATCCGTCAGTCAGGAAGCTTTAAGCTACATGGACTTCGACTCCCAGAATCCCACAGCCAAAAAGCTTTAAGCTACATGGACTTCGACTCCCAGAATCCCACAGCCAGAAAGCTTTAAGCTACATGGACTTCGACTCCCAGAATCCCGCAGTCAGAAAGCTTTAAGCTACATGGACTTCGACTCCCAGAATCCCACAATCAGAAAGCTTTAAGCTACATGGACTTCGACTCCCAGAATCCCGCAGTCAGAAAGCTTTAAGCTACATGGACTTCGACTCCCAGAATCCCACAGCCAAAAAGCTTTAAGCTACATGGACTTCGACTCCCAGAATCCCACAGCCAGAAAGCTTTAAGCTACATGGACTTCGACTCCCAGAACCCCACAGCCAGAAAGCTTTAAGCTACATGGACTTCGACTCCCAGAATCCCACAGTCGGAAAGCTTTAAGCTACATGGACTTCGACTCCCAGAATCCCGCAGCCGGAAAGCTTTAAGCTACATGGACTTCGACTCCCAGAATCCCGCAGTCGGAAAGCTTTAAGCTACATGGACTTTGACTCCCAGAATCCCATAGTCGGAAAGCTTTAAGCTACATGGACTTCGACTCCCAGAATCCCGCAGCCAGAAAGCTTTAAGCTACATGGACTTCGACTCCCAGAATCCCACAGTCAGAAAGCTTTAAGCTACATGGACTTCGACCCCCAGAATCCCACAGTCCGAAAGCTTTAAGCTACATGGACTTCGACTCCCAGAATCCCGCAGTCAGAAAGCTTTAAGCTACATGGACTTCGACTCCCAGAATCCCACAGCCAGAAAGCTTTAAGCTACATGGACTTCGACCCCCAGAATCCCACAGTCAGAAAGCTTTAAGCTACATGGACTTCGACTCCCAGAATCCCACAGCCAGGAAGCTTTAAGCTACATGGACTTCGACCCCCAGAATCCGTCAGTCAGGAAGCTTTAAGCTACATGGACTTCGACCCCCAGAATCCCACAGCCAGAAAGCTTTAAGCTACATGGACTTCGACTCCCAGAATCCCACAGCCAGGAAGCTTTAAGCTACATGGACTTCGACTCCCAGAATCCCACAGCCAAAAAGCTTTAAGCTACATGGACTTCGACTCCCAGAATCCCACAGCCAGAAAGCTTTAAGCTACATGGACTTCGACCCCCAGAATCCCACAGTCAGAAAGCTTTAAGCTACATGGACTTCGACTCCCAGAATCCCGCAGTCAGAAAGCTTTAAGCTACATGGACTTCGACTCCCAGAATCCCACAGCCAGAAAGCTTTAAGCTACATGGACTTCGACCCCCAGAATCCCACAGTCAGAAAGCTTTAAGCTACATGGACTTCGACTCCCAGAATCCCACAGCCAGGAAGCTTTAAGCTACATGGACTTCGACCCCCAGAATCCGTCAGTCAGGAAGCTTTAAGCTACATGGACTTCGACCCCCAGAATCCCACAGCCAGAAAGCTTTAAGCTACATGGACTTCGACTCCCAGAATCCCACAGCCAGGAAGCTTTAAGCTACATGGACTTCGACTCCCAGAATCCCACAGCCAAAAAGCTTTAAGCTACATGGACTTCGACTCCCAGAATCCCACAGCCAGAAAGCTTTAAGCTACATGGACTTCGACCCCCAGAATCCCACAGTCAGAAAGCTTTAAGCTACATGGACTTCGACTCCCAGAATCCCACAGCCAGAAAGCTTTAAGCTACATGGAGTTCGACCCCCAGAATCCCACAGTCAGCAGGGTATTATGGGTGTAGAAGTCCAGATGTCCAAATTGTGTTACCTACATCACACATTATGCATATTTTGTGACCGAGGGCCGGGGGAGGGGAAGCCAGATTTGCTTTACAACCAGTGACTCACTAAACGACCACAGGGATTCCCTTAACAACGGGGGCAAGAGAGTTCACCCAATGGGGCTCATAAATGTCTCGCTTAGCGACAGATTGTGGTCATAAGTAGAGGACTGTCTGTACAACAGCATGCAAGAGAACGTTTTTGACACCTTTGCGTTAAATATTTTTGTTGTTGTTGCTGTTACTTTTGACACCTTCCTTCCCCGTGCATTGGAAACTCACACAGACTCACAACCCCAAAGAGCAATTACATGCAGAAAACACAGCTCCCGCCCCCCCTCCCCAAAGGCGACAACTTCGGGGGTTGCGACCAATGTCAGAGATGTGACAGGATTCCCGCAGGTTTCTTCCATGCAAGCTGATGTTAAAGAGGTGTTGTTGAATGGTCTACTCAAACACACACGCACAAATGCACGCCCCGCTTAGTGACACAAGCTCAGGCCTACGTTTTGCTGCAAAATGGCACCTCAACTGTGCAACGCTCAACGTGAATTGGAGTCCCCTGGGGTTGAAAAAGGAGGGGGGAGGTCCAAACCAGGCCACATGGCCACCTTCAAACATCTCCAGATGAATGGAGAAAGACCACCATGAAGGAAGAACTCATAGATTGGTGAGATTATGGACCTCTGGCTCAAAAAATGTTTGGATTCAAGAGGAAACCACAACCCACTTCAAGGTTGGACCTTGGAATTGTCTTCTACTCTGATTCACTCTCGTGACTCAAGGATCTCCTGCCATGGATGGTACGAGATGTTCCTCAAAATCCACTTGGGGTTTTCTGTTGGGAACATCTACACCAGAGGTTCCCAAACTTGGCAACTTTAAGACTTGTGGACTTCCACTCCCAGAATTCTTGAAGTCCACAAGTCTTAAAGTTGCCAAGTTTGGGAACCTCTGATCTACACTAAAGGACAGGATGAAGGCAGATTCAAAGTTACGTTGCTAACAGTCAACGGTGGAACCAGGTTACCCAAGAATGTTTGACCTCCCGGTCTCCAACTGAGCAGGAAGGTATCTACTGCCTCAGAAGGGTCCTTAGCTAGGGAGAGGTGGTCTACAGCCTTAGCAGAACCTTCCAACTCCACAGGTTCCTTCCCTTGAGGAGCGCTCAAGATTAGTGACCACAAAACACACACACAAGAGCTCAGAAGCACACACAAGACAGAAGCTTTAGGGTCTCAGCTACCAAGGTCAGTCCCAGAACGGGGCGCGTTAGAACGGTGACGCAAAGCAAGCTGGGTTCTCAAAGACAGCTCGGAACGCGGTCATGCCAATCAGGTTAGGTGCTCGTGCTGACGCAACCAACATGGAGCACGTTCTCACACGCCAAGCTGGATGGAGGATGCACAAACAGGCTGGCAGGCCATAACCGCAAGCACGTACACACACCTTTGTCTCGCCTCTGGAGAAGCGGGCCGTCGGGTTTGGGAGGTCTTCTCCTGCCTTGGTCTGGAGTTCCATCCTTCAGGGAAGGGAGAGACGATGGAGAAGGAGGAAGCCCTCTTGACTTGGTGGGTCTCATGTAGCCTTTCATGGGTGGAGGAGCTTTGGCCCGGCCTGCTTTCTTGGTCTCGCCCAGTGGCCCACGGTCATCTCGATCAGCGACCGCGGGAGAAGTTGATGTTTGTGGTTCTCCAGCTTCCGATCTCAACTTCGGCTCATCTTGCAGTTCTCCAAGTTGTCTTGTCTCCTCTTTGCTGGTTGGTTGGAGGAGAAGGCCTATCTTGGCCAGGTTCTTGTCGTCTGGCGCCAGATGATCGGAAGAGGGTCCACTTCCTCCCACTTCCTCCACAAGGACATCCTCCAGGACCTTATCTGTCCTTGTCTTGCTTCCTAAACTGTCCAGACACTCAGAAGGCCTCACTTCATCTTCTCGTCTATCTTCTGCTAACACTCCTGGCTCTGAAGTTCCACCACTGAGGAGAACAGTTGTTATAGTTTGAAGAGCTGACACTTCCTTCTCGGATCCCTCAAGGGTTTGAGTTTCCATAGGGAGGTCACTGCCTTCAGCCACCAGCCCAGGAGCCACCTTTAGCTTCTCCGCCACCATTTCTGATGAGAAAAGACCTTGTCTTTTGTCTCCAAGGTCTGTCCCTCCAGTTTGCTTTTCCGTTTTGAAGAGACGGTCTGCTGGGGTCCTCTTGTTCTTCTTCCTTTTCTCCCTGATGTCATCCCCGGCTTTCATGACGAGGGAAGCTTCCACCTCTTGGCCTTCAAGCTTAGCCAGGTTCTCCTGCAGTTCCTCCAGAATCTTCTGCTCCCCTGGCTTGGCGTCTTGTAGGAATTTGGGAAGAAAAAACTGCTCCTGGCTTGGCTCATCGGCCAACTTGGTGAAGTGTTCTAAAAACGGGCAGGTGGGACCTCGGGTTTTGGAGATGGCTTTGTCAAGAGGTCCAGCTGGGTCAAAGACATTTGTGAGGTCTTCTTCCCAATGCAGTTGACGTCCAGAAGGGAAGCTCTTGATGTTCCTGTTTTCATCCACAATCTCCGCTTCTTCTACAGTGAAGCTCAGCCCACCAACCCTACGAGGTTCTTCGCGGTTGACATCTTCCTTAGTTGGTTGGGTAACCACAGGTTCTTGAGGGACAATCAAGGTCTTCTTACTTTTCTTCTCACCACTTTTCTTTTCGGGTTTTGCAAGTGGGCTTTGAAGATCTGGAAGATCTTTTTTCTCATTGGAAGCTGTTGATGCTTTGGTCTTCGTCTTTCTCTCATCTTCTACAACTGTCCCGGTATCCAACCTACCCAGCAAATGGATGGGTTGTTCCAAAGTAGGCATGTCTTGTCTACTCTTTCCTTCCTCTTGTCCTCCAAAAGTTTCCTCAATGAAGGGCTTGGCAGGGACCTGGCCTGTAGGTTCTGGATGCTTGAGGAGATGTTCTGAGGTCTCCTCTTTGGTGCCATCAGAGGTGGGGACCTCCTCAATCTTAACCCCTTGGTGATGTTCACCAGAGGGTTCTGCCTTCATCTCCAAGACCTTAGGAGCTTGGAGACTTTGCCGGACAGTCTCGTGTTTTTTAACTTCATCCAGGACTTGAGGGAGGACATGTGGCTTGGGTGGACCTTCTCCAGCTTCATCTTGGTTAGCTTCCTGCCCCTTAGATGGTGTTTCTTTGGTTTCAGGGACCTCTGCTGTCTTAGCAGTGTTGGCTTTCTCCTTCAAAGTGGACAGCTGTTCAAAGTCAACCTTCTTCTCCTCCTTTCCGCCTGTCGCTTCCAGCGGTTTTTCAGCAGGGATTTGTACTTGGGTGGCACCTGGAAGTTCTAGCCCTTGATTCTTCTTCTCAGGAGATGCTTCATTACTTAAATCGTTTTTCTTTGAAGACACAATCCCATCCAACGTCTTCTCCGGTGGTGGTTCTCTTGAGGGACCTTTGTGGGCTGTCTTGCTTTTCCCGTTGCTGCTTCTCTTCTTGGATTTGTTGGTGGCCCACACGAAGGTGGGATCTCCTCCAGGGGAGCCCTCCAAAGTGGAGGTCGCCTTGTTTTGATTCGGCCCACCCATTTCCTGGCCCTGGACAGCTGACTCCAGGAGAAACTGGCCTTCCACCTGCTTTCCGGGGGCCTCCAAGATGAAGGGATATGCTGATGGAGGAAGGTCAACCTTTGGACCAGGTCCAGCTGGAGAACTTTTGATATTTTCATTCAAGGTGACGGAAGGAGGGCTCGGTTGCTTCACGCAATCCGTAGCTCTGTCCAACTGCTGGCTGGTAGCTAAAAAGGTAACCCCATCTTTGGGTTCCTCTGCTCTCTGTTGGGTTTGGTCAAACATCTCATGATCTCCCACGGGAGAGAAGAATGGTTGTCTGAAGGAGCTTCTCTCCTCAGCTCTCCTGCTCTTCCCCATGCTAGATCTCTTCTTCGGCTTCTCTCTCACTCCTGGAGAGGTGGAAAAAGTCTCTTCTGGGTTCCTGGTTGCCCAGCCGATTTCGCCCAGGCCCTCAAGGTCTACTGCCGTTGAAGCTTTGCCGAAGCCAACGTGCTCCTCCGACTCTGCGACATGTTTTGCTTTCTTGGTTTTTCCATCACTGCCTCTCTTCTTGGGCTGGTCGTGTCTCAACTTGAGACTGGTCGGATGATCTCCAGGGCCGACACCAGGAAGGTCTTCCGTTGGGTTGGTGAAAAACACTGGGCCACCACCAAGGGTCTCAGCAACAAGCAAGGGTTGGGCTGGATCTGACTTGGTTTCCATCATGAATGGAGTTTTGGCAGAACTAAAATCAGATCTTTGGCTCTGTGGTCTTTCTTTGGGGGTCTCTGAGACCTCCGTGCTTCCTTCTCTGTCTTGATGAAGAGAAGAAGCCCCTTCTTGGGTTGGCTCGGCCAGTTTTGGTTCAGCTGGAAGAGTCACATCTTCCTTGTCCTTCTTTAAGGCCTTCTCGAGTTTCTTGGGTGCCTCCACCAACTCTTCTTTCCTTTCAAAACATGGAAACTCTGGAGCAACCTTCTCAAGGGCAACCACGGGGTCTAGAGCCTGGACCACAACCTTCTGCCCCATGGCAGAGTAAGGCTCCCAAGCTGAGGCATGAACATTTGAGCTCTTTGGAGTCAGAGAACCCAACTGTGCCCTTTTCTCAAAGGGACCTACTTCTTCAGGACCAGGAGGAGAAGGTGGACTTGGCGCCTTCTTCTGTTCAGGGTGGTGCTTCAGAAGCTCCTCAGAAAGTTCTTTCGTTGGACTTTTGGGCTGCCGTGCTGAGCTGTCATCCACGGCCACTTTGGCTCGGCTCAATTCTCCTGGCCTGGGGTCCGATGAAGTTTTGGAAAGTTCTTCAATCTTCATAGGAGGAAGGTAGGGAAGAGGTTGTCCTTCCAGTTGTTGTCCCCCTTTCTCGAGCTTCTCCTTTCCGAGGACTTCTGCGGAGCCCCACAAGACCTCTTGAGGACTTTCCTGGAGGACCTTTGGAGGTTGGCCAGCAGCCGGTGGGCTTCTTAACTTCTTCGAGTTGTCCTCCCACGTTTCCGCTCCCCGTGGCTGTTGCCCTTTCTTCTGCTTGGCTTTCTTCTTCTTCTTCTTCAAGGCGGCTGACGCGTCGAGGTCCCATCCCTCATGCAAGAGCTCCCTTGGACCTTCCCCAACTTCAAAGGCCTGGCCAGCTCCCTTCCTCGGAGATCTCTTGCCACGGGGAGAAGTTCCACCGGCGGAGCCAAAGTCGGCCACGAAAAAGGAGTCTCCACCTCTAGGGCTGTGACTCTTGGTGGTTGGAGAACCTGTAAGTTGGTCTTCTGGAGCATCTGCCAGAGACATCGGGACGGGTTTCGCTCTGCCAAACCTGCGGTGGTCACCGGGTTTGTGAGCGTGTCTTATTTGGGCGGGAGGTCCACCTGGAATACAGGAAGGTCACTGAAGGACAGAACCCCACCACGAACCAAGAATCACATCTCCAAAGGTTTGCACTGCAGGCAACTAGACTGGATCATTTTGGGATGGGAGGGGTTTAAGCTTCGCTGACCCCTGACTAGATCACACGCTCAGACGTTCTGAAGTGTTCTCACATCTACCTCAGTCATCACCATCTTCACTGTCCTCACCACTCTGTGTTCAGCCTCCCTGTTAGGATATCCAGCCTTATATTGGATTGACAATATATATGAGCCTATGTTCTTAAGGAGTTATGTAGGTTTAAGAACTGTGTTTGATTTCTGATTGGCTGTGCTTCTCAGCTCTACCATAAAGGAAGCTCAGAATCACAGTCCGTTCCCTTTTCGATTCCCTTTGATTCCTGTGCTGAAGCTGTGAAGACTGAAGGAGGATTTGTTTTTGCATCACTGTAAGATAACTCTGGTGAAGGACTGTTTTTAGAAGTTATAATCACTGGTTGGAAGAAGCATTTTAGTTGCTACAAAGTAAAGACTATTTATTTTCTTACTATCACTGTTTTAGAGTTTGTTTGTGGTTACAGCAACGTATCTCTTTACTATCTGGTGAATTACACTATTCCGCATTTGTTTCTAAACACTGGTTGAGGGACCAGAGTTGTAACACTGGTTCTGAACCCAGAGTTGCTATCACTCCCTGTTCGAAGCTGTAATGCTTCCCAACCACTCATCATCTCTTTTTAACGACCCCATAAATCCCTTGAGGAGGTGGAGTCTGGGCAACTGAATGGAGCTAGTGGAGTGTTTTAATGGCCGGGTGCCCTTCCTGTTGCCAAGGTGGAGTTTTGTTCAGCAGATATATTCCCAGTGCGGCCAAAGAGAGAAATATCTGCCTCTACCTCCTGGTTTTGAGGCGAGAGCGCCATCTCTAGGCCGCTGAACCTCTCCATCACATCTACCTCAATGAACAAGATAATATAACTCAGGGGTCTCCAACCTTTGCAACTTTAAATCTGAAGGACTTCAGCTCCCAGAATTCTCCAGCCAGCAAAGCTGTCAGTGTCAGGGTCTGGGCCAGGGGTCTCCAACCTTTGCAACTTTAAGTCTGAAGGACTTCAGCTCCCAGAATTCTCCAGCCAGCAAAGCTGTCAGTGTCAGGGTCTGGGCCAGGGGTCTCCAACCTTTGCAACTTTAAGTCTGAAGGACTTCAGCTCCCAGAATTCTCCAGCCAGCAAAGCTGTCAGTGTCAGGGCCTGGGCCAGGGGTCTCCAACCTTTGCAACTTTAAGTCTGAAGGACTTCAGCTCCCAGAATTCTCCAGCCAGCAAAGCTGTCAGTGTCAGGGTCTGGGCCAGGGGTCCCCAACCTTTGCAACTTTAAGTCTGAAGGACTTCAGCTCCCAGAGTTCTCCAGCCAGCAAAGCTGGCTGGAGAAGTCTGGCAGCTGAAGTCCTTCAGACTTAAAGTTGCAAAGGTTGGGGACCCCTGATATAACCTTTATTGTCATTTTATTTCCCCCGATGAGCGCACTGGCCCCAGTAAAATGCAGTTTGTTGCCTGCTGTCCCCAAAAATGTATATATCTACTCTTACACATATATGACAGCTACACACATACTAGAAACGTATTATATCTGCCCATTTTGGATACGCAGAGGAAAGAGGAAACATGAGAGTTTGCCAGATTGATGTTATAAGGAACAAAACTGGGATTGGATCTGGATGTTCATCTTCGGATACCGCGAAGACCCCTCCCAGAAGGCAACTGGTTGTGGAGAGGATGTTTAGAGCCCCAGAAAATCCTGCTGAAGCATCGCTTATATGTCTTGGACCGAAGGAAGTAAACTACCAATAATCTTTTCCACTGTCCTCACCACTCTGTGTTCAGCCTTCCTGCCGAAACTGCAATGCTTCCCAACCACTTATCATTCCCTTTTAACCACCCCATAATCCCTTGTGGGATGGAGTAGGGGCAACTGAAACGGAGCTGTGTTTTTATTGCCCTTCCTGTCACCAATGCGGAGTTATATATTCAGCAGATTTATTCTCAAGGTGCCCAGAGAGAGAAATAGCTATCTCTACGTAGGATTGAACTCATCGCCTCCTGATTGTGAGGCGGCAGCTCCACCTCTAAAGCACCACACCACTCAATGCTTCCCAAACACTGTCCTCACCACTCTCTCTACAGCAGAGGTGTCAAACTCGATCTCACTGAGGGCTGCATCAGGGTTGTGTTTAAGCGTGGGGGTGGCGGGCGGGGGCGGCCAGGGTGGACGTGACCAGCTTGACATCACACATCGAGGGTCTGTTTTCAGCTGCGACAGCCTCCTGCAGCCCTCTCCAAGTGAAAAGGGAGCCCAGAGGGGGCTGCGTGCATCCACCCACCACGCCCATCAGTTCCCGCCGAGGACAACCACAGTCCTGATGTGGCCCTCAATGAAATTGAGCTTGACACCGCTGCTCTTCAGAAAGTGGTGAGGAGAGGGATAAACAGAGTGAACAGGTGTCCTTCCGCTTCCACAACTCAACTTCTTGGCTTTCGGTGGCTGCTCGGGGATGATGGACATTGTAATCCAGCTGTGGTAGGTTTGAGGAAGGGCTGGATGTCTTCACTTTGCTAAAAAGGTTTTCCAGATCTAGGTTGTCCCTTTCACCAGGATCTAGACCAGGGTTTCCCAAACTTGACAACTTTAAGACTTGCGGACTTCAATTCACGGAATTCTCCAGCCAGCTATGCTGGCTGGAGAATTCTGTGACTTGAAGTCCGCAAGTCTTAAAGTTGCCATGTTTGGGAACCCCTGGTCTAGACCTTGAAAGCTCCACTTCAGAAGATCAGGCAAGACGTCTGAGACACCACTAGAAATCAGACAAAATACACAGGAGTAGACTGGACAACCGTTGGTCCAGGAGGGTACAAGGTCTCCTGCCTTGGACAAGGGGTTGAACTTGGACCTCTGAGGTCCCTTCCAGCCTTAAGACTCTATGACTCTTCCTGCAGGAGTCTCAACATAAGGGAAGAAATCTTTTTCCTGGTCTTCAACACAACCTATGACTCAACCATAAAAGTTTCCCATCGGAACATCTGAATTTCCCAAGGCATCCCAGAGTTCAGAAGATGTGTTTAAGGGGAGCGATGGACGACATATGGAACGCCCTCTTTCACGCATGTGCAGGCCAACGTCGTTAACGGACCTGCCCAAAAGAGTGGATCTTAGCGCCCAGTTTCAGAAAATAGTCTGGTGGCTCTCAGGAGCCCACAGAAAGAGGTAGATCAAAACAAGTAATTTTGGAACCGCCTGGGACGCAGGTATCAGGGGAACTAAGGTAGGACATCCATTTCTGGTGGACAACGTTGGCCGGGGCAGGGAGAAAGCAGGGAAGGGAGAAAGTGTTGTAAGATCTGCCTTCCAGAGAAGAAGACCTGAGGCTCCTCAGCAACCGAGGAAAGCAAGTGGCAAGGGATTAAAAAAAATATTGCAGGATGGAAAAGGAAGAGAAGGTTCTTCAGTACTCACCCCTTTGTTCTGGAGATAGCTTTTCTGCAGATGGCTCCACGGGGTGGACAGCTGTTTCCTGGGCCTTGACCGACGTGGGCTCAACAACCAAGGACCTTGGAGGGTCCACATGGGGCTTCTCCCCCAGGTCAGATCCCAGCGAGTCTGCTGAAGACAAAAACCAAGATGATGAAGAACTTTCTCCAATGGCCAGAAGCCTGGTGGTCCCGTGGCCAAACTCAGGGTGGTGGTTGCCCAAAGAGATGTTCTGCAGAGGTGCTGGAGGAACCATCTCCAGAACTTCGGGGCTGCAAAGAATCCTTTCCAAGGATTTCTGTGGAGGACCTCTTTCTCACTAGTCCAGGCCCAACACAACTGGAGAACAACATCAAGGGACACGAGGGGTTCGGTCGTCCTTGACGTTTATCGTAGATTTCTCAGCCACCCACACCGTTACGTCCAACTCAGGAAGTTCTGGTGCTGACCAGCAGGGCGTTAGGACACAAACTCAGGAAGCCAAGAGAATACCCTGATGCTATGCTGGCTGGGGGATTCTGGGACTTGAAGTCCACAGGACTTATAGTCGCCCAGGTTGAGAAACGCTAAGTGCTCTTCTGATTGGTCTCCCAAATATGGCATAGGAGCCCTTCTCATTGAAGTTCTCCAGTCCCGGTGGTGAAATCTATTTTTTTTTAACTACAGGTTCTGTGGGCGTGGCTTGGTGAGGTCATGTGACTGGATGGGCGTGGCTATATAGTCATGTAACTGGGGGGGGGGGTGTCAAAAGAGAGAAACTCACAATGTCCTGTTAGAGCAGAGTTGGACTAGATGACCTCCAGGTCCCTTCCAGCCCTGGAGGGAAGCTGCTTCTAGTGCCAGGCTTACAGTCCTTCCTTCCTCTCCTTTTACCGTCCTTCCCTCCCTTTCTTTCTTTCTCCCTTCTTTCTTTCCCTCCCTTCCTTCCTTTCTCAGCAATCCCCCCCCCCCCCCAAAAACCATTTTTGGCCTAGAAGGCCTCAGAGGGAAGCTTCCTGGGAACAAAAACGGACCCCCACCCCCACCCCCCCACCCCACCCCCACCCCTGCGTTTCTGGGGAACCTGTAGTAAAAAACAAATGCTTTAAAAGTTGTTGTTTTGTTCTGAAAATGAGTTGTGCAATGGTTGGAACTTTTTTTAAAAAACTTTTTTTAGTATTTTTTGACTACCGGTTCCGGGAACCAGCCCGAACCGGTAGCGTTTCAGCCCTGTCCGGCTCCCCCCCAACTCAAAATCTATCAAGAGCCCTCCCGAGAGAGGACTTAGAGAAGAGAGGAAGAGGTTGACTTGGAACCCTTAAACACTCCAAGAGCCACAAAGGTCCCCAATTGGAAACTGCCCATTCAACTCTGGAGCCAACCGGAAGTCTGGTCCCATTTCCCCCACCCCCACCCCCACCCCCCCAACACCAACACCAATCATAGAGTCTCCTCTTAGCACACAGCGTCCTTTTTCCTCTGCTGACCGGAAGTCCAGTTCCCCCACCATAGAGTCTCCTCCTAGCAAGGTGTCTTTTTTCCTCTACTGACCGGAAATCCAGTTCCCCCACCATAGAGTCTCCTCTTAGTGTAGCATCCTTTTTCCCCTGCTGACCGGAAGTCCGGTTACACCCCCCCCCCACCTCCCACCATAGAGTCTCCTCCTAGCAAGGTGTCCTTTTTCCTCTGCTGACCGGAAGTCCGGTTCCCCCACCACCACCACCATAGAGTCTCCTCCTAGCACAGTGCCCTTTTTCCTCTGCTGACCGGAAGTCCGGTTCCCCCACCATAGAGTCTCCTCCTAGCAAGGTGTCCTTTTTTCTCTCCTGACCGGAAGTCCGGTTTCCCCACCACCACCACCATAGAGTCTCCTCCTAGCACGGTGCCCTTTTTTCTCTGCTGACCGGAAGTCCGGTTTCCCCACCATAGAGTCTCCTCCTAGCAAGGTGTCCTTTTTTCTCTACTAACCAGAAGCCTGGTTCCCCCCACCACCACCATAGAGTCTCCTCCTAGTGTAGCGTCCTTTTCCCCCTGCTGACTGGAAGTCCGGTTACATCCCCCCCCACCTCCCACCATAGAGTCTCCTCCTAGCAAGGTGTCCTTTTTCCTCTACTGACCGGAAATCCAGTTCTTCCCCCCACCACCTAGCACGGTGCCCTTTTTCCTCTACCTCTCCTAACCGAAAGCCCTACCAACTGTGCAGCCGATCGGCAAAAGGGAGCCGCAGCAGAGGGCTGGAAGAGCCACATGCGGCTCCAGAGTGGAATGAGAGAAGATGACAGCCCACCACGAAGCAGTGATTTGGCCTTTTCGCAACGTTCTCCTTACCTGCAGGGGATGGAAGAAGCTCTCCAGGTTCGGTTGGCGTTGGTCGAGGCAGATCTTCTGTGTTGACGTCGGGACGGGGACTCCCTGGTTCTCCAGCGGGAAAGGGGAGCGATGGCCGGGCCTCCTCTGCTTTCTGGATGGGAAGGTCGACGGCCATTGGCTGTTGGCCAAGAAAACCCTCGTTCTCCTTCGCGGTGGGGGTCAACCGGCTCCCTTCTTCTGGTTTCTCCAGCATGGGACAACCGTCAGCGGGAAGGACAATGATATCTTCATCTTCTGGTTTTAGTTCTTTCGGCAGCGGGAACTCCAGGGAGCCTGTTTCGGAGAAAGGAGGAAAGAAAGAGTTGTGTTTCTACGCGGAAGCCGATCCGAGGTTCTTGAGGGATGCACAGTCTCCACTTTCCAAACCACCCATGGTCAGTGACGTGCCACCACCATGAAGTCCCTCCGTCAAGTCCATTGGAAGTCCTCCAGAAATCCAGGACGAGGAATGGGTGGCTGCCGTCCAGTTTAAAGCCAAAAGAGGCGCGTGATCTGAGAGATAACAGCATCCCAGAGTTGGAAGGGACTTTAGAGGTCTTCTAGATGAGCCCCACCCAAGGAGACCCTGGTGTCATGTTGGACATTCGGATGACCAGATATTGAGGAGGCCTGAGCCATCTGCAATATGCAATGGAGTTGGGAAGGTGTGTAAAGAGGTTACTCCACACAGCCCACTCCCTTCTACCGGTGGCACTGATGATGTTCCGTAGTTGGGTTGCGAAACGTCTGCAAGAAAACAGCCAAGTTCAAAGAACACCAAGGACCCTCCCCTCCCCCCCCCCCAGTCTTCCTCCTCTTCCTCTCTACAAGCCCCCCTCTTTTCTATCACTGATGACATTCCCCAGCTGGGTCATGAAAGGTCTGCAAAAATTATAAATGAACGAGGCATGTTATAAACCCTTTTCCCATTCTTTAATTATTTGATTGATTGATTGATTAATCCTTGGGCCATATCAAAGTGCAGAGTTCCAGAAACAAAAATTTGATAAAGGCAATTCAAAATGTAATCGGGTAAAATACAATTTAGAATAAAATTGGAATAAAACCCAGCCTAAAATTCTTCCACCCAAGGAAGTCTTATCCTGCATCCAGCCGCTGCGGCACGGGCCAAGGAAGTGGCCCAATTCTGGCTGCCAGCTCCTCACTCAGCTCACCTGCTTGAGGTCCTCCCTGAGGAAGCAAGCCTGGGTCCACCGAGGGTTCAAATCCCATCAGCTGCTCCATGGTAGGAGGGACAGCGGCCGCAAAGGCAGGAGGAACTGCAGAGGAAACACACACAAAAATAGACTTACAACACCATGAAATATTCTTTTTAAATATTTAGCAGGAAGTATCATGTTGGACTTTGGAAGGATGGTTCTATCCTGGCGGTCTCCCAAGCCAACGCCCCCCCCTTCCCATAATGATCAGCAGATCCTCTAGAAATCCGTTGCTTTGAAGGATAGAGATGGCTGTCTGTGTTTGAAGGGAGAGAGGAAGAGGAGGAAGAGGAAGGGGAGGAGGAGAAGGAAAAAGGAGAAGATGGATGGAGAAGGACGAAGGGAGATGGAGAAAAAGAAGATGGATGGATGGATAGGTGATGGATGGAGAAGATGAAGAAGATGGATGGAGAAAATTAAGGGGAGAAGGAGACGGGGGGAAAAGAAGAAGGAAGGATGGAGAAGATGAAGATGATGGATGGAGAAGGTCAAAGAGAGAAGGAGAAAAAGGATGGCTGGATGGAGAAGATGAGAAGGAGAAAAAGAATGAGAAGATGGATAGAGATGGTGGAGAAGACGGATGGGGAAGAGGGTAGAAAGAGGAGGAGGAGGAGGAGGAGAAGTAGATGGTGCCCCTCATGTCTTCTACTCAGTGGAGCCAATGAGTTGCATGGACCAAGCCCCGAGATGCTTCCTCAGCCCAAGGACACAGCATCACACCATGTACACAAAACCAACTTCACACGTAGGATGTTGTGGTAGGACTCCTCCTCTTCTCCACCATCTTCTCCACCCAAAGATACCCAACCCAGAAGACGGATGGAAGGATGAGATACTGGGGGAAGCCTTCTTCCCTCACCTGTTGAGGCCATCCCCTGCTCCACTTCTGGAAGGCTAAGCTCTCCGGAGTAGGAATCTTCTTTAGCAGGGCTGAGCTTCTCCAAGGGGACCTGGTGGGCCTCTGTGAAGAAGACAAGAGGTGAGATGTTTCCACCTCAGAAGACCCATGCGGGACCTTGACCAGGTTGATCCATTGGCCCCCAGCTTGGTCTTCCACGAAACCTGGTGGGACACGAAGTTCCTACCAACGTTCTCCAGAGAATCTAACATCTCAAGGGGGTTCTGAAGGACCACGCCAAGACCCGTGGACCATTGAAGGTCAACCCACTTCTTGATGATCCCCACAACTCTTATTTGGGGTGTCAGGAAAGGAGGATGAAGGTTGAGGAGAAGGACATCACGCAAGAGAGAGGAAACGGCCTGGGGAAACGGTCATGTTATGGCCACTGCCTTAGTGACCGTTGCACGTTACGACGGGGCCAAACCCCCTGCCCAAAGGCGAGAAGACCTTCCTTTGAAGGCAAAGTTGATGGAGATAAGAAGATGACAGAACAAGAAGGGGCCCTCAGACCAGATTCAAATCTGTGGGACGCTGTTACGGCAAGTCCTCAGCTTATAACTGCAAGGAACAACCACATTCCCGTCACTAAATCAGACTTACAAATGCAAGGGAGAGGTAATTCGCACTGCAAACTGAGGTAGCGGTTCATTCCATTGGGCTCCTTTAGACAAGCCGTTTTGCCCATGGTTCTTAAGTAAATCGGCGCTGTTATGCGAATCATGTGGTCGTTAAGTGAATCAGGCTTCCTGCGTTGAATTACCTTGTCAGAAGCCGGTTAGGAAGGTCACTAAGGGTGACCACATGAACCATGATTAATGCATACTGGTTAGTAAGCCTCTGAATATGGGGACCCCGGAGACGTTAAGAGTGAAGACTCGTTCTACGTTGCATTTTTCAGGGAAGTTGTAACTTGGAACGGTCACTAAATGAAGGGTTGAGTTAAAGAGTGCTTGAACTTTCTGGGCCAGAAGCCTGAGAACCCTCTTTTGCTGGGGCACAAGGCCCTGGTCGTAAGTCCCTTTTTTCTGTGCCGTCGTAACTTGGAACGGTCAATAAGTGAACTACCTGTGTTTTTCCCGCTCTTTTGCCCCAAATAAGAGCGGGGAAAATGCAGGTAGTTCACTTACGGACCATTCCAAGTTACAATAGCACTGGAAAAAGACTTATGACCGTCGTAAGTCGAGGACTCCTTGTATTCCCCTTGTACGTCCTTATTTTTCCCGCCTCCCTTTCCAGTCCCGGGTTTACCTGCTTGGCTCTGATTTTGCGCCGGGTCGAGAAACGACAGGAGTTCAAAACTCGTGGCCGTCGGATGAGTGAATCCCATAGACGGAGGTTCAGAAAATTCGGCTGTTCCAAAAGGACCTAGAAGAGACAAGCCTGAGTTTGCAACAAGCCACCTTTCTTTGCCTGTGAGCACAAACCAAGATTAGAAAAGGAGAAAGAAAAATTAGAGATTCATAGAATCCTCGGAGGGATTCTGGAAGGGACCTCGGAGGTCGTCCAGTCCAACCCGCTGCTCCAGCAGACCTTCCGTTAAAGGCAAAATTGATGGGGAGAAGAAGCTGGCAGAGAGAGGACAGGACGTCCCTCTTACTGTTTTCTGCTTTCAATTTTGCTGCTCCTCGGACTTACGACCACAAGGTAGGACAGGATTTTCATCGCTAAGCCAGAATTACGATCGCAACTACGATCAGACGTCCCACTGCAAAGCAAGACGCTTCTTCATTCCGTCCTGCTCCATTTGACAACCTGTTTTTCCCATGGTTGTTGAGTGAATCACTGTTCTTAAGCGACTCGCAGAGTCGTTAAGTGAATCCAGCTTCCCTTCTTGAGTCTGGTTGCCGGAAGCTGGACCCTGAGAAGCTATGAAGGAGATGGAGGAGGAGGAGGAGGAGGAAGAAGAGAAGGAGGAAAAGGCTTCCTGTTTGAGCAGGGGGGGTTGGGCTAGATGACCTCCAAGGTTCCCTCCAACGTTGCGATTTGTGGTTTTGACAATAAGGAGAAAACATGAATCACTGTAAAAAAATAGATTATTTTTTTTTGTAATCACAAGCTGTTCATTTTTCCTTTCTTTTGCTTCTTTCCTTCTCTTCCTCCTTCCCCCCTTCTTTCACTTTCCCTCTTCCCTCACCCTTCATCTTTTCTTTTCTTCCTCCCCTCTTCCCTTTCTCCTCCCTCCCTCCCTCCCTCCTTCCTTCATTGGTTTTTCTTTTTCTCCGTCCTTCCTTTTCATTCTTCCTCCCACAGGCACTCTCTCTCTGTCTTGTTCATTCCTCCTCTTCCTTTCTTTCTTTCCTTCCTTTCTTTGCTGTCTGTTTCTTTCTTATCCACTCATCTGTCCTTTTTCTCCTTCCCGCTTTGCTCTCACCTTTCTCTTCCCTTCATACTTCTAACCATGCACTCACCAATCCTTTCTTCCTTCTTTCCTTTTCTTTCTTCCATCCATCCATCCATCCACCCATCCTTTTTTCTCCTTCCTTCCTGTCACTCCCACCTTTCCCTTCCCTTCCCTTCATCCATCCATCCTTTTTCTCCTTTCTTCCTTCTTTCCTTTCTTCCTCCTTCCCTCTTTTCTTTCCTTCCATCTATCCTTTTCCTCCTTTCTTCCTCCTTCCCTCTTTCCGTTCCTTTCCTTTCTTCCTTCCTTCCATCCATCCTTTTTCTTTCTTCCTTCTTTCTTTTCTTCCTCCTTCCCTCTTTTCTTTCCTTCCTTCCATCCTTTTTCTCCTTTCTTCATTCTTTCCTTTCTTCCTCCTTCCCTCTTTTCTTTCCTTCCTTCCATCCATCCATTCTTTTTCTCCTTTCTTCATTCTTTCCTTTTTTCCTCCTTCCCTTTTTTCTTTCCTTCCTTCCATCCATCCATCCTTTTTCTCCTTTCATTCTTTCCTTTCTTCCTCATTCCCTCTTTTCTTTCCCTTCTTCCTCCTTCCCTCTTTTCTTTCCTTTCTTCCGCCCATCCATCCATCCTTTTTCTCCTTTCTTCCTTCTTTCCTTTCTTCCTTGCATCGATCCTTTTTCCTTCTGTCCTTCCTCTTTCCTTCCTTATCTTCCACTCATCCATCTTCCTTTTCTTACTCCTCCCTTTCTTTCTTTCTTTCCTCCTACCTCCTTCCCTCTTTCCCCTTGTATTAGTCCGTGTTAGCCATTATGCACTTTTGCCAAATTTTCGATCAGAAAATTCATAAAAATAAAAAAAAAGAAGGCGGGTCACACATGCAAATTAGCAGGCTGTCATGCAAATTAGAAACAATTAGGCAGGAAGCCGAAGACGTAATTAGTTTCCAAAGCAGCCAAGAATAAAAGAGGTTGCCGGGCAGAACATCCCTTCCTAGCAACCGAGGACTGCAGCAGGGGGAGAGGGGGGGTGTTAAGTTACAAAGTGGAGCAGGACTCGAGCACGTTCACAAAACGAAGACTGCAAAATGTACTGTGGGATTCTTTCGGAGCGCCCAAATATTGTCCGGAGGTCATCATGTCTTCGGGAAGGAGAAGCAGATCGGACAGGTCATCATCTCCGGACATCGGGAAGGGCTCTGGGGGGGGAGGGGGGGGGGAGAATGGACAGTCATGTGATTCTCCTGCGTTGGAAATCAGGGACGTGGGAAAAAGGAAATCCTCGAGTTATGACCGGTCGCTTAGAGCAGGGGTCCCCAACCTTTGCAACTTTAAGTCTGAAGGACTTCAGCTCCCAGAATTCTCCAGCCAGCAAAGCTGGATGGAGAATTCTGGGAGCTGAAGTCCTTCAGACTTAAAGTTGCAAAGGTTGGAGACCCCTGGCCCAGGCCCTGACACTGACAGCTTTGCTGGCTGGAGAATTCTGGGAGCTGAAGTCCTTCAGACTTAAAGTTGCAAAGGTTGGGGACCCCTGGCCCAGGCCCTGACACTGACAGCTTTGCTGGCTGGAGAATTCTGGGAGCTGAAGTCCTTCAGACTTAAAGTTGCAAAGGTTGGAGACTCCTGGCCCAGGCCCTGACACTGACAGCTTTGCTGGCTGGAGAATTCTGGGAGCTGAAGTCCTTCAGACTTAAAGTTGCAAAGGTTGGGGACCCCTGGCCCAGGCCCTGACACTGACAGCTTTGCTGGCTGGAGAATTCTGGGAGCTGAAGTCCTTCAGACTTAAAGTTGCAAAGGTTGGGGACCCCTGGCCCAGGCCCTGACACTGACAGCTTTGCTGGCTGGAGAATTCTGGGAGCTGAAGTCCTTCAGACTTAAAGTTGCAAAGGTTGGAGACTCCTGGCCCAGGCCCTGACACTGACAGCTTTGCTGGCTGGAGAATTCTGGGAGCTGAAGTCCTTCAGACTTAAAGTTGCAAAGGTTGGAGACCCCTGGCCCAGGCCCTGACACTGACAGCTTTGCTGGCTGGAGAATTCTGGGAGCTGAAGTCCTTCAGACTTAAAGTTGCAAAGGTTGGGGACCCCTGGCCCAGGCCCTGACACTGACAGCTTTGCTGGCTGGAGAAGTCTGGGAGCTGAAGTCCTTCAGACTTAAAGTTGCAAAGGTTGGGGACCCCTGGCCCAGGCCCTGACACTGACAGCTTCGCTGGCTGGAGAAGTCTGGGAGCTGAAGTCCTTCAGACTTAAAGTTGCAAAGGTTGGGGACCCCTGGCCCAGGCCCTGACACTGACAGCTTCGCTGGCTGGAGAATTCTGGGAGCTGAAGTCCTTCAGACTTAAAGTTGCAAAGGTTGGGGACCCCTGGCCCAGGCCCTGACACTGACAGCTTTGCTGGCTGGAGAAGTCTGGGAGCTGAAGTCCTTCAGACTTAAAGTTGCAAAGGTTGGGGACCCCTGGCCCAGGCCCTGACACTGACAGCTTCGCTGGCTGGAGAAGTCTGGGAGCTGAAGTCCTTCAGACTTAAAGTTGCAAAGGTTGGGGACCCCTGGCCCAGGCCCTGACACTGACAGCTTCGCTGGCTGGAGAATTCTGGGAGCTGAAGTCCTTCAGACTTAAAGTTGCAAAGGTTGGGGACCCCTGGCCCAGGCCCTGACACTGACAGCTTTGCTGGCTGGAGAAGTCTGGGAGCTGAAGTCCTTCAGACTTAAAGTTGCAAAGGTTGGAGACCCCTGGCCGAGGCCCTGACACTGACAGCTTGGCTGGCTGGAGAATTCTGGGAGCTGAAGTCCTTCAGACTTAAAGTTGCAAAGGTTGGGGACCCCTGGCTTAGAGACCATGGGATATTCCCTCCACTCGATTTGAATACAGGCAGTCCTCGACTTACGACTGGTTGGTGAATGACTGTTGGGCGTTCCTGCGGCTATGAGTACAGGTAGTTCTCAATTTACAACCGGTCGAAAGTCATCGACATACGACCAGTCAAAAATCCTCGGTTTATGACCGGTCGAAAGTCCTCTTCCTGTTCCAAAGAACAGGAGTTACGACAGGTCATAAGTCCTTGACTTACAGGTATATAGCTAGTCTGGGACAGGAACTAGTCCTCAACTGACAGCCAGCCATAGGTCCTCGACTTATGACGCAGCTCTAACTGGGACAGGAGCACAGAGTAATCTTCGACTAATGACAGGTCGCAAGTCCTCGACTTCCAACGCAACTCTATCTGGGACAGAAGCAGATAGTCCTTGATTTATGACCACAGTTGAGCCGGACATTCCTGTCCCTAAGCAAGACATCGGTGAAGTGTGTTTTGTCCCATTAGGCGGCTTTCTTCCCACAGTCATCCAGCACAGTCGTTCAGTTACTCACACGGTCGTTAAGTGAATCTGGCTTTTCCACTGACGTTGCGAAGGTCACCAAAAAAGAGGGTTGTGCTGCGACGGCCGTTAGGAGCGAAAAACAACTGTTCTGTGTCAAGCTAACTTCAAACGGTCACTAAATGAACCATTGTTGGGCGAACCGCAAAGCGACAAAACAGGGCAGGAAAGTTCTCCCAAAACAAGTCTCACTTTCCCCAACAGATCCAAAATAAAAATGTAATAAAACAGGCTCAACTTCTCGAAAGGAAAATGCCGGCTGGTTGGGTTTGGTTTTTTTTTGTTTTGCTGTTTTTCCTTTTAGCCTCGTTTTGAACTCGACACCCATCGGAAAAAATCACCCGGATCGTTCCTGACAGCTATCCGAGGACACCCCTGATGAGACACAGAGGCAGCCAGGCGGGCATAACATCCCCACGCCCGACCTTCAAACATCTTTTCTCTTTTCTTTTTCCCCTCCCCAAAGACGGGAGCCCTGCGGACGGACGGAGTTCTGAGACGCGTCGTAAGAAATTTCCCTTGGCGAGACTCAAAAGGGGGACTTTGGATGCGGGGATGACGGGCGGGAATCAATCGAGTTAGCAGGATGGGGGGACGGACGAGGGGGAGGGAGGCAGAGAGACAGAAGGGGGGGAGAGAGAGTGTTGTCTTCCTCCTCCTCCTTCTCCTGTGCTCCTCTCTGCAAACCTCCCTCACCCTTCTAGCACTGATGATGGTCCCTAAACGGGTCGTGAGATGTCTGCAGGAAAACCACCCAGCTCAGAGAGCACCCAAGACCCCCCACAGTCTCCTCCTCCTCCTCCTCCTTCTTCCTCCTCCTCCTCTTCCTCCTCCTCCTCTTCCGCTTCCTCTTCTTCTTCCTCCTCCTCACAATCCTCCCTCCCAACCCAAGCACCAAGGATCCCCCAGTCCTTCTCCTCTAACTCCCTTCTACGACTGAGGGGGTTCTATAGTTGGGCCATGAAACGTCTCTATACTTTGACTCTCCCTCTCCTCCTCTTCAACATCCTCTCCCACCCTCCCTTCTTTCCTTCCTTTCTTCTTCCCTCCCTCCCTCCCAAAACTGATGATGTTCCCTAGTTGGGTCACGAGACGTCTGCAAGGGAACCACCAAGCTCAGAGGCCACCAAGGACCACACCGTCCTTTTATCTTCCTCCACTTCCCTTCTAGCACTGATAACGTTCCATAGTTGGGTCACGAAAGAAAAAAATCCTTTCCGGGTTGAAAAATGTTGATATAAACTAGGTCATTTATTTGTATTTGTTTTCTAAATCAGGGGTCTCCAACCTTTGCAACTTTAAGTCTGAAGGACTTCAGCTCCCAGACTTCTCCAGCCAGCAAACGCTGGAGACCCAGACTTAAAGTTGCAAAGGTTGGAGACCCCTGGCCCAGGCCCTGACACTGACAGCTTTGCTGGCTGGAGAAGTCTGGGAGTGAAGTCCTTCTGGCCCAGGCCCTGACACTGACAGTTTTGCTGGCTGGAGAATTCTGGGAGCTGAAGTCCTTCTGGCCCAGGCCCTGACACTGACAGTTTTGCTGGCTGGAGACCCAGACTTAAAGTTGCAAAGGTTGGAGACCCCTGGCCCAGGCCCTGACACTGACAGCTTTGCTGGCTGGAGAAGTCTGGGAGCTGAAGTCCTTCTGGCCCAGGCCCTGACACTGACAGCTTGGCTGGCTGGAGAATTCTGGGAGCTGAAGTCCTTCAGACTTAAAGTTGCAAAGGTTGGGGACCCTCCAGCCAGCAAAGGCTGGAGACCCAGACTTAAAGTTGCAAAGGTTGGAGACCCCTGGCCCAGGCCCTGACACTGACAGCTTTGCTGGCTGGAGAAGTCTGGGAGCTGAAGTCCTTCTGGCCCAGGCCCTGACACTGACAGCTTGGCTGGCTGGAGAATTCTGGGAGCTGAAGTCCTTCAGACTTAAAGTTGCAAAGGTTGGGGACCCTCCAGCCAGCAAAGGCTGGAGACCCAGACTTAAAGTTGCAAAGGTTGGAGACCCCTGGCCCAGGCCCTGACACTGACAGCTTTGCTGGCTGGAGAAGTCTGGGAGCTGAAGTCCTTCTGGCCCAGGCCCTGACACTGACAGTTTTGCTGGCTGGAGAATTCTGGGAGCTGAAGTCCTTCAGACTTAAAGTTGCAAAGGTTGGGGACCCCTGTTCTAAATCATTCAGGGTATTTACTGAGCCGACTGGGAAGTCCAAGGATTGCTGTTTTTTTTCCCCTTTCCCCTTTTAAAAAGCCTGACTGGTCGACAGCCAAAATAAACTTTTTAATAATCGCTTTAATGCCTCAGCCGGTATTTTCCTTCGACCCCGAATTGCATCAGAAATTGGAACAAATTCAGCTCTTTATTCCTAGGCCAGTTTAGGAATTTCTCTTTGCACCTCCCTCAGTCGAGAAATTCCTAAACTGGTCTAAGAATAAAAAGCTGAGTTTGTTCCTATGCATTACGAACTGGGAGGAAAAAAATTATAAATTTAACTTCCCGCAGCCTGGAGAGGAAGCAAGATAGCCTTCCTTCCTTTCCCCCATTATCCTGCAAAGAGCGATTAAAAGGATAAATCGATTCAATGCAGGCCATTTGTATATTTCCTTCGGATAATTTCCCCCTTCCCGTTTTCCATCCAGGAAGCTATTTTGAGACCAGAGCTCTGCAAAAAAATAAAAATCAATTTTCAGTTGCATCGGTTTAATGCACCGGCTGCACCACGAAGATAGAACGATTTAAAAATAGGTTTTTAATGGTCAAAATGCTTGGAAGATCCAGAAAGAAAGAAAGAAAAACGAGCCAGGTTCTTAGGCTGAAAAATAGGAATTGACAGGAGGTTCCCGACTTATGACCAAAACGGAAACTCAAATGTATGTTGCTAAGCAAGACAGTTGTTAATTTTGCAGCATTTGAAACCGTCCTGGCCGCTGCCGTTAAGTGAATCCCTGAGGGTTGTTTAGTTTGGAATGTGATTTGCTTAATGACCATGTGATTCACTTAATTACACGATTCACTTAACAACCACATGATTCATCTACCAATTCCAACTGCCAGGCAGCTTATGAAAAGCAGTCAATGGCGGCATTCATTTCATCGTTCGTTTAACGACGGCAGGACTCGGCTAATGATGTCATACGCAATGCTGCCTGCCACCTTTTCACATGCAATCTCAATGGATGCAGCTGGATTCGCTTAACGACTGCACGACTCACTTAACAACTGCATGATTCACCAAATGACACGATTCACCAATGTTCCCAGCTGGCTTTTGACATGCAAAGTCAATGGAAGCGGTCGGGTTCGCTTAACGACCACATGACTCACAACAACCCAGTTATTCACTTAACAACACCATTTGTAACGTTCTTAGCCTTTGACGTACAAAGTCAAAGGAAGCTGCTGGGTTCACTTATCGACCATGTAATACACTCAACGACCACAGGATGCACCAAGCAAAGCCATTTCCAACATTCCCAGCTGGCTTCCGAAGTCAATGGAGACAGCTGGATTCGCTTAATGATTGTGTGATTCACTTAACAACTACGTGATCCATCTAATCACACAATTTGCCATTTTTCCCAGCTGTCTTCTTGACATGCACAGTCAAAGGCAGTCGGATTCGCTTAATGACCATGTGATTCATTTAAAGACCACCTGATTCACTTAACGACCGCAGTGATTCTCAGGGAATTGAGCTCTCAATTTCTTCAATGCCGGTCTCTCTTACCAGCCACGTCCATCGGCTTCATTATAAACGGTGACTCAAAGGCATGGCTGCCGTCGTCCATCGGCCACCCGTCGTTGTGATCAAGGAATTCCTTGTAGGGCATTTGTTCCTCCATGCTGTTTCCGGAAGGTTCTAGAAAACGAGAAAAAAAGATGGCGGTCCTGTTATTGATACTCAGTAGGTTCTTCAAAACGCCTTGAGTATAGGCAGTCCTCGGCTTACGACCAGAAGGGAGCCCCAAATTCCTTTCATTCAGTGAGACGATGTCTTAAGGGAGCTTTGACCCACTTTACGACCGTTCCGGCCAGTTGTTAAAGTGACTCACTGCAGTTGTTAAGTTAGACCCACAGCTGTTCTAGTGAATTGGGCTTCTCCCCACTGATTTCCCTTGTCAGAAGGTCGCAAAAGGGGATCATGTGACCCAGGGACACTGCGACCGTCATAAATATGAATCAGCCGAAATGTCTGAATTTTGATCACATGACTACAGGGAGACTGCAGAGGTTGTAAGTGTGAAAAATGGTAATATTTTTTCCCAGTGGCGTTGTAACTTTGAACGGTCACTAAATGAGCCATCGTAAGTCGAGGACTACCTCTAAACCCAAACTCCCAGAAGAAAAAACACAAATCGTGTATCCGTCATCTTCGGCTTACAACGGTTCCATTAGTGACCGTTCGAAAGCCCAATGGCTTTGTAAAAAACAGATTTAGGACCACTTTTCACACTTACGACAATTGTAGTCCCATGATCAAAATTCAGGTGCTTAGCAATGGACTCATATTTATAACCGCTGCGGGGTCCCGGGATTGCACAATCCCCTTTTGCAACCATCTGATGAGCAAGGGGGAACCTGGATTCGCTTAACACCCATGTGACGAACTTGCCAATTGCAGTCATTCACTTAACGACGGTTGGAGGAAATGGGACAAAACTCATTTGACAAATATTTTTCTTAGCCACAGAAATTTGGGGTGGGGAGGGGCTCAATAGAGGCCGTTAAGTCAAGGGCCACCTGTATAATATAAGGTGCAAGGATTGCAATGGTCACTATGTGGAACAAACAGGGAGAAGACTCCGAGAACGAATCCATGAATACCAAGTAACAGATAGAAGAAGACATGATGAAAAACTCTTTAAGTTTATGACCTGAGAGCAGATTTAACCATAATTTAACTTTTTAGAACAAGCAAAGTTCAAAAATGTTGGGGAATTCCTCGAATAATCGGCCATCAACAGACATTGGGATAAATAACATTTACACACCATTGAAAAAGAGGCAATCAGCCAGCTGAAGATCCAAACACTCCTTTGCCTGCAATTAACACCCCCAGTAAGCCAGGATTGAAACCAGACAAACCATCAAGAAGCAAAAAATACCGAACAAAAAAAACCGAACAAGAACCATCAGCAACGGGATAAGAGGATAGCAGATTTGGAAGGGACCTCAGAGGTCATCTAGTCCAACCCCCTGCTCAAGCAGGAGACCTTTACAGAGTTACAGGATAAGAAGGGACCTCGGAGGTCATCTAGTCTAACCCACTGCTCAAGCAGGGGATCTTTACAGAGTTACAAGATAAGAAGGGACCTTGGAGGTCATCTAGTCCGACCCACTGCTCAAGCAGGAGACCTTTACAGAGTTACAGAATAGGAAGGGACCTCGGAGGTCATCTAGTCCAACCCACTGCTCAAGCAGGAGACCTTTACAGAGTTACAGAATAGGAAGGGACCTCGGAGGTCATCTAGTCCAACCCACTGCTCAAGCAGGAGACCTTTACAGAGTTACAGAATAGGAAGGGACCTCGGGGGTCATCTAGTCCAACCCGCTGCTCAATCAAGAGACGTAATAGCGTCCCAGACAAATCGCTCTTCCTGAAGACCTCTAATGATGGAACAGCCACAGCTTCTGGAGGGAAGCCGTTCCACCCGTTAATTCTTCCCACAGTCAAGAAGTTTCTCCTTAGTTCTAGACTGGATCCCCTCCTTGACAAATTCCCGTCACAAACAGAGGCAAATTCCCGTCGCAAACAGAATCACAACGTCAAGCTGATCCAATTCTTTCTAAGCAAGAACATCTCAAGAACTTCTCCACTGTATGCATGTATGTATATGTATGTGTATATATATATAGATAAATAGATAGATAATTGTTTCCACAACTTCCTGTAAGGGCCCCAATTAAGGGAGGAGACATGCTGTTTCCCTCTCTGCCTGTCGGTTCCTCACCAGAGACCATCTAGACAGAGAACCATTTTTTAGTTACGTTGTGTAATATTTTTTAGATATGTGTTAGTTTTTATGAGCTGATCAAATTTAAATTCTCTCAAATTTAAATTTATTGATGGCTGTGGAATTCTGGGAGTTGAAGTCCACAGGACTTAAAGTTGCCACGGTTGAGAAACACTGCCCTGCCGCAAGTTCTCTAGAAGTTCGTGAGGTCACCCAAGTTGGAAAACAAGGCAATTGAGGACATGCAGAAGAACCTCAAGTTTCTGTTTTTTTCTAAAAATACCCGTCCTCTTGATGGGTCAAAGGAGCGGACAGCTCTGGAGAGCAGAGAAGGAAGAACTAATGGAGTTCCTTCTGCAGGTTCCATTAAGTCATAGCCAGCTCTCTGCTCCAAAATGAACTCCAGTAAACAAGAGTAGAAGATGAAGCCCACGGAGAAAGGAGGTCGACTGGCCAACCACGTCCAAGCAAGGACACTCCACGGTCACGCAATTCGCGAACGGATTTGAAAGGTGAGGATCCCGCCATTGTGAGGTCCCCAGTAGCCTGGGTGGTTTTCTTGCAAACCTCTCGTGACCCAACTAGGGAACATCATTCAGTGCTAGAAGAGAGAGGGGGGAGGTTGCAGAGAGAGGAGGGAGAACTGTGGGGTCCTCTGAGTGCTCTCTGAGCTGGGTGGCTTTCTTGCAGGCGCTTCAGAACCCAGCTAGGGAACGTCATCAGTGCTAGAAGGTAGAACCATACTCCCGACTAGCATTGATGATGTTACCTAGTTGGGTCATGAGATGTCCGGGAGAAAACTCAAGAGAGCAACAAGGATCCCACAGCCCTTCCTGCTCCTCTTGTTCATCCTCTCTCCTGTTCCTCCTCCATCTCCTTCTCCTCTTGCTCCTGCTCCTGCTCTTCCTTTCCAGCACTGATGATGTTCCCTAGTTGGGTCATGAGATGTCTGCAAGGAAACCACCCAGCTCAGAAAGCCCCAAGGGCCCCACAGTCCTCCTCATTCCTCCTCCTCCTCCTCCTCCCCCTCCTCTTCTCCTTACAACTCCCAATTCCTTCTAGCACTGATGATGTTCCCTAGTTGGGTCATGAGACGTCTGCAAGGAAACTACCTAGCTCAGAAAGCCCCAAGGGACCCACAGTCTTCCTCTTCCTCCTCCTCCTCCATCTACTTCTCATCTTGCTTCTCGTCCTCCTCCTGTTCCTCCTCCTGCTCCTCCTCCTTTCTAGCACTGATGACATTGCCTAGTTGGGTCACGAGACGTCCGCAAGAAAACCACCCAGCTCAGAGAGCACCAAGGACCCCACAGTCCTCCTCATTCTTCCTCCTCCTCTTCCTCTCTTCTTTCTCCTCCTCTTCCTCCTCTCTTGAACACCCCCCCCTTTCTATCACTGATGACGTTGACTAGTTGGGTCACGAGACGTCCACAAGGAAACCACCCAGTTCAGAGAGCACCCAGGACCCTTCGTTGAACCCAACACAGCTTAAAGTGGCCAAGATTGAGTAACCCTGTTCCAGATCGTAATTATTCCAGTTTCCAGCCCTCCCATCCCCCCGTTCCTCATCTGATCAGAGGAACAACACTGAAAAATCTAAACCCCTTCCTTCCTCTCGGTATCAACAGCGGAGAATGTCGCAATCCCACCATGAACTCATCCGTGCAAACCTAACCTCGCCGCAGTCCTACCTGGGTTTGCCCGAACGACAACTTCGGCCGGTTTGATTCGCAAAGCGGCACCGTCTTGTGTCGCGTTCCAGCTGCGGGTTCTTTAATGCAGCTTCGCCATGAAAGAGGAATATCTCTTTGCTGGGTTTGCAAGATTAAAAGAGCACCCTAAATCCGGTGACAGGAGTTTGGGGGTGCCACAATGCATCCCCGCGCAAAGCCGCACATCACAACCAGCAAAAACATAAAAAGAGATCCACACCGCCTTTTAAAACGGGAACACAAAGAATTGCGTTTGCAATACCGGTGGGTTTTTCCCTGCCTGTTTTTAAGAAACCCACTATGCAAAACACGATACTGTCCAAAATCATTTGCATTATATCTATATATCATTCAAATAACTTTGGAGAGTATCGTGTTTTGCACAATGCCATTCTTTCTTTAGGATTCATTTTCTGCAGAAGGTGTTTGGCTTAGCAACTTTCCTCCTGAGGCCGTCAGCAAGCAAGGTCCTCGACGTACGACCAAAACGGGAACCTAAATCACCTGGGTGATTTGCTAAGCGAGTCACACTGGATTTGATGAACTATCCAGCAGGCTGTTAAGCACATCAATGCCGATGTTCAGGACGTGGTGGCGGGCGTTAAGTGAATCTTGGGATTGTTCCCCTGATTTTTGTGGTGCGGTCGTAACTTCGAACAGACATTGATTGTAAATCAAGGACTGCCTATCGTAAGGCAGACACAAAGCTTTCCAATTGAATTATATTGCAATACGATTTGCAAATTGGGACTCTCTGAGGTTGGGGGCTTTCTTGTGGGCGTCTCATGACTCAACTAGGGAACATCATCAGTGCTAGAAGGGAAGGGGGTTGCGGGAAGGAGGGGGAAGGACTGTTGGGCCCTTGGTGCTCTCTGAGCTTGGTGGTTTTCTTGTGGACGTCTCATGGCCCAACTAGTTAACGTCATCAATGCTAAAAGGAGTGTGGGGTTTGTTCTCTGCTTATAGTCTAGCCCTGATGATGTTCCCTAGTTGGGTCGTGAGATGTCTGCAAGAAAACCCACCCGGCTCAGAGACCTCGACAAACACCCCCGCCCCAAATCCGACCCCCATCTAGCAACATATTCTCTCCTACTGCCATAAGATAAAACACCCTCCCTGGGTTACATCCCACACAGCCCTCCCACCCACCCCCTGCCACGTGGCAGCCTGTCAAATTTTATTTCGGACCGCCCGCTGGACCCCGGCTCCTTCCGCCTCTTCCCAGGGTCCTGCAGGGCAGGAGGTCCCCCCCTCGGCGATCACAGCCGGATCCTTCTGGAAATAGCTTTTCCATCTGCCGCTTTCAAACAGGCCCATTAAAAAAAAAAAGTTGCAGGGAGATTTATCTCCGCCGAGACGAAACTGGGTCAAGAACGGGGGCGAGCGAGGTGTCACGCGAATTATCCAGCCATCAATCGGGGTTTAATTTTAGCTCCAAAGAACCCCAGGGGTGGGTTGGTTGGGGGTTTTTTTGGTTGTTTTTTTTAAGCAAAAGAAAGCTGGCTGGTCAAGCGTCAGCATCTGAACAGCAAAAGGGGAACACACACACACACACACACACACACACACACACACACATATATATTTGTGTTCGTAGATTTTCACGGGTGTAGATATGCTGGTTTTGTATTCGGGTGTTTTCCCGTGTAAGAATGAGATTGTCTTTGCAACGTTTCGGCAAGATCTCCCTGGCCATCTTCAGGCTTTGGTCTGTGGCTGCGTAGGTTCCTTAAATCCCCCACACACCAAGATTTAAGGAAGGGCGGCCCCTGCGCAGCCACAGACCAAAGCCTGAAGATGGCCAGGGAGATCTTGCCGAAACGTTGCAAAGACAATCTCATTCTTACACGGGAAAACACCCGAATACAACAAGACCAGCATATATATATATGTATGTGTGTATGTATGTTTTGGGGGGATTGTCTTGGGTGGATTCAAAGACCTAGAAGGGTCCTGCCAAAATCAGGCTGGTCTAGGAATGGCCTTTCCTTGCTCCGGAGGAGTCCCACAAAAATCAGGCTAGTCTAGGGACAGCCTCTCGTGGCTCCATCCTCTCAACAGTAGGCCAGTCTAGAGATTGCCTCTCGTTGCTCCCGAGGGGTCCCCACAAAATCTAGGCCAGTCTAGGAATTGCCTCTCATTGCTCTGGAAGGGGGGGGTGTCCCAAAAAATCCAGGCCAATCTAGGAATGGCCTCTCGTTGCTCCAGAGGGGGTCCCACAAAAAAAACCCAGGCTGGTCTAGGGATGGCCTCTCATGGCTCCAAAGTCCTAGAGGGGTCCTGCCAAAATCAGGCCAGTCTAGGGAATTCCTTTTGCTGCTCATTTTACGGGAGGGGGAGTCAAGGGGCCTATATGTCAGACTAAACCAGTGTTGGTGAACCAGTGCCGGAAACTGGAAGAGCAGCTGATCTTTGCGTGTTGATGCGTGCCAGAAACCAGAAGGTCAATGCCCATGCACACGCTGGAACACGGAAGAGCAACAGATTGCAGATTGCATGCCCGGAGAGATGGCTCTGCATGCCACTTCTGCCCTAGGTTCACCATCACCGGACCACGGATGGGTGGATTTGTAGCATTGAACAGGGTGGCTGTGAAACAACCCTTCAATCCCCCTCTCCCTTCTACCACTGATGTTGTTACCAGGTTGGGTCATGAAACGTCTGCAAGGAAACCCCCCAGCTCAGAGAGCCTCAGGGTCCCCACCGAAGGAGGTTGTAAAATTAGACCCGTCATGGGGGCGACCTGCTTTATGACCATCACGACTTACAAATGTAACAAGCAACGTCCATTACAGTCGTTAAGTCGAGGACTGCCTGTATTTGAGGCAGTAATCTCCCAGCCTGCTTCTGCTGCCTTTTGTTTTGTTTTGTTCTGAATCCATTAGGGAGGAAAATGCTTAAAATAGCAAAACTCCTGAGAACCATGTTTGTTTAATACTAGGATTAGAGCCTGCTTCTGATCGGAGATTATCTCTCTCTGTGGGGGTCTTTCTCTCTCTCTCGTTTTTCTCTCTCTTTCTCTCTCCTTCTCTTTCTCTTTTTCTGTCTCTCTTTCTGTCAGTTACTCTCTTTTTTTCTGTCTCTTTCTCCTTCCTTCACTCTCTCATCTTTTTTCCCACTCTCTGCCTCATTTCTCTCTCTCTCTCTCTCTTTTCTGTCTCGTTTTCCCTGTCACTTTTTATTCTGTCCCCTTGTCTCTTTCTACCTCTCTCTCTCTCTCGTCTATTTTTCTCTATCCTTTTCTCTCTTTACCTTCTCTCTCTCTCTCATTTTTCTGTCTGCCTCTGTCTGTCTGTCTCTCTCTCTCTCTCACACACACACAGCTGACCTAGATTTTTTTATTCTTCCCGACTGACACCGACAGGCTGAAAATGCACCAACCATCCAAGATCCAAGGCGAGAAAAAGATCCGTGAATCTGTCACGTTCAGGCAAAGCTGCTAACTCCCAAGAGCCCCCAAACAAAGGAAGCCAGGCTCATCCAAGGAAGACATTCGCATAATTTAGAAAGGTGTTGGCTTAGAAACCAGGCGCCTGTGAGCTCCTAGACATGAAAGTTGACAGGTTTAGCTTGGCTCAAGCACCAGGAGGCGGTGAGTTCTAGTCCCGCCTCAGGCAAGAAAGGTAGCTGGGTGACTTTGGACCAATCACCGGGAGGCAATGAGTTCTAGTCCCGCCTCAGGCAAGAAAGGTAGCTGGGTGACTTTGGGCCAATCACCAGGAGACGGTGAGTTCTAGTCCCGCCTCAGGCAAGAAAGGTAGCTGGGTGACTTTGGGCCAATCACTAGGAGGCAATGAGTTCTAGTCCCGCCTCAGGCAAGAAAGGTAGCTGGGTGACTTTGGGCCAATCACCAGGAGGCAATGAGTTCTAGTCCCGCCTTAGGCAAGAAAGATAGCTGGGTGACTTTGGGCCAATCACCAGGAGGCGGTGAGTTCTAGTCCCGCCTTAGGCAAGAAAGATAGCTGGGTGACTTTGGGCCAATCACCAGGAGACGGTGAGTTCTAGTCCCGCCTTAGGCAAGAAAGTCCTCTGGGTGACTTTATCCCAATCACCAGGAGACGGTGAGTTCTAGTCCCGCCTTAGGCAAGAAAGGTAGCTGGGTGACTTTGGATCAATCACCAGGAGACGGTGAGTTCTAGTCCCGCCTTAGGCAAGAAAGTCCTCTGGGTGACTTTATCCCAATCACCAGGAGACGGTGAGTTCTAGTCCCACTTTAAGCACAAAAGCCCATTGGACGACTACGGGCCAATCTACAGAAGGCTATGAGTTCTAATCCCACCTTAGGTATGAAATCTGACCAGTGATTTGCAAGTCCCTGCTCAAAGTATGGTCAGCAGCGATTAGCTTAAAAAAACAACAACCCTCGATTCTGAAAAAGCCACTTTTTAAATCTTTCTGCCCCCCTCGAGAGAGGCTTCCGGAGCCCAGACGCTTCTTCGACATGTTGTTGACAAAAAAATGTTTTCCGTTGTTGTCGCTCCATGTTAATATTTCATCTAAAGCTGTCAGAAGCATTTTTTTTCCCTCCCAGAGGAATAAAATCTCTTTTATTTCATGTTCATAAACTTGATTGTGAAGGATTTCTTACATAAAAAAGGAGGTGAAGGACAGTTCCATCCAAGTCACTGAAGGAAAGTTTAACTCTCGCCCTTAATTGAACGGGTTTTTCTACAGGTCCTCGACTTACGACCATAAAGGAGCCCGACATTTCCATTGCTAAGCGAGAAAGTGGTGAAGCGGGTTTCTACCCCATGGGACGACCTTTCCTGCCACCGTTGCTAAACGAATCCCTGCGGCTGTGAAGTCATTCAGTGAACTGGTCATTCAGTGAATCAGTCATTAAGGGAATAGGTTGCTAAATGAATTGATCGTTAGGTGAATCGGTCGTCAGGTGAACTGGTTATCAAGTGAACTGGCCATTAAGTGAATTGCTGGTCAAGTGAATCGTTTGTTAAGTGAACCTGTCATTAAATGAATTGGTTGTTAAGGGAATCAGTCGTTAAGTGAATCTCCGCAGTTATTCAGTTAGTAACACGGCTGTTAAGTGAATCTGGCTTCCCCACTGGTCGGAAGGTCTCAAAAGGGGATCCCAAGACACCGTGACCGTCATAAATAGGAACTAGTTTTCAAGCATCAGAATTTTGATCACCTGATCAAGGGGACACTGCAACGGTCGTAAGTGTGAAACATGGGTGCAACTCACTTATTCAATGCCATCGAAACTTAGAATGGTCACTAAAGTGAGGACTCCTTGTCCAAAGGCAGAGACAACCATATACCAATGTAATTTTGCAACCTTTTTACTGCCATAGTTGTTAAGTGAATCAATGACCCGGGGCACTGCTACCGTCATAAATATGAGTCAATTGCCAAGCATCAGAATTTGGATCGCACGATCATTGAGGCTGGTGCTATGGTCGTTAAGTGAGAAATGTTTCATCGAATAAAGGATTCTATTACCCATGTTCCTCTTCTGCTAGGATGTAGGGAAGGTTTGTGGTGGGATCTGCACTGCTACAGACAGTCCTCGACTTACAACAGTCCATTTAGTGACCATTCAAAGTGACAGTGGCACTGGAAAAAAGTGACTTTTGGCCTTGTTTCACACTTATGACCGTTGCAGCCACCGTGTGGTGCTGTGGTCAAAATTCAGACGTTCGGCAACTGACTCCTAGTTATGACCATAGCAGAATCCTGCAGTCAGATGATCCCTTTTTGTAACCTTCTGGCAGGAAAGAATCCAGATTCATTTAATGACGGCGTGACTAACTTAACTACAGCCGTGATTCCCTTAACAACTGTGGTCTGAAACGTCATGAAACAAGGCAAAACTCACTTAATGATGGTCAGAGGTTTTGGCCTTCGTTGAGGTCGTAACTCGAGGATGGACTATATTTAGAAATGAAACCACAATACAGGTGGTCCTCAACTTAACGACCACAATGGAGGCCAAAATTTCTGTGGTGAATTTTGCCCCATTTTACAACCTTCTTTGCCTCAGTCGTTAAGTGAATCCCTGAGGTTGCTCAGTCGGTCACCCGGTTGTTAAGTGAATCTGGCTTCCCACGTGGACTTTGCTAGTCAGGAGGTCCCTGAAGGGGATCACGCAACCCTGAGATACTGCGACCGTCATAAATACGAGCCTTGTTGCCCAACGTCTGAGTTTTGATTACGTGGGGATCAAAACGGTCTTAATTGTGAATCACGGCCCTAAGACACTTTTTTTTGGAGGTCACATTGAATGTTCACTAAACAAGCCTTATCTACGACCCAGCGGAAGATCGGTGCCTTATGGGTAATAGAATCCTCTATTCCAGGGGTCTCCAACCTTTGCAACTTTAAGTCGGAAGGATTCTGGGAGCTGAAGTCCTTCAGACTTAAAATTGCAAAGGTTGGGGACCCCTGCTCTATTTGACCCAGCAAAGCTGGCTGTAGCATTCTGGGAGCTGAAGTCCTTCAGACTTAAAGTTGCAAAGGTTGGGGACCCCTGCTCTATTTGACCAACTTACAGTCCGCAGGAAAAATCAAATCCTGAAGGGGAATAATTGTATTTCCTTTTTGATACAGTCAGATCGATATTCTCGGCTCTCCTTTGAGTGACCGCTGATCGATCGATCCGTCTGTCAAACAGGGCTGACTTTCACTGACAGACACCCAGGGGCTTTCTGGCTTTTGATCCCGATCGATATCCCAGCCCTCAATTAAACCACGGTGTCTCTGGATTGCACAGGCCCGAAAGAAGCCAACAATCTCTGTTTGTCAGCAAAGACACCCGCCTTGGGCTATAACTTCCTAGGATAATGGGCAATCCTCAATTTATGGCTGCGATTTCCCCTATGAAGTCACTTATAGGTTTCCCTGACTTGTTCTGTCGTGGTCGCTAAGTGAATCGCAGCTGTCGTTAAAGAGAATTGGACGGACGTTAAGTGAATCAGGTTCTCCTTCCCCCCCACCATTGACTTGGCTTGTTGTCAGCAAAGGGAAATCACCCTTGTTAAATACATAACTTCTAATACAGATAATTATGGAAAAGGCTGCAGCGGTCGTAAGTGCGAGGACACATCACTTTTTTCAGTGCCGTTGTTAACTGTGATCTTACTGCACCTGTGGTAACACGGTTGGCCAATAAATTTGATAAAGTAATAAAAGAAAAGAAAGTAAGGGATCCACCTTGGCTAACAGAAAGTCCTCGACTTATGACGACAATGGTCGACCCAAATATCCACTGCTGCAGTAAGACAGTTGCAGAATGAGTTATACCCAGCTGAATGATCATTTTTCCTCTAGTTGTAAAGGAAAGCACTGTGGTCGTTAAGTGAACCACGTGGTCATTAAGCGAATCCGGCTCTACTCTGATGGATTATGTTTCTCAAGGACGATCACGTGACCCCTGGAATGCTGCCTTTGTTGTAAAAATGTGTCAGGTTACTGGGCCCCCTAACTGATTACACGACCACGGGGAATACTGGGATGGTTGTAAGTTTGAGGACTGGCCCTCAGTGCGAGGACTGGGTGACTGGCCAATCACGAGAAGCTGGAGAATTCTAGTTCCACCTTAAGCAGTCTTCCCCTCTTAAAGCAGGCTGGCTGAGGATTCTGGGAGTTGAAGTTCAGACTGAGTTTGAAAAAGTCACTGACTTAAGACCGTTTCATCTGGCCCTACCGGACAGCATGTTTTAATAAAATAGATTTTCCCACCCACCTCCATTCCTTAGGTTTTGTTGGAGATTTCTTGTCTAATTAAGTCCCTGACATAAAGTCTCTTTCTGGTTATTTCCATGATCCAGATTTTTTACCTGTGAAAATTCTAAAGAAGATAAAACTGATGCAAAGTTAGAAAGAAGGAAAGAAATATAAAGCTAAAAATGCAAGAGCTATAAAATAGGAAAGGGAAGGAGGAAAGGAAGGAAGGAAGGAGGGAGGGAGGGAGGGAGGGAGGGAGGGAGGGAAGGAAGGAAGGAAGGAAGGAAGGAAGGAAGGAAGGAAGGAAGGAAGGAAGGAAGGAAGGAAGACCAAAGAGAAAGCTTAAAGTGCTAGAAAGGAAAGGAAATTAAAAAGAAAAGAAAGGAGAAATGAAAGGGAAAGACCAAGCTGCAGGAGTAGAATATATGAAAAGAGAAGAGAAAAAAGAGAAGGGAAAGGAAAGGCTCAGAGAGAGAGAGAAAGAGCTAATAGTGGCAGAAAGGAAAAACAGTTTAAAAAAAAATAGAACCAAAAAGGAAAAAAAAACTTCCAAGAATTCATTTTGAATCTTCTTTACATCAGTTAAAATTATGGATCTGCCTCATTTTCTACCATTACATCATCGCTCAATTCTTCCTATAAACCATCCTGTCTAATCCTCAAAGCCATCAATCATAACTTTATTCTTTTTTCCATTTTCTAGAAGAACAAGGTCCGAAAGCGATTTTCAGGCAGCAAATAAACATAAATATATATATATATATGAGAGAAAGAGAGAGAGAACGAGAGCTGCATAGAACTATCTATATCTATGTCTATGTCTATATTAAGTGCTTTTTTCTTTTGTCAAATATAATCTCTCTCTCTCTCTAACTGTCTCTCTATGAATATCAACTCAAGAAAAAATAATAATTTAGCCAGGTTTCTGACCTTCTTTCTCTGTCTGCCAGAAATGAAAAACTGCTCTTAGGCCCTGCAATCATCAACCAAAAACTTGCAACAGAACCTAGTTATTCAGCTTTGCACATATTGGTTAAATTGTGGTTCAATAAAAAGATTTCCACCCGAGGTTAGCAGACAGGTTTTATTAGTGGTTTATTTAGCAAAAAGGAGGAAACAGGGTGAGCCGTGTACAAGGCTGACATACAAAGCGCAGGAGTGAACAGAGGCAATTGTTAAAAGAGGTGGGTTGTTTTTTTACAATTAATTATTGCAACGAGGGAATAAAGCAGTTGAATAAATCAAGCGTGGCACCTTTAAGAATGAGTGGACTTCAACTCCCAGAATTCCTTCGCCAGCTAGGCATGGCTGACTGGGGGATTCTGGGAGTTGAAGTCCACTCATTCTTAAAAGGGTCACGTTTGAAAAACATTCCTTTGGGATAAAGACACAGTGATTTTAGAAGGCCGCTCTGACACATTGACTAAAGCAGGGGTCTCCAACCTTTGCAACTTTAAGTCTGAAGGACTTCAGCTCCCAGAATTCTCCAGCTGGAGAATTCTGGGAGCTGAAGTCCTTCAGACCTAAAGTTGCAAAGGTTGGAGAGCCCTGCATTTGCTAAAAGCAACTTCAAAATTTATGGCAGAAAAACAGGATTTTCGAACACTTTTCCCTCCCACAAAAAAAGAAGACAAGAATTATAGCATTTTGCACTCAAACACTCAATTTAGCTAAGCATTTTTCTGCCCCAAAAACTTTAAAAGAATAAAAGCAACAAAGAAGAGAAAAACTATTAAGCAGGGAAAATCAAATGTTAAATTGGGAGAGAAAAGGAAATACGAGATAATGAGATGGAAAGATTGAAAAATAAGATGGGTTGGTTTGTCTCACGCAATCAACTCAAAACCGCCTTCCTTGGGGACAATTAGCCGGGATTCCTAGTTAGCCACGATGGGACCAAGTTAGTGGGGCTGAATGCTGGGATTACCGACTGCTGGGTGGGAGGGTCAATCCATTGCTGATTTTTAAGAAGTCTAGTTGGGGGTAAGAATTCATATCCGAGATCTTTGCTGGCTTAGGAGACCAGGAGAGTTGAAGTCAAGAGATTGTTTTGTGGAGATGATCAATTAAGGCGATCAATTGTCTTCTGCTCCAGGAAGGAGAGAACTAAGGGAGAGACCTTGAAGACCTTCCAAAGAACTGCTTCAAGGAAGCTTTCTTGAGGAGCAGTTCTGAAGTTCATGAGAAGGTCTCACCAAGATGCACGACAAGATTTGGACAAGACTTGCCCAAGTCTTCTTTGGCATGAAGTTCCACCTACAATTCCTAGCTCATTTATTTTGGGCCCACCTGTATTTTTGAAAGTGACATTATCTTCTTAACTTCACACTGGTCAACAATCCACCTCGGAAGCCAACATTCCTTCACTAATCTAATATACATCAAAGCCTTTGAGTTGGGTACACCCAGAATCCTCAACTGTTGCCTGCAACCAACCAATGGTAGAAAGGCTACCTCTTCATCCAGAACGGGAATCTGGAATCCAACTCCTGAGCCTTCTTGACCCTACATTTCTCCAACACATAGTAAGCAAGCTACCCATCCAGCACAGACCCTGGCTTACTTGTTTGCAGTGGTGGTGTTTGGGGGTCTTCAGGAACCCAAAAGTTCCATTAGTTCCTCTACAACTTGTCACCCATCCCACTAGATAGGGACTCAGGAGGAGACCACCATGACATTCGTTCTGTTAGTGTGTTCTTCAACCTTAGGTGGACTTCAACTCCTGGGGCTCTGGGAGCTAGAAGTCCACCCATCTTCAAATGGTTGAAGAAGACCGTTTTACTATATGACATGGTGTGTAGAACCTCAAGAGATAGACTAGCCTCTGATAACTGAGGAGAACCTGTCTTATTTTGCGACAAGGTAGAAGACAGCATGGCAAAAGGAATCTAAGCTTGGGGAAACTCCTAGTAGCTTCTCCATTAGCAGGCCCAGAGTCTTAACCTGGGAAGGAGACCATATCCAGGAGACCCTCAACGTTCAGGTGGAAATCAACCTTCAGGATGCTTCTGAATGCAGCTGGGAAGTTGGGCTCTACAAGGTCTACATCAGGGGTGTCAATCTCAAGGTCCGTGGGCCAGATTGGGCCCGTGACGCAAGTTGGATCCTGGTCTACTCAATGTGAAGATCAGGCCAAAGAAGCTTTGGTCCAGTCTACCCAATGCGAAGAGGAAACACAACAGCAGTTTGGGGAGTGGTATCAAAGTTGGCTACCCATGCCACAGCCCTTGACATGGCCCTCCATGAAATTGGGCTTGACACCCCTAGTCTATATCAGGGGTTCCCAAACTTGGCACCTTGAAGACTTGTGGGCTTCAACTCCCAGAATTCTGGGAGTTGAAGTCCACAAGTCTTCAAGTTGCCAAGTTTGGGAACCCCTGGTCTACATCCATCTAATGAACCATCTACCCAATGAAAGAGGAGAAGACCACGATCATCCTTCAGATAAGGTCCACAAGAAGATGTGAGCACTCCATCCCATGGCCTTATCAACTGAACGGGAAGACCGAAGGGTGATTCCCTCTTCAGATGGCCTGGATGTCTCCAACCATGTCCTACTTCAAAAGCTTCCCAAGTCTGGTTGTCTACAAAGATCTGTCCACAGAAACATCTGGGCCTGATTTTTCCACAAAAGTCCTACCTCAGTAGCTTCTGGATCTGGTTGTCCACTAACCTACCACCTCAAAAGCTTCCCGGCCACCCATGATGGAGAAGCTACCAGGAAGCACTTCTCCAACTCCTTCCAAAGCGGAAGGATAAATTTTGGCAGCTTCATCCAGCTTCTCTGGTGCTAGATTCAAAAGGGGGGGGGGGGTATGGGGAGGGGGTTGTCTAAATTTAAAATTGCATTTTGCCGGAAACGTGGTCCAAATTTAAATTGCGTTTCGCCCAAGACGGATGTCTTAAGGCAAAAGGCCCCCCCGTTCCTTTTAATAGCAGCATCCAACATTCGCTCTCTCGCCAGCTCTGTCTGTCTGTCTCTGGGAGAAGCACGAAACTTAATGGAAAATGCATCTCTGCAGAAACGTCGGTCCTTTCCCTGCATAATTCATCCTAACGTGTGTGTGTGTGTGTGTGTGTGTGCGTGCGCACACATCATTGGCAGGAACCACTGACCCCACAAGCATCATCAGCAAATGCTGACACACTCCCCATCTTCAGCCGTTCTGGATTTGAAATGAACTCCGACCTTCGTCACAGGGGCTCAAACCACATGCGGGGACTCGAACTATGTCTTTAAAAGCCAGCAAAAAAACTGGAATGTGTGTGTGTGTGTGTGTTAGGTTTTTGAGCTGATCAATAAATAAGTCAGGGAGACTAGGATAGATCTATTTCGAGCTTTTTAGCTCTCATCAGCTAGTCATACCCTTACTGGGATTCGGAACGGGGCTGTATTACATGCTAGGCAACAGCCTTAGCCATTATAAGTATATACTTGCGACACAACCATGTACTTGTCCTCCTGTCTCAGCTGATCAGGAAGAGAACCTGGTGGCTTAAGTGGCTAAGGCACCTGCCTAGCATGTAATACAGCCCCGGTTCAAATCCCAGTAAGGGTATGGCTAGCTGATGAGAGCTAAAAAGCTTGAAATAGATCTATCCTAGTCTCCCTGACTTATTGATCAGCTCAAAAACCTAACACACATATTAAAAAAAAGTACACAACGGAACTCATGGCTTTCTGTCTAGATGGTCTCTGCTGATGAGCCGAAAGGCAGAAAAGGAAAGCAGTATGCTTCCTCCCTTAATTAGGGCTTAACAGGGTGTTGTGATACAAATATATATATATATATATTTGCTTTCGTAGATTTTCACGGGTGTAGGTATGCTGGTATTGCTGTCTTAGGGTATTTTCCCGTTATATAGCATGAAATTGTTATTGCAACGTTTCGGCAAGATCTCACTTGCCATCCTCAGGCTTTGGTCTGCGGTCTACGACCGAAGCCTGAGGATGGCAAGTGAGATCTTGCCGAAACGTTGCAATAACAATTTCATGCTATATAACGGGAAAATACCCTAAGACAGCAATACCAGTATATATATATATATATGTTTCCGTAGATTTTCACGGGTGTAGGTATGCTGGCATAGCTGGCTTCGGGGATTTTCCCGTGTACAAGGCATAGAAAAGTTGTTGCAATGTTTCGACAAGATCTCACTTGTCATCATCAGGCAGGCTTGTCTCACAGACACAAGCCTGCCTGATGATGACAAGTGAGATCTTGTCGAAACGTTGCAACAACTTTTCTATGCCTTATACACGGGAAAATCCCCGAAGCCAGCTATGCCAGCATATATATATAACTCATATAACTTTAAAAAGAACGGCCTCAATTGATGGCGAGGCCGAGAATTCCAAATTTAGGACTGGGAAAGAGACGGTTGTTCGGGCTATTTCCGGGCGGAGAACGGACAGCCAGACAAATTGCAAACGACAAGCTTAAAAACCTCGGGGGTCAAAGTTCCTCTCGGATCGTCTTGACAGATCGTCCTTTCGGGAAGCGACTCCGACAGGTTGGTTTGTCGGCTTCCCTTCCTGGCTCAAGCCCCCTCCGATCTGGTGCACCCGGGCTTGATGTGTTTGCGACAAGCCCACAAAGAAGAATTTGCAACAACGACGAAAAACAAACGGACAAAAAACAGGAAAAAAACGGGCGCACAGGCATCCCGGAACGAGGAAGAGCTTTCAAGCCAACATTATAATTGCACGAAGTCTCCGGCTTTGGCGCAGAGAAGACATCTACGCCCCAAGGTGACCGGGGGGAAGGGTTGGCTAAAAACAGATGGAGGATGGCTTCCCCTGGGAAGCTGCGTTCGGACGGCCTGCTCCTCCGAAATATACGGGAAATCTAAGGTCGCTGAGGCTGCAAAAGGGGGGCCCCTAAAATCCACCTCCTGGATGGGAGGAAACCATAGAGGAGATGAGGCAACACTAGACAAGGGCTCTTCCAACCACCGGGTACCCACGAGTTTTGGGGGGAGAAGGGGGGGGGCGAGGGGGATAGACGAGGCTAGGGAGGAAGGAGGGATGGGGGGGAGAGAACTGAAAAGGGGTGGAGGGAATTTAAACGGGAATCAAGCAAAGGTGAAGCTCGGTTATCCGGCAGGTGGAATTGTCAAAAAAGTCTCGACAAGCACTGTGGAAGGAGGGAGGGAAGGAGAAACAGGAACAGGGAGGGAAGAAGGAAGGAAGGAACGAGGGAGGGAGGGAGGGAGGAAAGAAGGAACGAGGAAGGCAGGGAGGTGGTAGAGGAGGGAGGGAGGGAGGAAAGAAGGAAGGGAGGAGGGAGGGAGGGACGAGGAAGGCAAGGAGGAGGTAGAGGAGGGAGGGAGGAAAGAAGGAAGTAGGGAGGGAGGGAGGGACGAGGAAGGCAGGGAGGTGGTGGGAGGGAGGGAGGAAAGAAGGAAGGAAGGAGGGAGGGAGGGAGGGACGAGGAAGGCAAGGAGGAGGTACAGGAGGGAGGGAGGAAAGAAGGAAGGAAGGAGGGAGGGACGAGGAAGGCAAGGAGGAGGTAGAGGAGGAAGGGAGGAAAGAAGGAACGAGGAAGGCAGGGAGGTGGTAGAGGAGGGAGGGAGGAAAGAAGGAAGGAAGGAGGGAGGGAGGGACGATGAAGGCAGGGAGGAGGGAGGAAAGAAGGAAAGAAGGAGGAAGGGAGGGAGGAACAAGGAAGGCAGGGAGGAGGTAGAGGAGGGAGGGAGGAAAGAAGGAAGGGAGGAGGAAGGGAGGGAGGAACAAGGAAGGCAAGGAGGAGAGGAGGGAGGGAGGAGATAGAAAGGGAGGGAAGGAGGAAGGGAAGGAGGAGGAAGATAGAGGAAGGAGGGAAGGAGGAGAGAGCTAGAGAAGGGAAGGAGGAAGGAGATAGAGGGAAGGAAGGAAGGCAAGAGGAGGAGGAGGGAGAGGAGGAGGGAAGAGGAAGAAGGGAGGATAAATGAGAGGAGGGAGGAAGAGGAGCAGGAGGAAGAGGAAGAGGAGGAGCATGGAGGAGAAATGAGAGAGGAGGAAGGAGGGAAGAGAAAGAGGAGGAAGACAGGAAAGAAAGAAGGAGGAGGAGGAGGAGGAGGAGGAGCATGGAGGGGGGAGGAGGAGGGGGAAGACTAGGACGAAGGAGGAAGGGGAGGTGGCCCACCGCAGATCTACCCTCTTCGTTCTTCATCCCCCACAACGTCCAGGGCAGGTAAAAGAAGAGCTCTTTAAAAGTCAGAGGACAGGTGGCTTTTAAGTGCAGTGGTGGGAAGCAAAGCAGGCGTGGTCTCCTGTGGTAAGCAGCCCCCCCTGAGGAGGAGGGGAAGCCTAGATTTCTATAGGAAGGAAGCGAGAAAGAAAGAGAGGAAGAAGAGGGGGAAGGCAACAGGAAACAGGAAGAAAACATAAAAGCATTAAGTCATTAGTAAACATGAACATGGGAGGCAACGGCATGGATGGGTGTTGCGAGCAAGCATTAGCCCAGCAAAAGAGAGTAGCAAAGAGGAAGGGGCAGAACATGGAGAGGGGTCTGCCTTTGCCCGGGACCACCTGGGTGAAGCAGTCATATCTGAGCCACCATCCCCAACCTGGAGAAGATGGGCTGGGGTGGGGGGTGGGGGTTAATCCCCATGGCTCGGGACCTAGCTATCTGCGGGATCGGATCCTGCCCCATACATCCTCACGGCCGATTCGCTCCCACAGAGAGGGACTTCTCCGGGTGCCGTCCACTAGACTTTGTCAGCGGGTGACGCCCAGGGGGAGGGCCTTCTCTGTGGCGGGCCCAGCCCTCTGGAATGACCTTCCCCCCGATATCAGGACAACCACGGACCTCCGCTCCTTCCGCCTAAAATTAAAGACACATCTGTTTCGCTTGGCCGGCCTAGGGTAGTCTCTTTTTAGATTGGGGTTAGTTTTAATATGGGATTTTAGCGCAGGGTTAGTTTAATTTCATTTTATTATTGTATACTCTTTGTATTTTATATGTATTTTAGATTCCCTGTGCCCCGCCTCGAGTCCCTTCTGGGAGAGAGAGCGGGTTATAAATTAAATTATTATTATTATTATTATTATTAATCTTATACTTTGGCTCTTCTGTTTTGTTAAACTGACTGGGATTAGTCTAGTCAATTCCCAACAAGTTGGCTGGGATTAATAAAGTCAATTTCCAACATGCTGAGATTATTGTAGTCAATTTCCAACAATGACTGGGATTAGTGTAGTTAATTCCCAACAATGACTGGGATTAGTGTAGTCAATTTCCAACAATGACTGGGATTAGTGTAGTCAATTCCCAACAATGACTGGGATTAGTGTAGTCAATTCCCAACAATGACTGGGATTAGTGTAGTCAATTCCCAACAATGACTGGGATTAGTGTAGTCAATTCCCAACAATGACTGGGATTAGTGTAGTCAATTCCCAACAATGACTGGGATTAGTGTAGTCAATTCCCAACAATGACTGGGATTAGTGTAGTCAATTCCCAACAATGACTGGGATTAGTGTAGTCAATTCCCAACAATGACTGGGATTAGTGTAGTCAATTCCCAACAATGACTGGGATTAGTGTAGTCAATTCCCAACAATGACTGGGATTAGTGTAATCAATTCCCAACAATGACTGGGATTAGTGTAATCAATTCCGAACAATGACTGGGATTAGTGTAATCAATTCCCAACAATGACTGAGATTAGTGTAGTCAATTTCCAACAGACTGAGATTAGTGTAATCAATTCCCAACAATGACTGGGATTAGTGTAGTCAATTTCCAACAATGACTGGGATTAGTGTAGTCAATTCCCAACAATGACTGGGATTAGTGTAGTCAATTCCCAAAAATGACTGGGATTAGTGTAGTCAATTCCCAACAATGACTGGGATTAGTGTAGTCAATTTCCAACAAATTGGCTGTGATTAGTGTAGTCAATTATTAGCTTGGATTAGTCTAGTCAACTCCAAACTAACTGACTGGGATCTGTGTAGTCAATTTCCATCAAATTGACCGGGATTAGCATTAATGTACTCAATTCCCAATATGCTTGGATTCAGGTAGTCAATTCCCAACAAACCGGGATTTCTGTAGTCAATTTCCAATATTTTTGAAGACTTTTGGGAGAGGGAGGGATGGAAGAAAAGTTCTGAATATCTCCTTGGATTTTAACAAACTGTGGTTACTGAATTAATACGGGCATTGAAAGAGGAGCGACATTAGCCTAGGATGGAAAGTACAGTAGCCTATTTTCCAACTCACAAGAGTTATTAGATTCTGTGAGAGGCCTGTGGCTTCCACCACGTCTGTTCCAAGAAGACTCGTGGTTGATGGTGGCCCACCTGATCTCACCCTTGACCCTCCCAAAGTGCCAAGATAGTGAACAGACTTGTGTGTTTGACAACAGCACTCAATGATCGGAAGAGCTGAAGCTGTGTCCACCAGATCCATAAACCAGGAATCCATGACGCTGGGGTTCAAACTCTTGTAGGACCTTATGGGTTCCAAGCAAGCAAATGTAGACCTCTTGTCCACCCCAGGAAAAGTCCCCCCAGATGTCCCCGCCAGACAACCCCAAAGCAGCAGCAATGGCCCAGGCCAACCTCCCGACATTACACACAAAGACAGTCACGAAACACACATCACAAACTCCGGGATCCAGAAGGCAATTGAGAAGATAGATCCTTCCTCAACTATCAATGCTCCAGAATGTCCCCAAAGGTGAAGACCGAGCTTCAAATGCTGCCCCCAATTTGAACCCTCCAAAGAACCCTAATTTTCATCTATGCTAGAAGCCCCCAGGAGTTTCAGGATTGCGGGTTCCTTTCTTCTCCCCTGGCAGGAGCTGGAGCCAAGGATGGGAACTCAACCTTACCATTAATTTTCTAGAATGTCCTGGGGACAACCGACCAGGAAATCTTCAAAACTTTCCCCCCGTTTTTTACCCTCTGAAGAACCTTATTTTTTTCCAGTGTTTCAGGATTGAAAGGGTGAGCTTGAGCTAAGGACGGGAACTCAACCCTGCTGAATGGCAGATCTCGGGTCTCGAACGTGGACTTCTAAACTAGAGCCGTAATGGCGAATCTATGGCACGCATGTGAGACGTTAGCCAACTCAGCTCCACTCAGGGATGGGTTCCTGCCAGTTCTAAGCTCTCCTCTAGAAGAGGTTCCCCAAATCTCCAGGGCCGTTTAGAACCGGTTCCAGCTCCCTCCCCTCGCCTGTCCACCCATCATCCAGAGGAAGAGCGAGAGGAGGGATTCTGGGAGTTGAAGTCCACAAGTCTTAAAGCTGTTAAGTTTGAACACCCCTGGGGTTTTTTTTCCCTAAAGAGTTAGGGGTGCAAAGGTCTTGTAACTTGGCAGCTTTAAGACTTGGGTGCTTCAAATGCCAGAGTTCCTGAGCCAACATTTTGGTTGCTGACGCCCACCCAGTCACATGGCCACCAAGCCACTCCCACCCGGTCACATGCCCGGCAAGCCACTCCCACAGAGCAGGCCACACCTAAGGAAGAGGTTCTAAAAAAAATTGAAACCCACCCCGGGCTCCACTGCGCATCTGCGCTCACCTCCCACCAGCCATCTTATTTTTGGGTCTCTGCCGTGCATGCGCGAGACATCTGTGCATGTGGGGGGGGAGTGTCGTGCGTGCATGCGCAGGGGGTGTCGCACACGCATTGCATTGTGGGTGTGGGCACAGAAGTGCACGATGTCACGCATGCACACACACTTTTGGTGCGCGAGGACAAAAAGGTTAGCTGTCACGGAAGTAGGGAATGACCCAAGTTGTCTTCATCCCTGGGGGGGGGGGAGGGATGACCTCGGAGTGGTGTGGTAGCCTAGAGATGGAGCTTTCGCTTCACAACCAGGAGGCTGTGAGTTCAATCCTAGATAGAGGAAGATGTTTCTCTCTCTGAGCACAGTGAGTATATATATATATATATATATATGTGCCGAACAAAACTCCCCCATGGCGACAGGGGAAGGCATCTGCCCACTAAAAATATCTGCTGGCTCCATTTGGTTGCCCAAACTCCAACCCTGCAAGGGATTATGGGGTCGTTAAAAGAAGATGATGATGAGCTGGGTGATGAGCTCAGTAGAATTGGATGTCCCTATGTTGCTGGTATTGGTAGAAAAGAGGTCAAGAATAAAGAACTGGGACCTCTTGAAAGATACATGGAAGTCCACCCCATCTTTCTTCAATCAGCTGAAATACATTAGGACCATCTATTTCTCTACTGAATCAGGTTCTCCAGATGTTCTTCTGCAACTGGATCACTTCTGCTTCTCAAAAACACCTCCTCTTTGAGTCTCACCCTTCATCTCTCTACCATTCTTGGGACCTTGGCGATCATCTGCCCCACCATGTCCACCCAACGTGTCTCTTCTCTCTTGATGCCTGTGGCCACCACACACGAAAACCTCCCAGGCTTAGCCGTTCCCTTACTCCAACTCGCAAAATGGGTGCCTCGTCAGAAATCCTTCATGGAAAAATATAAGCTCAAGACCAGTCCTCAAAATGTTGGAGGAGACAACGATAAGCTGTTTGAGGAAACAAGGATGATCCCTACTCAAAACAGGATCGTATTGTCTCAACCACCAGTAGATCCAAGAACAGGGGGGGCATGAAGCCCAAATCCTAAACAGTAGAGGGCACAACTCACAATGATTGTGGTTCTAGAAGAACCACAATCTGCTTCTTTGCCCAGTTGGTAAGACTTGAAGTCCACAGTGTTTGGTGACCACCAGCTGGAAGAAGGTTGGCATAGAAAAATACCATCTAAGAACACATCCATAGATGGTAGAAGACTCCATAAAATCTTCATTCTCACTTAGCTTTCGTCCTTCATGAAGATGACTTGCTAAAAATCCCCATCTCAAAACTACGTTCTTCAAGGGGAAACCATCTATGTTTTGATACAGCAGAGGACTGGATTAGAAGACCCCCAAGGTCCCTTCCAACTTTCTCTAGGGGTCTCCTGCCCGAGCAGGGGGTTGGACTAGAGGACCTCCAAGGTCCCTCCCAACTCTGTATCTCTACTACCCGCTTAAGAAGGGGGTTGGATTAGAAGACCTCCAAGGTCCTTTCCAACTCTGCATTTCTGTAAAGGCCTCCTGATCAAGCAGAGGGTTGGACTAGAAGACCTCCAAGGTCCCTTCCAACTCTGATACTACGAGGGTCTCTCTCCTTGGAAGAGACTACATGGTCTCTTCCAACTCTGTATTTCCCTAGTTACAAATTGTGAGTGCCCGTTAACGCACACCGCCCCCACCCCAATAATACAAGCAAACCTAACCCCTCAAACTCTCCACACCCAAAATACAGGAAGTCCTTGACTTACGACGTTTCATTTAGTGACCATTTGAAGTTACAACAGCAGCACAAAAAGCGACCTAGAACCCTTTTTCTCACTTAACGACCGTTGCAGCATCCCCCATGGCCATGTCCTCAAAATGTTGGCTATTGGCTTGTATTTAAGGCAGCCACAGTGACCTGTGGTTAAACCTGTGATCCCCTTTTGCGACCTTCTGACAAGACCATGGGGAAGCCGGATTCACTTAACAACTGCATGTACTTGACTTCGCAAATGCAGCGATTCACTTAAGAACCGCGTCAAGAAAATTCGTAAAATGGCTTGACAAACGTTTCGCTTAGCGACATAAATTTGTTTTTGTTGTGGCTTTTGTATGTCTTTTTTGTCTGGTGTTGGGTGTGCACATAAAGGAAGAGGAGGGGTCAGGATTAAAAAAGTTACTGTTTAAATGCGGTTTATAAAAATAATGACATGGAACGTGAAGGGTACAGGCAATCATATAAAAAGAAAAAGATTGGAGCTTAAAATTAAAAGGGACTCACCTGACATATTATTTTTGCAGGAAACTCATCAAAAATCTGAGGATTTTAATAGAATGAATATTAAAGGTATGCAGATTTATGAAAAATCTTCTGGGACTTCTAAAGCTAGAGGAGTTGCGATATTGATATCAAATAGGGTATACTTTGAGAAAAAACAAGTAATTAGAGACGAAGAAGGAAGATATTTAATAATTATAGGGAATATTAATGAGCAAAAAGTAACATTGGTTAACTTATATCTACCGAATGAAAAACAAAAGGGATTTCTTGATAAAATTACTAAGATTTTGGAAATAGAAAGTGTAGGGAAAGTAATTGTGGCGGGGGATTTTAATTTAATTAGGGATAGAATTGATAGTAATAATCCTACCCGCTTTAGACAAACAAATAAAGGGGAAATTTTAAACAAATGGATGTTTCGAAATAGTGTGGTAGATGTTTGGAGGGAGTTGAAAGGTTCTGAAAGGGTGTATACCTTTTGTTCTAAGGTATATAATACTTATTCAAGAATTGATTATATTTTTGTTTCTAAAGATTTGTTGAATAATGTAGATAAAGTAGATGTGGGAATTTTTAAGGATTCTGATCATGCAGAAGTTACGATGGAAATAGATTTTAACTTTGAGAAAAAGGAAAGAGGTTGGAGATATGATGAAAAATTGTATAAAAAGGAAGAGGATAAAATATGGATATTCAAAAAATGGGAAGAAAGTTGGGGATTGAATGATAATGGAGAGGTTAAATTTGAAATTGTTTGGGATACGATGAAAGCAATATTTAGGGGAGAAAGTATTAAATTGTCAAGTAGAAAATATAGGGAATATAAAACTAAAATAGAACAGGATACAAGACAAATTAAGATATTGGAGAACCAATTCTCACTTACGAAAGATAAAAAATGTTTGGAGGAATTGAACTTATTAAAAACTAAATTGATAGAAGAAGATATTGAATTAGTTTAAAAAAATTTAAGGTATTTAAATAGGGACTTTTTCGAATTTAGTAATAAAAATTCTAGGTTATTGGCAAAGATGGCGAAAAATAAAACTCAAAAGAGAGAAATTGGTTCTCTGATAGATGAAAAAGGTACAAGGTGTTATAAGAGATTGGAGAAATGTGAAGTAGCTAGGAATTTTTTTCAAAAATTATATTTAAAGAAATCAATCGATTTAGAAAAATTGAAGAATCGTCTTGGAAAATATGCTATAAAAATAGATCCAACATATAAAGATTTGATGGAAAAAGATATAACACAGGAGGAGATCAACGAAATAATACAAGAGTTAAAACCAGGGAAGACCCCAGGAGAAGATGGATTACCTGCTGAATTCTATAAAGAATTTAAAGAACTAATAACACCAAGACTGCAAAAACTATTTAATGGAATTTTACATGGTGGAGAAGTCCCGATGTCATGGAATAAGACAGTAATATCTATAATTCCTAAACCTGATAAAGATCTTGAGAGGATCGAGTCCTACCGACCCATTTCTTTAATCAACCAGGATGCAAAAATATTTACAGCTATTATAAGTAATAGATTAAATAGCTTTATAGATAAATATATAAGTTATAATCAAGTAGGTTTTGTTAAAGGTAGATATATGAGTGATATAATTAGAAGAGTATTGAACATTATAGATGTAGCTGAAAATAATGGTGATGAAATAGGTATAATATCGTTAGATATTTTTAAAGCCTTTGATTCTGTACAATGGGATACTATTAAGGTAATTATAGAGGCATTAGGCTTTGGTAATAAATTTAGACATGTTATTTCAAAATTGTATCAAAAAAGTAGTGCAAAGGTAAAGGTGAATGGAACAATGACGGGAGAGATTAAATTGGAAGCAGGTACGAGACAGGGATGTCCCTTGTCCCCAACATTATTCTTGTTAGTCATGGAGGTTTTGATTAAATTGATAGAAGTAGATGAAGGATTGGAAGGGTACAAGGGATATAAGATAAATTTGTATGCGGATGATACCTTGATTATTTTGAAAGATATAGAGAAAGATTTAAAGAGGATAAATAAACATTTGATAGAATTTGAAGAAATGACAGGTTTAAAGGTAAATTGGTCAAAATCTGAACTACTAATGAATAAAGATGGTAAGGAGTGGGAAAACATGCAAGAACAATTTGGGATAAGAGTTAAGAATACGTTGAAATATTTGGGGATAACACTTTCACAAAGTTAGAGAATTGAAAAAAAATAATTATGAGGTGATATTGAAGGAAGTAGAGAGAAAGATAGATAAGTATAAAGAGATTAAGCTGTCTTGGTTTGGTAGAATTGCAATGTGTAAAATGATGTTGTTACCAAAGTTCAATTTTTTGTTTGAGATGCTACCACTAAATTTGATAGAGAAAGATATAGAAGAATATCAGAAGAAATTGGATAAATTCTGTAATGGTGGGAAAAAACCAAGAATAATGAAGAAAATGTGGTATCAAAATCAAAAAGAGGGTGGATTGGGAATTCCCAATCTACTTAATTATTATCGGGCGTATAATATTCGAACCGTGATAAAAATACTCAAAGGTGGAGATGGTCATTGGGGTGATCTGGAGCTAAAAGATATTAAGAGATTTGGGTCTATATGGTTTCTAGATAGAGCAAAAACAAAGGCAATTAATAGTTATTGGTTAAAGGGGCTGAGTAAAATTTGGAATAAATTTGTTAAAAAATTGATCCCGGATATAGCTTTCTTGGGGAAGACAACTGAAAGTTGGCCGATTAAAACTAATATAAGTCGGGATAAAGTAATTGAGGATGAAAATATAGGAAATATAGTAAATTGGTTAAGAGCTCTAGGAATTGAGAGTAGAAAAAAAAAGTAATTCAAAGATTGGAGTTGAATTGGTTCGAAAAAATACAGGTAGAAAAATGGACTATGAAAGTAAAGGGAATATGTAAAATAGATAGCAGCAAAACTAAATTTGAAAGTTTAGTATCTCAAATTATTAAGGATGAAATTGGGTTAAAAGGACTCGTTAGTAAGATATATAAGATTATAAATTTTGATGGAAATCCACAAATGGTAATGAAAAGGAATTGGGAGGAAGACCTTAAGATTAAAATATTGGATTTGGATTGGAATGAGAACTGGAAGAGTCGAATCATGAGGACTTTGTCTATAAGGATTAAAGAGCATAATTTCAAGGTTGTTTGGAAATGGTATTGGACCCCATTAAGATTATCATTGATAGATAAAAAAATGAGCGATAAATGTTGGAGATGTAATATGGAAGTGGGAACTTATGAACATATGTGGTATAAATGTGTGAAAATTAAAAAAGTTTTGGCAGCAATTAGAAAAAACGATGGGTGAAATGATGAAAAGAATAATAATATTGAGATCAGAAAATATATTGTTATTGATAATTAATGAACCTGAGTTAACAAAACATGAGAAAGAATTGATCAGAATTATGATTATAATGGGTAGGATTGTAATAGCAAGATATTGGAAAATAGAGGTAAATATTAAAATAGAAGAATGGTTCTGTGAAATGTGGAAATTAGCCTTAAATGATAAAATGACGTGTGATATTAAATTCAGAGAGGGGGTTTATAAAAAAGATATCTTTTGGAAGACTTGGAAGCCATTTGTGGACTACGCACTTGGAACTTTGGATGCCTTGACGCCTGTACCTAGAGAACGTGGATTTTGGAGATCTTAAAGATAACAGAAGACACTTGAAACCAACTCTTCCTTTTGTTTTGTACAGCACTGGGTGAAATATTGTAAAATATTATAAAAACTTCAATAAAAAAAAAAAAAAGGAAATTGGTGCTCTGGGGAAAAAAATAAATAAATAAATTTGGGGCTCCGTTGTGGTCGTAGCTCAAAAACGGTCTGTACCTTCCTTCTCACTTAACCTCCGTTTCGCTGAACAACACAAATTGTGAGCGTAAGTCAAGGACTTGCTTTAAGCATCAAAAAAGCAGGGTTTTTTTGGGCGATCCTGCCAGGAGCAGCTTTGTCTGAAAGCCGGTTTATGGTTCATGAGGTAAAAATCTCTCGTCGCCTTACAAGAGAGAGCAGCATTTGCTAATTCTCGGCATAAAATCGATCCTTAAGAAGAAAATCCTTCCCAAAACGGAAGGAAGAGCATAAGCCGTCGCTATTTTTAAATAAGCTGTCCATAAATGGGTCAGCTAGAAAACGGCTTTCACTCCGGAGGATTGAGACGGGGGGAAACGCAGCATATTGAGTAGATCTATTGAAAATATTGAATTTTTATCCTAAAGGTGCTTTTTTTCAAGAGACAACTGGACGTTCTGTTTTTTTTCTTTGAAGATGTTTCACTTCTATTTTATTTTTTTCTTTTATTAAATTTATACCCCGCCCTTCTCCTTGTAAGGACCCAGGGCGGCGCACAGGCATTATTAAAAACCATACAAAATTACAAAATACATTTTTTTAAACTATTAAATTAAATCCCGTGCTAAAAAACCCTTTTAAAACCCTGAGAATTAAAATTTGTTCAGATAAAAGTCAGAAATGGGGGGCTACGCTAGGCCAGCTTGTTGGAATAAATACGTCTTGAGACGCTGGCGGAAGAGGCGGAGGTCTGAGATGGTACGTAGTTCGGGGGGTAAGTCGTTCCAGAGGGCCGGGCCCGCCACAGAGAAGGCCCTTCCCCTGGGTGTCACCACCGGCATTGCCCGGCCGATGGCACCCGGAGAAGGCCCTCTCTGTCGGACGAAAGACCCTCTCTGTCGGACCCTCTCGGATCGGACGAAAGGATGTATGGGGCAGGAGGCGGTCTCGTATGTAGCTAGGCCCCGAGCCATGGAGCGATTTAAAGATGGTCGTCAACACCTTGAAGCGCACTCGAAAGGCCACAGGCAGCCAGTGCAGCTCGCGCAGGAGAGGTGTTACGTGAGTTTGCCTAGAGGCACCCATAATTACCCGCGCGGCCGCATTCTGGACCAACTGCAACCTTCGAGTGCACCTCAAGGGGAGCCCCATGTAGAGAGCGTTACAGTAGTCCAGCCGAGATGTCACCAATGCCTGAGTGACTGTGCGAAGGGCCTCCCGGTCCAGTAAGGGGCGCAACTGGCGTATCAGGCGTACCTGATAAAACACCCTCCTGGCCACGGCCGTCACCTTGTCCTCCATGGTCAGCCGGGAATCCAGGAGGACACCCAAGTTGCGCGCCCTCTCCACGGGGGCCAGTTGGTCGCCCCCAATGGCCAGTGTTGGACTTACCTGGCTGAACCGGGGGGCCGGAAACCACAGCCACTCGGTCTTGGACGGGTTGAGCTTGAGTTTGTTACTACCCATCCAGACCTGTACGGCCTCCAAACACCGGGACAGCATCTCGACTTCTCATCCAAGAAGCTTCTTCCGCTCCGATTGATCCATTCCCCACCATTCAGTCAGAACTGACGAAGCTTCTTGAATGAAAAGCGAAATGTCTTCAAAGAAAAAAACAGAAGTTCAGTTGCCTCTGATAAAAAGAAGCACATTTCAAACAACTATGACCTGGATGGAGGACTTCATGAGTGGACTTCAATTCCCAGAATTCCCTAGCGGACACTGAGTGGACTTCAAATCATAAATTCTCTAGACGATACTGAGTGAACTTCAATTCCCAGAATTCCCTAGCGGACACTGAGTGGACTTCAAATCCCAGAATTCCCTAAACGATACTGAGTGGACTTCAATTCCCAGAATTCCCTAGCGGACACTGAGTGGACTTCAAATCCCAGAATTCCCTAGCCGACAGTGGTCTTCAGTTCCCAAAATTCCCAGAATGGAGTGGACTTCAACTCCCGGAATTCCCTAGGGGACACTGAGTGGACTTCAACTCCCGGAATTCCCTAGGGGACACTGAGTGGACTTCAACTCCCGGAATTCCCTAGCAGACACTGAGTGGACTTCAACTCCCAGAATGCACCATCTTGTATGCTGGGAATTGAAGTCCACGCCTCTCAAAAGGGACCAACGTTGAGAAACTCCAGTCCAGAATCTTTGCCTTCCTGACTTCTTCATCAAAGCAGGAGATCCTGAGGAATTCCCAGCCTCGAAGTCTACAACTGTTAGTGAATTCTGGGAATTGAAGTCCACACACCTTGTCAAAAGTTTGACAAACGCTCTGCTCTCCTGGACTAAACCTCACAGCATCGTCACACAACGCCCAAATTTGACAACGTTGACCCCACAAAGAGCCAACAATCTTGAAGGACGTCCAAGGTGAGTCCCCACCAAAGACCCCACCCATCCCCGCCCCCAAAAAGAAAGAAATCTAAATAATTGAGGCCGGCAGCCGAGGGACCGGAGGATAGATGGAAAAACTTCGTGCTTCCCAGGGAGTCTTCCTTCACACATACAACACGTCACACATGTGTCAGCAGCGACATGCAAATGAGGAAGCAGCTCTGGAGCGTATGGAGAACGTCAACCCAACAATGTCTTACCTTGAGAGGCCCTCTCCAGCCCATGATCCCCGTTCTCAACCACGGCGGCTGGTCCAGTTGCAGTGGGGCCTAAAAGAGAGATGTCCACATCGGTTGGAAGGCACTTAGGGTCTGGAGGAGACCAATTTTCTGCCCCAAAGACTTCCTTTGACCAGCTGAAGGCCGGACCCTTCTGCTCAGATAACCCAATGCCCATGTTTCTCCTCCAGATGTTGCCACCAATCATCTGTCTAAATCAGAGGTTCTCAAACATGGCAACTTTAAGACTTGTGGACTTCAACTCCCAGAATTCTCCAGACCGCAGAGCTGGCTGGAGAATTCTGGGAGTTGAAGTCCACAAGTCTTAAAGTTGCCATGTTTGGGAACCTCTGGTCTAAATCTTCATCTCCAAGCCTTTCAAAATCTCCTTCTGATGGGAGATTTAGGCCCCATCTTTACCTCTGACCTTCGACTTACGACCATAATGGAGCCCCCAACTTTCCACTGTTAAGCAAGACAGTTGTTAAGTGAGCTCCACCTGGTTAAGCAAATCAGGGCAGGGGTCGAGTTCATGACAACGTTGTTAAGTGAATCTGGCTTCCCAGAGGACGCTGCCACCGTCATAAATGCAAGTCCGTTGCCCAGTGTCCAAATTTTGACCACGGGGATGCTGCCTTGGTCGTAAGTGTGGGGGGGGGGAAAGGGTCATCGGTCGCTTTGCAAAAGGGGATTGCAAAATGCGAACGGTCACTAAACGAATTCTTGTTAAGGGATACGATGATGGTAATACTTCCCATAGGTCAACTGTAGGGAAAGATCATCAGTGCTAGGAAAGAGGAGGAGGAGGAGAAAGAGGAAAAAGAGAAAGAAGAGATAGGAGGAGAGAGGGAGGAGGACGAGGAGGAGGAGGCTAATAGGAGGGGGAGAGGGAGAGAGGGAGGGGAAGAAAGAGGGGGAGGACGATGAGGAAGACTGTGGGGTCCTCGGTGCTCCTGATCTGGGTGCTTCTTACAGATGTTTCATGACCCAACTAGGAAACATCATCAGGGCCAGAAGAGGAGGAGGAAGAGAGGGAGAGAGGAAGGGAGGAGATGGAGAAAGAGAAAAAGGGAAAGAGGAGAAAGAGAAGGAGGATAAGAGGAGGGAGGGAGGATAGATGGATGGATGTGGGCTCCTTGGTGCTCTCTAATCTGGGTGCTTTTCTTACAGACGTTTCATGACCCAAATAGGGAACAGCATCAGCGCTTCCCGCGTGGGATCCAATTTGCCGGAAACCAGTAAGTCCACTTTGAGCGGTATTCGTTCCTCTTGCACCACAAGTGAATCCCCCACCACATCACTGTTCCAACACCAGGATTTAAGTCCTCTGCCTCTCCTGACAGATGCCGGGCTCCTAATCTCCGATGCAACCCGGGTGGCGGGAAGGCGGCCATGCAAAGTTCAGCCTACACAACACACACACACACACACCAAAAAATATCCCTCTGGATTATGTAACGGAGAAACTAAGAGGATTAAGACAAACCTATCAAATCGAGATGCTGCGAGTCGCGTCGCAAAGGCAGCTGGCCGAATTCGGCCCAATCCTCTTTGCGGTGTGTGTGTGTGTGTGTGTGTGTGTGTGTGTGTGTGTGTGTGTGTGTGTGAGAGAGAGAGAGAGAGAGAGAAAATAATAATCCAACATGTGAGGGGTGGGGGGCATGGGAAACATCCATCAATCCCATCCAAGACTCTCAAAAGACCGCCGGACTTCTGCAAAGAAGATTGTGCGCGCGCCAGATCCGCACGACAACAGGCGGTGTGTTTGTCCCGTTTTGTCGGTTACTCAACGGCACGTGTGTAAGAAGACACACTTTTGGGGTAGCTTCCCTGCAGCAGGGACGAAGCCCAGACACCCACAAATCGATAAAAACAGACTTGTGGTGTGCTTGGTGGACTCCTGCTCTTGGTGGTTCCCTTGCAGACATCTCGGGACCCAGCTAGTTAACATCATCAGTGAAAGGAGGGAGTGGGGTTTGTGGAGTAGAGAAAGGGGAAGACCGTGGGCTCCTTGGTGCTCCTTGCCATGACGGTCACAGTGTCACGCGTCAAGCAGCAAGCCAGATTTACTTAACAACGCTGCTCCTAACTGAGCCGCTGCGGCAATTCACTTAACAACGGCAGGCGGGAAAGATCATGTGGGGGCTCCCAACTCACTTAACAACCGTCTCGCTTAGCCACGGAAATTTTAGGTTCCTTTTTTTTTCTTATTTCCCTTCCCCCTATTTTAATCATGTGTCGTCTGAGATATTGAATTCATGTTTTGTTCTTTTTTGTTTCTATTTCTATCTTTTTTCAAGCCGCTCATAAAATCGCCCCCACTGATTCCTCTTTGTCCTTTATTCTCAGCATCAACCTATTCATTTCTGCACAGTCCAATATCTTCTTCATTACCTCCCCTTCCGAGGGGATTTTCTCTTGCTTTCCAATTTTGTGCAAATACAATTCTAGCTGCTGTTATTATTTGTACAATCCAATATGAATCTTCTTTACTATATTTCTCCGGTAGAATACCCAATAAAAATAAAAAATACCCTCTGGCTTAAAACTCTAGGGGTTGATATATCGTTTTCTCTAACCATCTTTGCATTTTAACCCGATATCTTTTTGCGTCTCTACACGTCCACCACATATGATGATATACGTTCCTGGTAAACTTAACTTTCTAGACTATGTTATCAACTGGTTTTAAATTGAATTAGGTTTTAATAAAGGGGTTTTAAATTGATTTTAGCACAGGATTGGGTTAATTTAATACGCTTTTAGAATATTTATGACGTATTTATTATTTGTATTTTTTATATGAATATTTTATCTTTCCTGTGCACCGCCCCTTCTGGGAGAGTGGCGCGGTATATGAATTTAATAAAAATAAAATAAAATAAATAAAATTATTGGTGACATTTCCAACATTTAGCTGATTTATCCTTAAACCCTTCTGGCTAATCTTTCAGGTGTCGTGTGCCAACTATAAAGCATTTTATATAAATTCTCTTTGCATGCTGTCGCTACTGTCAATTTGAGTTCGTAATTTGAGGACGATCTGCACCGTCGATACGAAAACGAAAGGTTAAAGGTTATAAATTGGTTGGAGGCCTATTTTTTTAAACAGTGGTTTTTTTTCCTTTCTCACTTTCACATTGGAACGCCGAGATGTTATAAAAAGAAGAAAAAAATCAAACAACAAGCCACATTCGCTGGGGAAAATCCAGCCAAAAAAACCGGCCCAGAAATTATCCTCTCTAATATTCCTATAGCGTCTGAGTAGCAACACTAAATATATCCGCTCAATCGTTTCTTGGCTAAATTACGATGCGATTAGAGCTTATTAAAAAGGCAAAGCCTGGAGGAAACGGAGCCCGCCGGATAATGGCACCCGTGGAAATAAATTTAATTTATTTTTTTTCTCTCTTGATTGGAGAAGGCCTGGAGGAGGAGAAGGAAGAGATGCATGAAAAACGAACAGGAAAGATTCTAGGATTTAAAAAGGATTTAAAAAGCAACGAGGTTGCCGGAGCCGACAATTTGCCAACGGCGGGATGCCTTGCGTGCGAAGGGACGAGCCAATCAGATAGACTGCGATGGTCCGCAGGAGAACGATTCAGACTGTTGGTTCACCGACTGTTTGAACTTACAACATTGGGGGGGTGGGGGTGGAGTGACTTGCAACCAATTCCCAGACTTACGACCGTTGCCGTATCTTTGTGGCCACGTGACCAAAATTTGAAGCAGTCGGCGTGGGTTTATGACGGTGGCTCAAGCCCTA